>CM035795.1:37606777-37936777 GCA_020466265.1 Siphamia tubifer | reverse complement strand
ATGATTATATTAGCAAAAAAAACTGTGGTTTCTGCAATTTTTTATTTGTTTTATATTAAATAAAAAGGTAACTTTGGTCAGTGGGAACATACTCATTACTCATTTGGCTGAACCCCCCAAATATTTGAAAATATAATATTTAAAATATGTTTGTGTGTTATAATGCAAAGACACATGCGGATTTTCATTTTGTAGTTTAGTTTATGTGGAAAATCTTTCATGTTAAACCCGTGGGACACAAAGTGCACCAGATTCAGAACATCACCCAGGTAGAGTTTTTGCATGTGACATGGTGGTGCACATTAATGTTTGTATATATTTGTGATGTATTTTAAGACTGTGTGCCTAAATAAAATCAACAACCCCTCTGAAAATCCAAAGAATCACACACACAAAAAAGACTTTTGATCTTACAGAAGGGGGGGGGGGTGTGTGAATGTGCAGTATTCCCTAAGACACACCCTCTTTTGATTCCCCAAATCACATCTGAAGGATTTGAGTTAAATCCCTCTTCTAACTAAAACCTCTGCACCAGACTCCATTTTCCCTCAGAAATACCTCACATGACTAAATCTTACTCTAACGTTGTGTTTGACTGCAGAGATTGCGACATTTTTTTCTCTCTCCATATTTCAGTTAAATAAGACACTGAAAACACTGCATATATTTGTAAAACAGTCTCTCAGCTAAGACCAAAAAGCTTGTACTTTGACCTTGAAAGGATAAAGGCATTTTATTAAAGCTCTTTAACAAACACTAGGAAGCTTAACTGTAATATGTGATGCAGATTTTCCTTTTTCTTTTTTTTTTTTTTTCTCCCATGTACACCCACACATTCATGTTCCCAGGTTAGAGAGCGGGCTCTATGGGAACGTGACTCACCATTGACTGTGAGGTGCACCCAGCTGCCGTTGTGGAAGGTGTCGTACTGTTGCTCCAGCATCAGGACCCTGCACTCGTACCAGCCCTGGTCCTCAGAGCGAACAGGGTCAATCTGCAGGGAGGCCTTCCCATGCAGAGAAGCTCTACCTGCACACAGACAATAAACAACACACACATTAATCCTTTAACTCCTGAGACTTTCATTCCATTTTCCTTTTCATTTATTTGTTCCATTCATGAAAACCTGGTCAATGCACAACGTGTAGAATATTTTCCTGCCCCTTTTTTAACAAATACAAGACAAATAAAATGATCATTCTTGACTTAAGTAATTCATAGTAAAAAAAAAATAAATCAAATAAATAAAGATAAAATCAGCAACAAAATGAAGAAAACTGGCAAAGTGATCAGTAAAATGAACAAAAATTTATATTAAAATAACAAAATAATATGTAACATCAACAAAGTAAAACACTAAAGATAAAAAATAAATAAAATGTCGAAAAAACAAACAAAAATAATGAGCAACAACATCAGATCAACAGATACTAATAAATATTCATATAATATAACATATAACATGAAAAAATGCCAAAAAGAAAACCAAAAAAAGTTTTAGTTTGGGCTTTTTGACACCTGTACATCACTTCCATGAACAAAATTATCAGTAAAATAACACAAAAATAACTTGAATTATTCTAAAATTTTAAACTAAACCATCCATTCAGAACGTGTCAGCGCTGACGCATCAGGGGTTAAAGGGTTAATCATTCCATCCCTGGATTTTGGCTTTTTTTTACTGCTTTTAAGCCTGTCTTTTCCAGCAGAATGAACAATCCCAATGCCCCATTCAACCTCACTGGTAACCACAAACATCCATCATAGCAGTTGAGGGTTAAGTGCTTTACTTCGAGCATAAAACAGATTTATGAGTTGTTGGTTTGGCCTTTTGGAGTCAGACAAACGCAATACTTCCAAGTGGACTAAAAATAGTTCTGATTTTGTCTTATCAACAGATTAAAAATGCAAAAATATATTCTCTATTCCAGTAAGTGCCTCATGTTAGCTTGTGCAGCGTAATGCTGATGGTGCACCTTCAACTAACTCCGCTAGTTATTAACCCATAAAGCCCCAATACTAATTTTATAGTAGTTTCCCTAGTTCACTTTCAAGTGATTTATCATCATTTATTACAATATTGTCCATTTTTCATTGTAAATTACATTCCCTTATATTTAATTATCTATAAACTCACAGAAAATGCAAAGGTTATTCTATTAAAATTGACAAAACTGAGGCAAAAGTTACTTTTTCAGCAAAGGTATCAATAACTGAATGTAAAAAGAAACATTTTTAGCCACTGTCATTGATCTAACTCCATGGGTTTTACTGTTGAATCAATGTTTCAGAAGACGATAGTGTTTCAAAGTTCACTACAGAGCCTCTGAACGTCCAAATGGGTCATATGTGATGGCCATGAAAAGAGGACAAGTTGTATTTTACACTAATGATTTACGATGTATTGATAAGATAAGTGGATCAATAGGTATTAAACATTTAATTTCAGTAGATGCTTTTGGCCACTATGTGGATATTTGGGTCTTTATAGGTTAAAATACTATAAGAATGCATTTATTTTCATGTACAAAGTCCAAGTTGGAGTAAATGCATTCAATCTTTAGGTGTTTTTCTCTGTCCTGGTACTCCATTCATAATGTATTACTTTAAATATTACATTCTGGACAAAATCCAAGTTTGGGATGGAAGGCAGGAAAACACCCTGAGCAGTTTGCCAGTCTCTCACGTGGAATTCACAGATATATTTACAGCATCTATGGGAAATTTGGAGTCAACCTGAGTTCCATGTTTATTAAGAGGAAAGACGACACCTAAAAATAAAACTAAACCTCAGTGGACTCATGACAGAAATGAGAACTAATTAATGTTTGTGCATATACTGTTAACTTAACAGTAATAAAACAATTAATGAAACAATAGATTGGATTTTGTATGTGATTCATCTTTGTCAATACTGTGCAACCAAAGTGGATTAATTTAAATCACTCACATAAATCTTAGAAGAATCTTAGAAAAAAAAATTCACAAACTAACTGAAGTGAGTTAGAGTGCAATTTCAGATTAGATTTAATGCAAACAGATTAAATAGGTTTGCACAAACATAATAAATTGAAGTTGTTATAATACAAATAATACTTTATGTAACCACATTTATGGTAGTGTTATTTGTATGTAATTCTTGTGACCACTAAACCCTGAAACTTGAAGATTTATAATGAGAATAAAATTAATTTGAATCTTATTCATCTGTAACTCACATATACAGCTTCTATAAAAATTTATTTTAATTGGCGTTGACTGACAGAGGCTTACAGATGCATATAACAGAACAGACTTCCATTTCACTCTGTACTTATTCCTGTAGCTCTGCCCATTTCAAACTATTAGGATAAGCACAGAGGAAATGAAAATTTTAAAAATATTTCTCATGTGAAATGACCAAAACTTTTGTAACTGGCAGAGAGTTAGCTGTGTGTCCAAACCCACACCTCATGGTGGATGCTGATTGAACTTTCAGAGCCTTTAAAATAAAGTATGTGGTGTCGCTGTGGGAACAGACCAGCCGTCTACCTCACAGAAATCATATATTTCATATAAAACCTCTCCATCCCCACCTCTCTTTTTTCTTCAAGGCTCAGGATAAATTGGAATTCTAAAAGGAGAAAATCACAAGGGATAAGAGAAGTTCCGGAAACCAGGCATGGTGAAATCTTCAGCTGCTAAGCTGTCTGTCTTCAGGCTTCCAGCCCGCTGCTCACACGGCTGCCTCTGACAGCCCAACAGACTAAAACATTCGCTTCTGCTCTGTCTGACGAGTGTTCTGAGATGGAGCATTTTTCCAAACTTTGATGTACTGTAAGTACTGTTTCCTGTTACCTCAGACTGAGTGTCAGGTAAATATACTGATGTTGAGGGTGGGCTGAATTGCTCTCCCAAGCACAATATATAAATGTAATAGATAGACGTACCGATCCTGGGATTGCTGCCATAGTTGGGTTAGAAAACTGACGGGTTTTGTTAGCAGAAAATCGATGAAGCAAAGGGGGAGAGAAAAGAGTAGGGACTGCAGACTTGCAGTAAAAGGGTAGACTTAAAAAGTCAGGTCTATTTTTGCCTGCCTATTGAAGTGCTGAGTGGGGTGGGTGGTGGCATGAAGGGTAGGGATCAACCTCAACTCCCATTTGTCAAGGAGTGAGAGGGTGCTGCTGTAGACAAAGTTAACAGCACTGTACGCACGTCAGGACCGGGCTCCTGGGCATTCACCACTTAGACATACAGGGTTGTGTCTACTGTGAAAACAGAGACGCTTACACCTTGTTCAGATCACATCACAGGGTCTGACAGGTAGGAAAGCTTTGAAGAAGTAATTCTAAAGATCTGATGTGACCAAAGTTGGCACTGTGGTACACTGGGAAAAAAAATCCAAGAACTGCAAATAAAAAAGTTAAAAAGAAAAAACACATTAACATCATAGCTTATGGCAGCTTTTACAGCTCACCTCCACTGACACCCAAAGATTATTAATGCATCACATTCAGATTTTTCAACTTTGTAAAAAAAAAAACAAAAAACAAACAAACAAACAAACATACTAATAAGAATAATGCACATACTTTCACTCATCTGTAAATGCAAAGACGAATGGTTGTATTTTCATTTTCAACTACAAATATAGCTCATTACTGCATGTTGGAATGATTACCTCAGAGTAAAACATATAATGAGGTTTTAATCAAAATTAAGACAATCTGATGAAGATAAATACATTCAACCTTCCGCACCTTTTTTTAAAAAAAAAAAAATTATCACACATTCTGAAACCTAAAAGCAGAGGTACAAGTGTGGCTAAAAATATTAACAATATCTCCATTCTACCAAGATAATTATATGGATGAAAAATGACCAGTATACTAATTAGGTTCTGGAATAAAATGGGAAAAATTGAATTAAATGCTAAAGAAAAAAAACCTTTGTTCTGAAGTAAAATTAAAAGCAGGGTCTAAAATATTTACAGTGAACTTACTAACATTTTTGTCACAAAACTGGGGGTGCAATCAGGAGGTCTGAGGTTTTTTCTCTTGCATATTGTAACCCTAGTGTTTTAGTGACATGCTTAATGACATGCAAACACTAAAAATCTAATTTCTCTACAACACACAGAAAACATTTAAGCAAACCTTAGAGCAACTCTATGTCTATAGAACTGTACGTCTGTGTAGCCTGGTGTGCGTATTTAATAGTGAATGTCTTCCTATGACCATAAAGGACCAGATTTGTAGTTAAAGCTGGTGTTAAGTTAAATACAATTTAGTTTTACTATAGCATATCACAATCTGACACTAAATTTCACAAGCTGCATATTTAAATTATTGATTGTGTCTTTGCTTGAGTGTGCACAAAAATAGATGCTTTTTAAATGCCTTAATTTCCATATAACCGCAGGGCAACAGGAAAAATGATCCAAAGAAGAATGCATGCAGATATGCACCATTCCCCATTTAACAGAAAAATGGACAGGGGAAATTTCACTTAGATGTAATATATGTCTCTAAATTAATCCATGAATAACCATTGCTACTTTTGTAGCAGTTCCCAACTCATTTTTTCTCCAGAGTTCACCTTTTTTAAACGATTTATGACCATTTATTAGAATATTATACTGTGTATTTTGCTTTTTTTTGCTTCACTGATCATACATATGTTCATTAAAGCTCAGATTAATGTTAAGGTATATTACATCAGAAACAGAGAAAACTAAAGAAAAGGTGATTTTTCTCAAGAAACATTGACTGAATATAAACCTAGTGTCTCTAATTTTTTATTCTTTTTTCCCCCCTAGTTAAAATCAGTTGAAAACAGCTTCTCATTTACAATGATGACCTGGTAAGTTGCACCAACATTCAAAAACATCCACTGGTGAATCAATTTTGTAGAAGGTGGTCATGTCCAAATGAACGTCCAAATAGGTTGTATCTGATGAAAAGCTGGAAATTTTGCATTTTACACCAAGTATTTACATGGATTAATACGATTAATGGATCAGCAGTTATTAAACACTTTATACCAGTACATGATTTTGGTTCACTGGTTAATATTTGGGTCTTTATGGGTTAATTTTGTTCAGTTCTTTTAATGATTCAACTGTAAACTGAAATGTGTGCAAATGTAACTGTACAGTACTGAGCCCATTTTTTTTTTTTTTTTTTACTGCTGTGTCTGTAGTTCCATATGTTGACATATTATTCTGTGGATTTTTTATGGATTATCTCCACTATTGAAGCTGGTGTGTAATACAAATTAAATAATTAAATAAAGAAATTTACTCCATTCACCAATTTTTATTTTATTTTTTTTTAATGTGGTGCGATAAGAATTCCTGTGAATCGCCTAAATGAGCTCTGAGACCGTATGGATCCATTAAACGTCTCAAAGCGCATTTCTAGTCCAGTGTCATTATCACACTGTCACCATGCACATGCAATCCCCAGAATACACTTTAATCTATGTAATGAGACTGGCCAGATTCATGTTGCATCTGTTCACTGGTAATTCCTCAACAGTGGACTTGATGCCACATGGTCCATCAGAGTCTGAGCGAGCACAGTGGAGTATAATACTGCTCTAAAAGCTCTGTTTGCCCATACTCTGCTGTTAGTCACCAGGGCTAAATAAACAATGAAATGCTTCAGCAGTCACAGGATCTACAGTAGATACTATAAAACAAAACTGAGTCACTGTCATTAGGCTTCTCTGTAGTGATGACACTTCTTGAAAAGTCCCACAGGGAGAAATTTCAGTGAGGTCCTCAATATTATTTACACATTTCTCACTGCCTGCTTTGTCTCAAAATTTTCAAGTGATAAATCTGTTCGTTTCATTCACTTGTGGGAAACTCACACCAGGGAGATGAACCCTTCAGCTTTGCCTTTATTTCACAGCATATTATCAGGTCAGAACGACTGTGTATGTGGTAAAGAGGTGGGATAATTCTGACCCCATTCTGACAGATCAACATCTAGTCACACATACAGTACTGATGAGGTGAAGCAGTTTCCTCTTGTAAGGAGTGTCTGCAAAGGAAACTGTCAGAAACTATACTATTGTGGTTACGCAATTATGGTATATCTGTATGTCTAGTCACTGATATGCAACAAGAGCTCACGATGGTTATCACTTAAAGGGGTTATATTTTTCCAAATCCTATTTTTTGTTTGTCTTTGGTTCATTTATTGGTGTATTTTCATCCTGATAGTTCATAAAGTTGGAATTTGGAGACCCTCCAGACTCTGCAAAGCTATTTTTATATTCATTTTGGCCAAAATAGAGTGGATTTCTCAAACCTTTTTCTTAAATTTGTACATTTAAATATAGTTCAGGGTTCCTACAGATCAAGGCAAGTTAAATTCAAGACTTTTTAAGACTTTTTTTTAATGCCATTTGGAATTAAATTTAAGACCAAGCTGACAATGAAGCAAAATTGGAAAAGGAAAAAAAAAAACACCAAAGGAATTACCTGGGGAAGTTTTACCCAACTGTTTGTTTTAAATAGAATATGGCATTTTGGTACAGTTGATGCTACATTCATGAACCATTTAAGAAGCATAACTTTGAAATTTGGAATATATATATATATATATATACACACACACATACACACCATATGAACACACACTTGCAAAAAACAGAATGATGTGCCCTCATTTTCTACTCACCCTAAATTATTTTTGTAATATAGACAGCCTAAATGTTACCAAATACTTTTTATTTTTTTCAAACTAACATAAATCTTACTAATGTGTCCACATTTTTAAGACTTTTGAAAATTTGATTTAAGACATTTTAATACCAATTAAGGCCTTATTTTTAGAACAATGAATTCAATGCCTTTTAAAAATTTTCAAGGATCTGTGGGAACCCTGTAGTTATGGCACAACATTTGCACATATGAGGTCAAGACTTCCACAATTCCTTAAAATATTCAGTTGTCGGTTGTATTAAATGGAACAGAACAGTACAGCCAACAACCTGGAGAGGGTTGGGAGTGAAGTGGCTCATGTGCATTTATAAGGCCAGCACTCAAAATGACCTTTCTGGTGTCATTACTCAGAAATAGGGTTCAAAATGGACCCGTGGAGTTGAATTAATAAAGAATTCAGACCCAAGCAGAGAATTTACAGTTCATGTAGCCCACAGGGAAATATCTTAAAACCTATAATTACATTTTTAAAAAAGCAAAATAGCAGTCCTTTAAACTCTAGATATACTTTTATGATTTCATAAAAGCAGGACTGGCTTGATTTATTACTCTTGTTCTATATGTATGCACATTTTTTTTTTATATCAACGCTATAGGTGCTCTGTGCTGCATTGTCACTGAAGTGTGTTGTGCAGCATGTATGTACAATGCAGCAGCAAATTGCTGAGACACAGTTATTTCCTTCTCTGCACTCAGAGGCAGCAGGCCTGAATGCCACATTTGAAGAGAAAGAAATTCAGTCCAGAAAAAGAACCTATAAAGACAACTATGTCTTTCTCTTGGCAGCAGAGACAAGGAACTGGAACAGTCTTTATGGTTAAAACATACATTACTAAAAAGGAAACACACAGTATTATGTTGGAAGAGCTAAACTAGACCTTTGAGTCTGAAATATTTATATGGAGTATGTCAGCATTTAAGTCATTTTCACAAAATCGCGTAGGTGTGAAGTACTTGCAACAGAAAATCATATATATGTACAGAAAGCACAACTATTTAATCCTTTTGAGTAAAACATTATTAATATTTTCAGGGCTATGAAATCACAATGGGTTTATAATAGTTTGTGTTAATGTTTTAAACCTTAAAGAAACTCATCAATTAATCATTAAGTCACCACTAGGTGTGTTGTCTTGACATGATCAATGCCCCCCAGTGTCAGTAGGTATGTGAAATGCTGCTGTCAACATATTGACTCCTCTGTCATTGCTAGACTTTCCTGATACGTCCTGCTCCTAATCTGCCTCAATCATAACCATCCATTTATCCATATAGTTGTGATAGTGTTTATCATATACATACTGTACGTGGAAGCTAGGGTTTTGTACTTTTTGGGCTAACAGCTCCAGTAGCAGTAATGTATATCCACTATTTGTACTTGTATCTGGCAGAGGTGGGTATTTCCAGGTCCATCAAGTCAAAGTCCTGACATGTATTGGTTCAAACCTGTTCATTAAACCAGCCTATTTTGATGAGCACAATGCTTCATCCAGGAAAAGGGGATAATTAGTGGAATCACCAGTGTTCAGTGAACAGGTTTGAACCAATACATGGTTGGATTTTGACTTGATGGACCTAGAAGTACCCACCTCTGGTATTTGGAGTAGTAGTAGTATTGGTAGTTATGAGTATTTGTCTTACTTTTTAGTAGTTATACTGGTAAAGGGAATTGTAGTTCAGTTTGCTGTGCATCTGCAGACGCTCAGAGCTGCTACTTTTGCTTAATACATATTATCAGTTCATGTGCATGAAGTTAAAAAAAAAAAAAAATCTACACATTCAGAAAATGTCATACATGTTTGGGTTTTGGGTTTTTCGAACAGATTAAAAAATCCAATTAGTTGTGAACGTTCAAGTTTTGCACAAAACATTTTTTCTCACATTTTGGACATATTTATATGCTCTAAGTAATGTTACACTTGAGGTGAGAAGGTAATACTAATGATCAGAATATTCATGGAAACGCATCCACAGATATCTTACCAGTGTACTCTGGATCCACATGTGGAGGGTAGAAGCGAAAGTTGATGAAGAAGGGAATAGGCACTCCAAACTTAAACCACTCCACCACATAGGGAGGCTGCTGGCCGTCCAGGGGAGGGGATACGTCACACCCCAGGATCACGCTCTCTCCAGCGCGCGCCGTCACAAACCGGGGCTCCTCTCTCACTCCGTGGGCACCTGTCAGTCAGAAGAAAAACAGACTTTCACTACAGCTACATAACTTAATGGGTTTGGAGTTTGAAACGCAAGAGAATAAGATTCACTGTTTGTCTGCATAGAAATCCTGCAGACCAAGGAAGATCATCTACTGTAGGTTATCTAAGACTAATTTACAAACAATAATTAGAAGACAATTTAGGTCCATTGATGAAACTAGCACATATTGGAATCGCATTTTCCTCGAAGCAGATCAACCTCTTCTGGTCCAGAATCAGACAATTGTACAGATTCTGAATTGTCACCATGTGAACCTTTTAACCTTTCATCAGTTTTCTTCATCTGTCCATGAAATGACCAATCGTCATCTGTCATCTGCATCTGCTGGTGAGTGTTTTGTGGTTGTGCCATACTGTACTGAAAATGAGCTGCCAAAGGGTTCCATTGATCATAGTTGGCTGCAGCTCAGATGAGCTTTACTATGAGCACCACCAGGCCTGGCGTTTAGCCACGAATGTCCAGGCATGCTGCCGAGCGTTGACCTATCAGATGACTGAAAGGTCGGTATACCTGCCTCAGCAGAACACTTACTCTGGGAATGGATTTTCTCCAGCTGCCACCCCCGCTTTCATTGAACCGGCTGTATCTCCACCGTCAGTGCAAGCATGACTACCCGCCCTCGCCCAGGGGGAAAATCGCTTCAGGGATCAAGAGACATGCTGACGTTTCACTCTAAAGAAGCACCAGCTGAATAACTTAACACTTTCATTAGCACCATCATTTGCATTACCAGGCTAATTATTACAGGAACAATAAATGCTTCGGGGTGTGGAGGTATTTTGGGTTCAGGATGGAGGCAACATCAGTGATACCTTCTCAAATGATCTCGTCCAACATTACTAGTGATGTGTGACATGGAAATTTAATATGAATTACAGACGCTTTGCTCCAAATGCTTCTTCAGCTGTGCAAACTGGAATTACAACCCAAATATTTTCACCCATTTGTTCTGTGTGAAAAATAATGCTTGAACTCCATCACCAAAGCCCATATGCATCCCTTAGTGATTGTGTTTACCAGTTTAATCTGCATTATCCTGTGATAGAGTTAATCCACTTTATTCGTTTCAGCCAGAGCAGATTCTGAACTGAAGCCGAGCAGATTTAATCAAATTACACTTTTTAAAGTGGAGATGTGGTCTGCCAGTTACAAGCCTTAGTCCTGGAATCTGCTTTACCAGTGTGCTTCATGGAAAAAAGCGATAGCTATGCTATGCTAGCCTGAGCTCTAATAAGCAACACAAAACACAATACATGTACATGATTCAGTGAATGTGACATGACCATTTGACAGCCCAGGTCTTCAATGAAAGCCAAGGATACAAATCCTTAGAAAGAATTAGACTCAACACAGCCTTCCACACATTATGAGTAACCACCCAAACTACATCAGAACAACACAGTCATTTGAAGCATCAGTTTTATCAATGCAATGAAACTATTAAATTCATAAGGACATCTGAGAATGATTGTTACAGAAACCATCCACAGGCACGACACGGCCCTACAGTCTGTACAAACCATAGGCTTTTTATGTGTGTCTGAGTAACCCCTATAGTCATAAATATAATTTAAAAAAATCAGATATCTCCTTAAGCTGTCCTTTTACTCTTGAAAAGAGGCTGAAATTTATACCTGTGCATGCTCCACTGCATCCTGACTTAAACAGTTTTCAAAAAGATGTTAATCACCACTTTCAACACTTCATACAGAGATTATAATGAGGCATATAGCACTGACATTTTTCCATTGGATTCTCCTTTATCTTTTCTTCTATGTAAAAGTAAATATCACTTCTAGAGTTTCCAGAAATATTCAACTCAACGCACAATTCCTCCTTACCATGATAATATGATAAAGACCTCAACTGTGATTTGTTTTTGATTTGTCCCTTATCCCAGTTGCAGAAACAACCAATAACTTGACTTGTAGTTAATCAAATGGAATCACAAATGGTTTACATGAGAAGCAAAACTATGCAGAGGATGCTTACTATACCATAATAAAGTTGAGTTTCATCATTTAATTGGGACAGAAAGGTCAGATTTTGCTTAGACAAAACTCGAGTCACATACGAAAACAATGTTTAAAATTATACGAATACTTTCTTTTGAACACAAAAACATGATACAAGTCATGTTGACTTGGAAAAACTAATTCATGTTGTGCATGACTCCCATGTGCTTGGAGGACTGCATCCATATGTCTTCGCAACTCAAATACGTTATTGATGAAGTCATCTGGAATGGCAAAGAAAACAGTCTTGCAGGACTCCCAGAGTTCATCAAGATTCTTCAGTTTCCTCGTCCAAGCCTCCACTGTCATCTTACTCCAGACATGCTCAATGCTGTTTGTACCTGTTAACTCGGGTGGCCAATCCTGGAGCACCTTGACCTTCTGTGCTTTCAGACACTTCCATGTAGAGGCTCAAGTACAAGAAGGAGCCCCGTCCTGCTGCAGATGTTGTTTTCTACAGTGGTTTGGAATGTAACATGCAGTAAAAAATGTCCTGATACTTCAGGCTGTTGATGTTGCCACACATTCTGCATATCTCTTATCTCCCTCCCATGCTAGATCTAAGCTCAAACTATGATTCTTGAGTCCAGGTCTTTTGCAATATTTGCAGTGATTGGGATGCAATTCAATGGATGATTCACCGCAAAAAAGAACCTTCTTTCCACTGTCCGTCCCTGTCTGCAAGCTGTCTTTATGCAACAAAACTGCTGCCAATAATGAAAATCCACTGTATGCAATAATGTCGTTCAGTATTGTAATGACTACTGATAAACAAACTAACCTTGCAGCTGCCACCAAACTGACACCAATTAATTTGCAGGTGCCTGATGGCTGGCTGAGGCTGCAGGCTGATTGGCCAATCAGTATGAATCCACATCCATGTATCCAGGAAACAGATCATATCGAAGATAGGAAAAGCATAGCATTGAATGAAACAGCTGTTGGGTTCTTCATTAGTGGAACAATTATGAGACTAACAATAATTTTAACAGAATTTAAAGCTGCAGTGTTGCATAGTTTTTTGGCATTATTGAAGGAAATTGCATACCGTATTTTCTGGACTATAAGCTGCTACTTTTTTCATGTTTTAAACCATGAGGCTTATACAAAGGTATGGCTATTCTGTGGATTTTTCTTCCACCACTAGGGGCACTCTAACCAGAATTAGAATCAAAACTACTAAGAAAAATCAATGCAAAGAAGAATACGCTACTTTTTCTTTAGCAGATAGAACACAGACGACAAATTAGCAACTGTTAATTATTTTTTAAATCCTCACCCCTTCATCATGGAGACAGATGCGACGAAGCGCTTCCGAGGTTGTTCAACGCTGACACAGAAGAAGACGACTTAATGGGTTTTCGTGAAGATAATGAAAGTGAGTTGTGCAGTAAATATCTGATTTTTCAACGTAGATATCTGCGGCTTATAACCTGGTGCAGCTTGTATATTCTTTTTTTATTATATTTTTTACAAATAAAGCAGATGCGGCTTATAGACAGGTACGGCTTATAGTCCAGAAAATACAGTAGTTTTGGTATATATTGCATGTGGTCTGAAAGGAAATAAGATTTCTACCAACTCCTGCTGACTATGATGCAGATATCTGGTATTATCTAATCACAGGTGTTTGCAAATAGCCAAAGTGGGTAAATATATGTGAGTGAAAGCTGTAATAAATCACCATGCTTCATTGCTGTACTCTATGGCTGGACATGGAAACTTGGAAAAGTGTGATCTCTTTTTCTATAGAAACCTGAAAGAGTATTTATTTGTTTATCTTTATATTTAGTCTTTTGATTTGGACTTCGAGAGCTACAGATGGAAGGTATGTGCTTTCAAGTTCTGGCAGTTCCCCCCTTGATTTTGGCTCCAACAGCTTTGAATGAAGACTAATGTAGTGATAAAAAAAAACAAAAAAAAAACAAAAGAGAACAATTTTACAAATAATCACAAAAGGAAACCAGTTAATTCAGCAATAAACACATAACCTCTTCAAGACCTAAGCAGTCACATCTATCACCTCAACCTACTTTTGAATCCCTAATGGTATGAATACATGCAACTAATTCAGCAAAAACGCAGTTTCTCAGCATTTCAGATATGTCTTTTTTGGACATTCTAAGACATAGTGACCATGAATATTATCATTCCCTGCAGCATTAATTCTCATGCAGAAAATCATGTAGTTTGACAAATAAAAGAGGTAGCAGGATCTGTTTTTGTTATTTTCAGTTAATTTTATAGTTTGCTGGAAAAAATTGGTTTTCTTCAGATTTCTCTGATTTGATTAAATAACCTTCGAATAGGAAAATACCTGGTGAATAATGCAAGATTCAGAGAATAATATTAGAACAAATGGTGGTAAATCACTAAGGAAAAATTAAATGTTGAAGTAGAATGTTGTTCCAGGTCTTTCAAGGTTAAATTATCATTTTAAGTTGCTCCTAAAAAAAGATAGTAACGGTACAAAACCATATTTTTTTCAATGATCAGCTTTTAATCTGATGGGTGAAAATTTTAACTGTGAATGTATTACTCAAGTAAAATATTTCCCTTTTTTTTTTTTTGACACATTTTGATGTAAATATTCAGGGTACAGTGACAATGATAGTCCGGTTCTTGGTCCAGTACAGTTTGCTCTGGCCTTGAAACAGAAACAGAGCAGACTTCCACCCATAATCAGACACACTGGAAACATTGTTTGGTTTGAGTAAGTAGAGTCACTTGACATGAAGCACAAGCTCAAACAGTGCATGCTGCTGAAATCCATTGTTTCTCTGCAGACAGCTCAGGTTGCATAAGTGTAGGTTGCAGGTTCAGGTTTCTAGATCCCGGTTGTGTGAAAAGCACATCTCGACAGTGAAGGCTATAAAGACTTGAGATAATATATGACAGAGCTAATAATTCCAAAATCTCTTTATGAGACCCTTACGACGGAACAATCAGCACAAGCTTGGTCACAGCTTTTGTCATTTTCATTTCCTTAATGGAGGTCTGTTGACCCATTGGGGTTTATGGGGGCTTATTCAGGGGAAAATATGTATGCTGTCAACAACACATAAATGTGATACAATGTTTCGTGCTTTGTCTTAGCTCAGAGTTCTTCCAAAAACCACTGCACTAGATGTGAAACGGATCAATACAGCCAAGAAATGATAGCAGATTAAGATGGCTTTGGCAGTGTAAAAGTCAAACCAACACAAGTTCGCAACGTAAAGCTGAACTCTGAAGGTAGCGATCTGTTGAGTAAGATCTGAATTAATCAAACAGCGAATAAATCCAGGAGACCAATATGTTTTATGTATCTTTCCTCAGCTTATAGTGGATTTACTGCGATGATTGTGAATTCCTAAAGGGTAACATTTCAGTCTGCTGTCACATAAATCATCTAAATGAAGGCAGTCCATGTACAAAAGCAAAATACAGGAGGAATAATTCTTCAGTGTTTGGCAGAGGTTAAACAGAGAACGCCTCAGGAAGTCAGTCTGAGTACTTTGCTCTTGCTCACAAAGTAATTATAATAATCTTTATGGATGCCTTATTAAACAGATGTTTTAATTCTTTACTAAATAAAAGTATTATTCAGGCATAGATAAAAAAAAATAGAAACATAATGAAGTGAGAAAAAAAGGTAACAGAAAGACTACAATAACTGATGCAAGAAAAATCACATTCAATTGAATAAGACGTGTTTGTTTGAAGTCAATCAGTAACTGTTCAGATCAGTCCATGAATCACCACAATGGGGACACTGGGGGTCAAATACATGAGCCATTCCAAGCCTGTTCAAGTGGCAGTAGCTGAAAATGGCTCTCAAACAATATATACAATGTGCGTGCACTGTATTTCCAGTAACGGTCACAGATTTATACAGTAAATAGACTCTCAAGGCAATTTTGGGCAATAATCAGGCGGAACAGAGCCTGTGAAATGTCTTGAAAGAAATGAGGCTCAGTACCACACTAAATGTTGAGAGAAAATACAAAAACCAAGAGAGTTCATTGAGAGTCAATTTCTTTTCAGGAGTACTTAGGGTTTCTGGTCCGGTGTGCTTAAACTTATATTTTATATCTTGGCACCAGAACAAGTAAAATCTAATATTTAACTCATGCTTGAATTCAATTGTGTGATGACTGACTGATGGTAACCGTTGCTTATCATTGTGATTCTGTAATGGATACTATGGAGTTGAGAAGCAGTGTTTGTCGCGCTGTGACGAGGATACGAGGGTTGCTTTATGCTGGACAGAGCTCCTGATGTAGAGGATGTAATGGAATATAGACTGGACGAAGGCTAAATCTCAAGGACGTGCAGCCACTGGGCTGGATGGGCCACTGACGGGGCGGTAATTGAATGCCAGCCTGCATGTGCTGAAGGTCACATCAGAGAATGGCCTGTGTGTGTGTGTATATGTATGTGCAGAGGTGATACTGGGGTGATACTTGTATGCATCTGTACATATCGTTGTTAATCTGAGTTTGTAAAATTCACATATACAGCATCTCTACACCAGACTGCAAACATACTGCAAACTGACGCTGTTCTGAAATGGATACTACAGATTGACTGAGCGTTAACAGATTCTAAACCTACACAGTAAGTTAAGAGTCACATAATACATTTCCAGACATGGCCAGTCTACTGGTATCATAGTTTTCATCATATCCAGGATATTGGACGGTTAGAGCCTGATTATGGTTCCACTTTATCCACATGATTCTAAAAGTTACTTCAGTGACTCATTACAGATTGTTTTGTTTCTACCTTTAACCGGATATGGATTCAGCTTCTCTGTCTGACTGAATGATGACATAATATCCCCTTTCATAGGAGACATTTTGAGAAGTTACAACAGAGAAAGCACATTTTCATGACGGCTACATTTCCTACAATTACCTTGGTTTCAAGATCATGACATTTGTCCTTACTGTCTCACCAGTTCTATAACAAATATATGAAAACACACATTTCAATATTATCAGTATTCATTTACATATTTATATATTCTGTCTGATTGATTTATTGACTGATGGAAAAGCCTCATCACTGGTAATGATTTCTATCTATCTATCTATCTATCTATCTATCTATCTATCTATCTATCTATCTATCTATCTATCTATCTATCTATCTATCTATCTATCTATCTATCAACAAATAATCACTCATGAATTTAAAAAAAAAAAATCAGCAAACAAGCTAATCACTAATTTAAGCTTCCCAGTTTTAGTAATTTCTTACTCCGATATGACATGAAAAGTATAAAAACATCATATGTAATATAGTAAAGAATGTTAAATTTGGACATTTTTACATGAGTGACACTAACAGGCCAATTATTAATCAAGTACAAAATGGTCATTTTCTTACCAAAGCTCATTTTTCTAACTTAAACTCACGGATCCACAATCAATACAACTCCTTACGAACATAAAATCCTACCTACCCTTTCGGATTACGTCTCCACCTACATACCACATGTGCATAGTTACAGTAACTGCTGTGATCAAGCACATTACAAAACTATTCTAAACCTAACCTGTAGAACCAGTGGGTGTTCTCCCGCACTATAAGACAATGACCTCAGTGTCCATTATTTCACTTCTGTTCATGGGCACTGCAAGATAGATGTGGCTTCTTCATTATTTAGCTCTCTTTAATAGCAAAGGTCTCCTCACCCCCTATGATGGACAATACCAGTTCAGAGATGGAACGGACCTGTTCTCACACACACAGAAGTGAAACAGAGGTAGGAAAGGGAGGACAGGCATAAAGAAACCAACAAAACAGGGGATTATATGCATCTATGAAATCCATCAGCTCTGTTTTACTAATTTGTCATCACCTACAGCAGATTTTCTTACTTATATTGTTGATCTACAATTATATGGCACCAGGGGAATTGCTTAATAAACACTACCAAAATACTTCTGAATGTAAAGATGTATGTATTCAAGTTTATAAAATGAGAATATAGTTTAAAAATGACGCTAAAGATCTACACAATCATTTAGTTTTTGGTAAAATGCAGAAAATGTATTTCAGAACCAGCACTAAAGTCAAATTAAAGGTAATAGGCCACTGATTAATGCTTGTTTTATTTCACCTCGTTATGATGGTGTTAGATACTGTATGTCAATAAAACATCTATATACACAAGCCCAAAAGGGTGAGATTAACTTAAAGCCACATGATAGTTATTATATTACATACAAGTAGCTCAGCGATACAGTACACAGGCATCAGCTCTACATATCTTTCAATTTATGTACCACTACATCAATTTTCACATCCTGGAATTCCCACCCCCCCCTTCAATATTTATCCTAAGTAGTACATCTTTGGTAGATGTATGTATGCGTTTAAAAAAAAAAAAAAAGAATGAAAAGAGGAAAAATGTGCAATATTCATGGTTCAACTTTCTTTTTAGGTACATGGTCTCGAATTAAAGACAAAGGAAGACTAGCATGCCTTAGATCATTATTCATCATCTCAAACCAAAAATTACTTTGAACCCATCTCCATGTTTCCTTATTAAATATTTTCCTGACTTTTCAACAAAACCATTTATTTCATAGGAAAGCGTATTCATTTGAGAGTCAATTGCATGACATCATCGTATCATCACATGATATCTGTGTTATTATTTGGTAATAACTGTGCATATTTTTTTTTAAAGAGATGGGGATGCAGCATCCGGGAGAACAGCCCATCCAACCAGACCCACATGATCAGAAAAACTGGCTTTCCCAGAATGCTGCAGGCTTTGTTTGCAAGGAGACTCCGTTGGGACTGGACTGGCTGAGGGAAGCGAGCGTAGAGGGGAGGAAGAGGAGGGGGGAGCGAGGGAGGGGGCATCACCAGAAAGAGCTGGCACATGCCCAGTACTGAGAGACTGCCATCCACAGCTTGAGTGCAGGCCTTTTCCTAAGCTCATTACTAAGCTTTGCTCTCATGATTGTGAGCAAGTAAGTACAGCATAGCAAAAAAATAAATAAAATAAATTAATAGGAGAGATGAGGCTGTGCTTTATGTTTGCTGACCAAGTCAAGGGAGATAATTCAGCAAAGAAGAACTAGTGAAGCAAACACTTTCAACATAATAAATCAGTTTGGATTGGTGACACTGGAAAAAGCTAGAAGATTAGAAATGTCACAAAGTAATTCCTTGCGGAGGAATTTGTCTTTTCATTTGACAAAATGAAACAAGTGTGTGATGTAGCAAAAAGGGTTTTTTTGGGGGGAAAATTGTGCAATTTTCTACTAAGAGATGTCGGCATAATGTGACATGCAGGAACAGGCATTGATGAATGAATGGCAGTGTGATAATGGTGACATGTCAGACACAGGTCAGGTACAGTAGAGTGAGCTTTAGTCACAGTGAGGCCACACATCATACAGTAGAAGCAATTACTGCTCTGTCACTATAGCAACACACTGTACAGTATATGGTGTAATGCCTACACAGAAATATTAATTGCATATAGTACTCTGCCACTATCCAACAAATATCAACAATCATTGCAACAAATATGCAACAAATATCAACAATTAGTGCTAACAATAGTAGTTTACTACAGAGACTTTATTTGCATTTGTCTGCCGTTTGTTTGTTTGTTTGCTTCACTCCAACAAACAGCCACTTTGCTAATTTATGTCATTTACCAACAGGGAAAACACTGACGATTATTGATGTGGCTTCCTATTTCCTTTATAGCTTGGATGTAAAGTTTCCAATTATAAATGTGTTCATAGCAGATCAGTGCAGAGTACAACCCACTTAAAATCCTGCACGACAGAATTTTGCCAGTGTTTTATCTACTATACTGTCCGTCATTTGATGGAACATACGGTAGAACAACCAAGACTTTAATCTTTCAGAGGTCAAGACTCAAACAACTTAATATGGACTGCCTAATAAAACTGTCTTCAATCATTTTCTACTGAAATGTATGTCATTTAGACAAATGCACTTAAAATAAAATAAATTATATATATTTTTTCTATTCAACAAACATAACCTATCAGAAAACTATATTAAACTGCATTGAAAAAGAGGTTTAAACAATTATTTTAACCAGCATGCATTAGTATCTGCATATATATTCTGTAATAATAAACTGCACAAAACTTGGTTGTACAATTTGACAATTGCCATTTTTGTTTCTTCACACATTTTTCCAAAGCAGGAAAGCCTTCAATTGGCAGATTTCCGGTCAATGTGCAAAACCATTGGGACAAATTTGAAAGAAACAACACTGAAGACAGGATGGCTCACAAGAAGTCTCTAAGTCTAGACAGACTGAGTATATTTAGCCGTACATATTAAAAATTTACTGTTTTTATGAGGTCTGTGTTGTCAACTATTTTGATCGGACATTATAAAATTTACATTACATTTTATACAGAGTACTTTTAAAAAAAAAAAAATATACAAAGCAATCCTACAGAATGTGCTAGACCGTTCCAGACAGCCCAGCCTATCTGACCCACTATCAGAATCTGGACTCCAGAGACAGTAGGTGGACTTTAAGACACTGCCTCAACACTACTGGGAGGCATCAAATGTGTGAGTGACAGTTCTGACACCTTCACAAATACTGTCTGTTTCCACATCTTTTTATTTGAAGGAGCGTGCTTTCAGAAAAAAAACAGCGACAAGAGCAAATGTGCCAAGACAAGGTTCATAAGGGAGAATGGGTTGTGTGAAGCATCAAGGAGCAAGCTCACAAGCAGGGAATTACTGATGAACACCAACTGGCCAAAAGCCAGCTGAAAATTAAAAAATTAAAAAAATTAAAAAAAAAAAAACACTTAAAAACAGGAGGTCCCAGGACAGGACTGAGGGGAGAATCGGTCTGCCATCAGTGACTGAAGCTGAAAATAGTCCTTCAAATATGCCACTCCCCGACACTTGCCAATGACATTTAATTACTTCTATATTGCCATCAGCATCCCTCTTGCTTCACCTTGATTTGTTGCCAAGTCACCGTTGACTTTGTTGAACTAACCTAGAGTCTCCCTGACCATATGCTGCCTCCCTGATGAACATTTGGCACAAGCAAATATCTTTGACCATCCATTCAGTGCAACTGATAGTCATACCTGAGCTGTTTTGTCTATGACTGATTGACGTGGTTAATTGGTACCTTTAGGGAAAAGCCCTGTCAGTGCAGACGTCTGAGTTTGTCATTGACATCTTCTCGAGACATTTTTTTTTTTTTTTAAATTAAGAGTACAATATGAAAAACAGAGGTGACCACTTGCTAGGTTTTAATTAACAATTCAAAAAGATGAGCCCTGCATCACAGACTGTGAAAATAGTTCATACATATATGTGATTAGCCACAGCATCCTTTCAGTTTTAACTTGCCCCTATTTTAAGTTTAAGCAGCATATGACTTTCATCACATTTTTTTCTTCAAAATTTTCTTGAAATTTATCCCAGTGATACCTGAATAATCACTAATCCATTAGTCTTTCCATGCTTACACACCTGAATCATTTCTCTCACAGTGACCAACTTCGAAGATGACCCCTTCACAAGCAGTCCATTTACTTACATACTGTACCAAACTGATACATTACTTGGGCTTTTCCACAAATGTTGTTGCTAAGTGCATTATGGGAATGGAAATTCCATGCACCTGCAGCAGCAATAGACAAGGAGACAACAAGAAATTAAACTGTGTCTGTTACTGGGTCAGAACAAATGGAAGGAATTACTGTAAGTCAACTGTCATCTTATAATATGGTGTGTGTCATCCTGAAAAACTGTACTTCGACATCAGTTTCATGGTCATTTTTGGAATATGTCATTGTGTAGGCTGCTAACTTCATACAGTATGTGTATGATAAGCCTAATACAATGACAAATCCCCAAAATACCATGAAACTAAGTATTAGGGCTGCACAATATATCAAAAATATCATTATCACGTTAACACAGAATGTGTGTTTATATTGCAAAGACGTGCAATAATTGTTTTTCTTTTTTTTCATTAATTTTCTGTTTCACACAACAGAGTGGTTTTCTATATCACTCCAACATACGATTTTTTTTCTGGCAAAAATACTGAAGTAATGCTACTGTTGCCGACGGAATGCAAGTTTAGTTATTAATGTTGAAAAGATGGGAATATTTTCAGAGCACAACTTTGGGCAAGGGTTCAGCACTTATATTTAAATATTTTATTTTCGTATGCAGTATTTACTAAACCAGGCAACGTCTTAGGTAAATGGTGGTACTCTGACATTTTTGTTATTATGAAATACATCTATGTCATTTACACGTCGTTATATGTGAATAAAATGACAAAATATTTGACAATGTTTGTGTCTGAAGAAGGTGTAAGATCTACAGTTGCAGCATTATCATGTTCTCGGACAGAATTGTGTCATTGATTATAGTAGAACAGTATTTTGTCTTAAATTATAAATAAGTGACTCATCATGAAAACAACTATCTTAACATCGTTGAGGAACATTTTTCTTGGTAGATGAAATTGGTTTAGGTGAACATGAAAAAATGCATTATTATTATCGCAATTCTGTACAACTATATTGCATATGGCAAGTTTTGTTAATATTGTAATTTTTCACAATCACTATAACATTATTATAAGATGAGTGATTTTTTTGCATTTCTTCTGACCCGGTAGCGGACATTTCGCTGCTGCAGCTGTGTGGACTTCCATTTCCTGCAATCCATTTCACAAACAAAATTTCTGAAAAGCCTGGAGTGACCTATCAGTTTGGTGTGTAAACAAATGGACCGCTTGTGATGGAGTCATCTTTGAAGTTGCTCACGGTGAGGGAAGTGATTCAGAAGAACTAATGGATTAGTGATAACTGGGGTATCACTCTGGTTTTACAACTTTCTAAGAAAAATGTGTGATGACAGTCATACGCTGTTTTAAGTTATTTGATATAACAGTAAATCCATAGGTTAATACAACAGTGCGCTCAACACTGTGTCTCCAGAAAATGTCAGCTACAGTCTGACTTTGCAGGCGCAGCAGCAAAATTGTTCCGTACTCGATTTTCCTCCCAAAAAGCCCACACTAAACATCCAGTGCAATTATGCATTTATAAGGGCCCTCTGAGACAATGAACTGATGATGAATAATCTAATCTAATTTCAGAAAAAGAATCATTAATTTGAAGGCTTACTAAATGTCAAACGCTTCAGTTTTTACCACTAAAGTAAGATTTAACAACTGTGGAAAGTCGTAACGATTTCAGCAGAACATGCAATCTGCAGCTTTAAAAAAAAAATAAAAAATCAAATATTCAAATTGTTTCTTTACTTACTTGCACAAATGACTGAAAATAAATATTCTATGTAGTGCAAAACCATGTTGTGTCATACCATGAATGTGACTGCACAGGTTACAAATGTAAACTATGTAAATACTGGTGAATACTGATGGTGAAAAATATCAGTTCGAGATCCTCAGACTCAGTTTTGACACTGCATGCAGGCACTCTGTGATATAAGAAGTAGTAGGCTGTAATTTTCGGATTACCAACAGGGTAGGACATGATTTGTGACTCATTGTTGCAGCTTGCAAAACCCTGTTCATAGTAAATCACCAGTGCAGCACCAATATAGACAACACCCCTGGGTCGATATTAATAAGCTGCTTTCATAAAATGGAGAATTTGTGCTTTAAACAATGATACCAATGCGAGGATCTGTGCTTGTAAATCAAATTTGTGCCACTGCATGAGAATAAGATTTCATATTGTGCTTAGTTTAGACCTGGCTGGCATCACAGAGGAGCCAGACTTGTGAGCAGACCAGTTCTGACTGGGTATGAGGGGTCATTGGGATCAGTTACCAGGCGACAACTTGGCACATGTCTCCCTCATCTGGACATGACTGGAAAAGCAAGGTTAAATAAGTACATGGGTCAATACAGAGAGCTCAGAAAAAAATATTAACAAAAGGGATACTGTACACAGTTTGTTGCTCCAGGAATGATTAGTCTTTAAACCACTTAGATCAGCACTAGATGCGTCTTACAGCCTGTATGTGCACAATGCATCACATACAATACAATGACCCTTTCCACATCCAACGTGAAAATCAGCATATGATTTCCATGCCTGCATCAACGTGCTATGTCATATTCAAGAGTGCATTTTATCTGACACGTGATGCATTATTTAGTTACTTTTCCATCTTGAGGGCTGAGACGGTCACACCCCTCTCTGGAGAACTCAAATGGGACTGCTTGCTATGATACGTTGCACACATTTCCCCTCAGCAGCGGTGCCATTATTTCCATCCTGCTCGTCGTTTTGGGTTTTTTTTTTTCTTCCCTTTTGTCTTTTTTTTTTTGTATTAGACAAAATGAGCCTTAAAAGAATCACAATACAGGCCTTACCCACATTCACAGCCATGTCTAACACACTCACACATCTTTGTACTGGTCAACCATTGTTGGACAGTATGATTTGCCATGTTAATTATCCCATGAGCTGGACCATTTCAAAAACAATTATTGTTGTTCTGATGTGAATTAACCAGGGTTGAACTTTCACGTGACATATGAGATATGCAGCCATTTGTTAGAATGAAATAGCCCCACAGTCCACATGACCTAACATAAGGGGGGTTGAAAAAAAAAAAAAAAAAAAAAAGACATGCGATTGCACAAAACAGCACCATGCGCACACGAAGACACCAGATATCATATGCTATGTGCGGCACAAGATATATTGCACTTCAACTCACCTTGAGCGGCCGTTCCTCTGGTGCTGAATACACTTGCTATCAGAGTGGCCACATACCAAATCATAGTACTATTGCCGACCAGCTATTACCACGCAAAGTGCCCCGTTCAACCAATCTCTCATATTCGACCTTGCACCACACGGTCTCTTAGCAAAATCCCTTTTCTCATATCCTATTTTCTTTCCTCGTGGCGTTTCCCTTCATCCCTTCCCTCCCCCGTCCTTCCATCCGCATCCTCTCCCGAAGAGACAGAGCACCTGCACCGCCGCGTTTGTAGTAGACGGAGCCGTTTTACGAGCGCATAGTGAAACCAAGTGTGAGAATGCAGCCACAGGTCCGCCTCTTCTGTCATTGGATTGGTTGCTGATTGAGGCTTTGGGGCGTGTATTGGTTCCTCGTACGCCCCGCACCCGAATGACAGGAGAGCGTCCGTGCGCCGATTCAAGGTGAGTTGGAGCGTGCCGTAGTAGTGGAACCGCAGTATCATGCGCATTGACAGTAAGCCGTGTCCACATCTTTAAATACCTATCCTAAACTGGCCCCACGTGCACCACCACCAACACCCATCATCATCCATTCACACACTTCATCCCTTTGCGCAATAATCCCATTCGTCAAATCAATATTGGCACCTTCTGTTTACGCAGCAGGTTTATGCGTAAAAAACGGGGTAGACTGGGGTAATGTGTGTGTCTATGTGTGTGTGTGTGTGTGTGTGTGTGTGTGTGTGTGTGTATGTGACTCATCTGTCGCTCACCCATAGCCCCCGGCTGTTGTCATGTCGCTGTCACAGACACAAGAACGCTCTCTTTTATGCTACAGCACCATGTCTGCGTTTATACGAAGGGTGTGGCGACATATACAAGAATCGTTTGCATGTGTGTGTGTGTGTGTGTGTGTATTGTTTTTTTGTTGTTGTTTTTTTTTTCTCGACGGCCACGAGCGCGAGGATGCAGCTCTATCACGCTGCCCACTGCGCACACATGGTTCCCACTGATAAGCCTCCTCAGATTCACTCTGTGTGATTCTACATCCATGACCACAGAGGAATCAACGCCTCTGGCTGCTCCACATCAGCTCAGATCTGGTCCAAATATCACAGCTCACACTGGCTGCCGTGTGTTACTGGAAGATAAACATGTGTGTCATCTGTAAGGAATTCACTGGGATATTACAAAAAAACAAAAAAAAAATAGTCTCAGTGTTTTAGGAATCTTGGTCGTTTTTTTGGCACAGCATGTCTGTCTGTCTGTCTGTCTGTCTCCCCCCTTTTTTTTTTTTTTTTGGAGGGAGGGGGGTGGTCTGTTTGAAATCAAAGTGCTGTCATAGGTGCCCGTTCTCTGTAGTCTCCTTTACACTTGAAATAAAAATTTTAAAAACCTAATCTTAATAATAAATACAAACCTGTTGAGTAAATGCAGTCTTGACAGATTTGATTAACCAGAACATCTGTAGTTTTTTTTTATTGAGTATCCTTCAAAGTTATAAACTAAAGCCATATATAAAATAGGACTGATATACTGGGTTTTTTTTCTAAACATAAATGAATGATTAACAAGATAATATTCAAATCCGTAAGATTAAAACACAAAAATACTGATTCAAATGTACATAAATAACTAAATGAAAATAAATACAACTGACTAGTAATAATAATAATAATAACAACAACAACAAGAAAAGCACTCAGAGAGCACAGATCTCCGCCAAGGCCAAAACATGACGTGATGGAGCCATAGGTGTTGACCATCTGATGTCTGAAGGTGAGACGATGTGAATGAAAAAAAAAAAAATGACATTCTATCTTGTCTGAATCCTGAGATATTACCACTTACAGTATATGTTTTAGCTGTTGCCCTTTAGTGTGACCTTGACCTTCATTGCTCAAAATCTAATGGGTTTTTCCTTGACCCATTCTCTATCAATTCTGAAAGTTTAATCAAAATCTGTTCAGAACTTTTTGCGTAATCCTGCTGACAGACAGACTGACCTGAATTTAATACCTCCTTGGCGGAGGAAATAATCAAGGAAAGGATGAACATCTGTAGTTTTGATGACATTTCATTTGTATATTTACAGCCTTGAACCAGTTTATACGAACCCATATAAAACTATGTCAATCAATCAATCAAATTGTATTTTTATAGCGCCTTACAACACCAAAAAGGCTTGTGTGCGATACATCAGTTCAGGACTCGTGTAGAAATAGTTTGATTGGGTGCATTTAAGTGCAGAAACTTCTACATAATGATATTAATACAAATCTACTGTATAAGTGGCACAGAAACAGAACAGAATCCTGTGGAGAATTAACCAGATCTAAACAAACCAAATGTGGAACAAAGGTGTGTTTGTGGTGAACGTGTTACCCATTCTGACATTTAGATAGAATGTCTGTATTACTCAAAGAAATAAACAAACACATACAGTAGTTTTGATATTTGGACTCCTCAGATTTATTGCATTTTATCTTGTTACTGTTGAAAATAAGAAATAAAGATCAATAACCTTACCTTTTGAAATGTTTTTAATTTTATTTAAAACAAAATTAATTTTATGGATGCTTGCATACTTCATCTGGCCCAGGGACAACAGTTGAAAAATAGATTTTTTTGCTAATACTGACACATTTACACAAATGTTCATTAATGTGTGCTGTCCCTGTTAAATACACAACTAAATAAAATAAGAATGAACATAGCAGTATCCTCTTGGGCATTAAGTTGGAATTATATTTCCACTCTTCTCATTAAATGTTTATATTTTCTTTTATATAAAGTATTAGTTGGAGCTCAGTATTTAGTCAAAGGTGAGTAATGATGTGTCTAAATAGGAATAAAAAGTGGAACATGTCTGACAACAAAATTATTCCAACATTATGCAAAATAATGTAGGATTGTTAAGTCTGACCAAAATAATCACTAAGTCAACAAAACAGAACAGTACCGTTCAAAAAATGAACAAAAAGCAAAAGTACAGATGAATAAGTGAGTCATTATTGACCTTGAGCACAGCCTTAAAGAGACGTGTGGTGTGAAGTTGGTTATCCTCCATCAAAGCTTTCAAAAGTTATTGAGAGTACAGTGTTCCTGGACGCACGGATGCACAGACAAACAGCATGTCTATGTCCCCTGCCGGGACGATGGAGGACAACAAACCAACAAAGTGAATTAGTAAATAAAAAGTCACAAATTGAACAGAAATAAAGAAAAAAAGAATGAACCAAAAGAAACACCGACCAAAATAAGATAAAAATAAAAATGTCTAAAATTATAAAATGATTCATAACAAACATTAGGTTCATGGGGGGTTATACCAGGTGTCAGAAACAAAGCCCCACACACACACACACACACACACACACACACACACACACACACACGGCAGGTGTTCGTTACAGATGAGTCTCTCATTAATATGCAGAGTTTGCATCCTTACATTTCTTTATCTACATAATGATTACATCTATGTACAAGATGTGACTCAGTTCGTGCAGCTCTATGCACCTCCTTTTATCTGTTTAATGGGAAATACAACTGACATAAACTACGTCAGTGTTAAGCAATGTTAAGTAAGTTCCTGTAAGGAACCAATGAACTATTTCTCAATAAATCAATAACTGAATCCTAATTATTGGTAATAATGTCAGTCCTGATTATCCCAAATTCTAAACTCTGCATAAACCAGTGGTTCTCAAATCCAGTTCTCATGGCCCAGTGTCCTCCACGTTTTAAATGCCTCCCTTTCATTTAAAAAATAAAATACAATTAATTTTAAAATAATTTTAAAACAATTTAAACTTTTTTAAACAAAATTAAAGAAATAATAATGAAAGAAATCTTCCTCTTCCATCACACTTGGAAGTCATTACATCATTATCAGGCTTCTGAAGAGCTGATCAACAATTGAACTCGATGTAATAGAAGAGGGAAATATCCAATACATGCAGGACACTAGACCACGAGGAGCGGATTTAAGAACCACTGGCATAAAGTAACTTAAAAATACTACATGGAGGAAATGTTTACTTTCACTCATGAAGCTATTTTGAAGTTGTCAGGGGAGTTGCGTAATAGTTTAATTCGACTGCTGCTTGACAAAACAAGGTCACACTTTTTCTACATCTCACCAACCCTGTGCTGAAGTTACACAAGTGTTAGGAGAACATCTACACTGTCATGACTGCTGATAAGTTCATTTCCAAACTGACACATACGACATAACATGTGGCATTTGCTCTAGGCCATTTTATTTTTGTCGTGATGTTATTTTCCTACAAATCAGGACAGATGAAAAAAAATAAAACATCTCAACTATCACGTATGTAGTCAAATGTTGAGGTACTGGTTGAGGAAGTTTAGCTCAAGAAATCTCAGAAAGACAAAATATTATATATAATATTTCTTCTTTAAATATGATTATTTCCTCCTATTTTTCCTTCTTTGTAATAGTAGGCAAAGCAAATGTATTTGTATAACACTACTGATCCACAGGTAAGTAAAAGTGATGTGCAAATGCATAAAAAATTCCTATAATTAAAAAAATAAATAAATCAAGGCATTTAAATTCTAGTTTAGTTGTTGTCAGAATCGTTACAAGGACAGGGTTAAACTATATAGAATGTAACCTGGATCTCACCCATTCAAAAAAAAAAAAAACATCTATGGTTACAACGATCCAGCGATGAGAGTACGATCAGGAATGTCCGTTTGTCTGTCTTTCCCATTCTAACCACAATCTGAACCTTAATTAAAATTGCAGGACCCAAACCTACAATTTGTACAACCTACAAAAACCTACATACTGAAAATAAAAAGAAAAATGTGGGAGATATCGAAGTAGGTAGTTAAGCGATTAACCTGGGTAAATTAAACCAGAGGAAGTGATAAACCTGTTAACAGAGGAGCATGTTAGCTTAAGAGTCAAGAGAATAATATCTCCAACCTCTTCTGTTATTAACACCACCTCTAAGTTATTTTTCCCCATGCATTCAAAAAATAAGCATTTATAAATATAATTTAATAAAATAAAAAAATCTGTGGGTTAAGGGGGTTCATTCATGTGGGCCCCTGATCCATGTGGGCCCGGGGCGACCGACCAACTCCCTCCGCAAGTGTCAGCAGCATTTGGTTAATAATATAAAATACTGATAAAAAAAAAAATAAATAAATACTAATTTAAAAATTCTTAAAAACAACTGAGATCATTATTAATGATGGATTCAATTCCTTGTTGATAATATTAAACCAAAACTGGCATTGTGTAACCCTTTCCACCCTTACCTTTATAGTTTTACGTGACTGAGCAGAGACCAAAACACTTTCACAGACTCAGATACTTCAGTGACACAGACATATGGATGTGTACACTTCGAGCCCCAGCCAGCATCAGTCAGTCAAGCCTGCAGCTCACGATCCTGCATGCACAGAACAAGATGTCACACATACTGACTCCTGGACAGATGTTCTGTTCCATGTCTGTTTAAGGCCTTAAATCAGACACCCCTTTAAAGCATGAAACATTCTTTTTTTGTGACCAGTAGTGGTCAGCAATGTTTTCCACAACAGAAAAGCGTCACTTCACTATATACAGTGGTTTAGTCTGACAGCGTATACAGATATATACGGAGTATAGCCACTAATTTTCAGTCAGCATTGGGTATACCCACGTCTAAATCCCCCCGACTTCCCACCTCTGCATTCTATTCTATTCTATCTAACCTTAACAGGTTTACAGGCAAGAACCACAATCTCAGATGATGAAAAATATACAATTATTGTTTATTTATGACAGAAATTGATGTTTGCAATGCTGGTCAGGATTGCAGCTCATAGGGGATTATTTGAGGTGCCATATTCTCTTGAAATTTAGAATTCAGATTCTATCCAGTCGTTTGGTGCATGAGTGCTGTTTGGTGCTTCAACTGTCTCAATATAATAATCAAATTAAGCAGTAAATTATTAGCTTAGCCACGCTAGACTCCTAGCGACAGCACATGTAATGTGGTACAGTAGTAGTCTAGTTATGCTCGACTCAATTTTTGGCTGAATTTCCATGAAACTGTCTGACGAATCACGGTAGAGGGCGGGTGGGGTTACGTTGCAACGAGACAAACAACCGGTAACAACCATAGAAGAAGAACAAGAACAGGTGGTCACTCGTAACTTTCTCTGGACTCCTCCTCCTAACTGGACTCCTCCTCCTAACTACATCATCCTAAAGATTACGCTGATTGGTTGTAGTACCGTCCTATTATAGGCTGTGATCTCAGTTGTAGAGTGGGTTGCCCAATGACCGAGAGGTTGGCGCTTCGCATCCCAGCTGTCTGTCCACATGTCGAAGTGTCCTTGGGCAAGACACTTAAGGTAGGCCCCCAGTAGGACTAACCAAAACCTTAGAAACCTACTGGTGTATGAGTGTGTGTGTGTGTGTGTGAATGTAAAGCTAATGTAAAGCGCTTTGTGCACTATGAAGGTGCGCTATATAAAAGCTCTATACAAGTACAGACCATTTACCATTTATTGTATACAGAGGATTTGAAAGACAATCTTTTAGCCCCGCCTCCCCTGTCGTTCCTAGACCCATACATGTAATCAATGCACAATTTATCAAAAACAGAGGGGGTGTTTTTTTTCCACAGAAAAAAAAAGCTTGTGTTGGATGTTATGACCCTCACAAGCGGGTCTGGCTTGTTCTCCTACCGAGCACATTTCCTCAGCGGTGGCTCTGCGTCAGCCAGGAAGGGTCTTGTAGCTCAGCTTTATGCTATGGCCACACCAAACGCGAATTTTCGCTTGTAACGCGCCACCTAAACACCTGAGTTTGGACGCTCGACAATTCGCGGCCACTCTGAACACAAAACGTTGTTCAGTCCGAACGTGCAACACCCTAGTCTGGACGCTGGATAAACACAGATAAACAAAATATGTCCCACAATTTAAATCTGTCCTCAACTATGGCTCAGATTACTTGGATTGCTGCTCTGGTCCCATACGTCCGAGGGCCAGATGCCGTCGCTTTTGGGTTCACCTGATCCTGCAGAAGTGTGTGCAGCAGGAGAATTCCACCTCCTCCTCCTCCTCCTCCTCCTCCAGTACATGCGTCTAGATGAAGTCCGCTCTCACCGGTATTTCAGGCTCACTTTTTCTTTCTGCCGCCTTCCGGGTTGGTCCGACCATCATACGTCATTCTATCGCGACGTTGGGAACATCTCAACGCTGATTGGCTTTCATAGCACGGCGTCACGCGAATTCGCTTGAAAAATTCAATATTTTCAACGCCAGCGTATACGCGAATTTACGGCAAAAACGTGCAGCTCCAATTTTGTATGTAATCTCGACGCGCGGACGTTAAAATTCGTGCTCGGTGTGGCTGTACCATTACTGCGTCTTCCCCCCAGACTTCGTAGACTCGCTGTGCCTTCCCGGACGCGAAGACACACCTCCGTTTACGTGATAGCAATAGCATCGCGTTGCTAGGACAGTGACTGGGCCACATAAAACAGGCGCCAAGGATCAGCTGCAATGTCGACAATCCACCTGACCCATCTTGAAACACAGGAGTCTAATGCAGACGTGAGTCAGAGGGGCTTCCAGAAACCCCACAGTGCAATTAAAGTGGTGTCCGATGTGCACTGGCTGAGGTGGCCAGGCGCACGCGGGCAGCAAAATCAGTGGACTCTAACGGACCCTAATAGTGATGTCCAAAACCAGAGGGGGGGATGATCCCACCCCACCTCCCCAAGTAGCACCCAGCATGTACTGAATAGGGGTAGCAGCTAAACTAGTAAATTATTAGACTGGGCCTGGAATCTATGAGCAGTATTTATTACAGAAGGATATAAAAGAAAGGACTAGAAAACACACTTGCTCAATATCTATTGCAGATTTATCACCACTATAAAAACTATAAATATGTCCAGCTCCAGCTATGTACCCACATGTATTAGACTTTTGCGCACTTAAACTAATTTTCAGGTATTTATTTCTCAATAACATACTTTTTTTTTTTTATCATAAGCTATTTTCAGTAATTGCATTTTAAAATTGATCTCTTTAGGATACACATGTGAGTAAATATATGTGTATGTATAATTGTAAGTGAAGGTTGTGTGCTTTTGTGGTTGCACTCATGTTTTCTTTCTAATTGATGAATACAATTCTTTTAATTTGATAATGTGGAGCAAATGACATGTGGACATAATATACATAATAGCAGCTTAGTGCTTTTATACAATCAACATTCCTTTCCCGGGTAATCAACATCTTAATTTGATCTGCTAGATATTGCCAGCTGTGACAACTTGAGTGTGCGGGATTCAAATAGTAACGAAGCCTCATCTAATTAGAGAATGGTATTAAACACATCACATTTAACCAGCTAAAGGTCAAAGTTCATCTGTTAATGATTTGATTTCTCTGAGTCATATTTATTAATTTAGTTATTCCTCAACTTGTACTTGTATAATTAAGTGTTTGCCTTTAATAGAAAACATTAAACAACCCATTTCCTCTGTGTGTTTCTGTTGTGAATAGACTGAATGACTGACACATGTGTTCCTTTGCTAGCTTTGCTTAAGGCCTCAAAGTCACTTTCATTCTCTCCGCTGCTGCTTGCATGAGAATTACTTGTCATGTTCAGTGACCATCAGCAGAGTCTGTGAGTAACTCACCCAAACTGTAGATGACTGGGGAAATATGGAGCTAGTGAAGCACCACCCATCATATCTTTTTCCAAACTGATCTGCAGCAGCGTGTGTCTGTCTGCACACTGCGGCACAGGTGACTTTTGTATCAGATGTTAACTTCTAACCCAGTAGCTCCAACCTTTTTTGGCTTTTAATCCCATTTTAACATCACACATTACTGGTGACCCCAGACATTCAAAACAGAAACTTTTTAGTTTTGCTAATATCATTATTATTATTATTTATTTAAAATGTTTCATCATATAATAGTTTGATATACTATATTGCAAATAAACATTCATTTTAGATGACATTTAGTCTATAGTATGTTATTATCTTTCAATGAATTTGCACTACATATAGAAATCTTCCCATGTCCCCAAAATCCAATCAGTCTGCTTCCGAACCTTCTTTCTTCTGTATGTTTTGTGACCCAGAAGTACTTCAAAGAGTCCCATCATGGTTTTTCACATGTACTTTGTCTACAGTGTATATCGTCTGGGGATGTTTTTTTGTATGTTCTTGCATTCTGTTCTGTGTTACATATACATATATAATATACATATACAGTACATATACATATACATATATAATATACACATACAGTACATATACATATATAATATACATATACAGTACACATACATATACAGCATCTCTACACCAGACTGCAAACATACTGCAAAGTGGCGCTGTTCTGAAATGGATACTACAGATTGACTGAGCACTAACAGATTCTAAACCTACACAGTAAATTAGAGTCACATAATACATTTGCAGTCATGGCAGTCTACTGGTATCATAGTTTGGATCATATCCAGGATATTGGACGGTTAGACCCTGATTATGATTCCACTTTATCCACATGATTCTAAAAGTTACTTCAGTGACTTATTACAGATTGTTTTGTTTCTACCTTTAACCGGATATGGGTTCAGCTTCTCTGTCTGACTGAACAATGACATAATATCCCCTTCACTGGAGACATTTTGAGAAGTTACAACAGAGAAAGCACATTTTCATGACGGCTACATTTTCTACAACTACATTGGTTTCAATATCATGACATTTGTCTTAACTGTCTCTATAACAAATATATGAAAAAAAAATATTATCAGTATTAATTTACACATTTATGTATTCAGTCTGATTGATTTATTGACTGATGGAAAAGCTTTATCACCAGTCATGACACTGTCTGTCCGTCTGTCTGTCTATTATGGAGGGAATCAGAAAAACCAGGTTGAGATTATTAGACAAAGTGATTTATGGCAGGCGTTGTGTGTATTGTATGTATGTATACTGTCTGTGATTTTATGTGACTTATATGTGCAACATATGCTCTGGCACAAATGAAGTTCCTAACGGAAAAATAAAGTTCTTGAATTTGAATTTGAGAATGTTATTTTCCTTGGTCAGGATATGTACAGTCAGTCCAGCTTGTACAGTATTTACAAGGCTGACAGTTAATTCTGAACAAACAATAAGTCAAAGTATGAAATATGAAAGAGCTGCAGCATCTGAAACTAACCACAATGAATATTTGACAGATAAACAGTACCACAGCGCTTCAGTTACACTTTCAATTTATCATGTGTGTTAGGTATTGTGATTGTCTCTCTCATCTCACCATGTTTTTTAAGTATTTATTTTTTTATGTTTTTAAAATTGAGGACAACCCCATTTGAATTCCAGGAGACCCCACATGTGGTCCTGACCCCATGGTTGAAAATCTATTGTAGTTCCATTCCACAGTCAATTTCTTCATTGTTTGCTTGAATCAACTGCTTTTCTTCATAATGTGTTTTTGCACAGTATTTCCCTGCTAAAACGATCACTTTCCGTTTTAAATATCACTGTTATACAAATTAGAACCTTACATATGGTTGCCATGGTTTCACATATGTGTCTCCAGGTATAGTATATGTACACATTAAAGCCAGTACACCCTGAGAAACCACTGCTATTGATGAGTGACATTTTGTATGGCATTTATTTATCATTTCCATACACATTACAAGACAGTAACAGTTGCAGTGAGTCAACAGCCACAAGTCAAATGTGGTTTTCAGGGTCTGTAAGGTTCACCTCTGGAACAGTGAGTGTACCTGCTTTGTTACGATGACGTAATGGTACTAATGTGAGGAATGATGTTCAAAGAGATAATGTGTATATGTCGGCAGGTGTTTGTATTAACACTTAGGGTGTCGTAATGTCGTAAAAATGTTTTACTAACATTCTAGAATAAATGTACCCTGTGTTTTCATCATATTTTTTACATTTACTTCTTGTATTCATTTATTTATTTGCCACTTATGGGTTAAGAACCACAGATGGTAACTTGATTTACATATACATATATATATATACACACACACACACATATATATATAATTTTTTTTTTTTTTTTTTTTTTAATTAAAAATAAGTATTAAAGGTTTGTGTCGTCCAATAGCATATTATGGTTGGAATTTTGAATTTCAGGGTATTTATATGAGTGCCTTATAAAGAGTTAATGCAGCTCCACATCACACTGAGATAATAAAGTTTCTTTTAGCATTTTGTTCCCTGTGTATCATGCCGATCTTTCAACTTACTTGTGAGATCTATTAATACCATGGTGTTAATTGAACTGCTGTGGCTGCTATTTCTGCACTTTCAATCTGTACCTTATATATGTGATGAGATGTACTTTCCTTTGGCTGAAACTCATTTTGAGTGCATTTTGTTTAGTTGACAAAATATGAATTTCAATCTTTTCCACTAACATGGAATAAGTATTATATTTATGAGCCTATAATAAAGAGAAAGAAAAAAAATATTTTTGTGTACATGTAAAAAAAAAAAAAAAAAAAAGGAAATTGATTCATTTTAAATAGTTTTTTTCATGTGAAATACAATGTTTGTATCGGGCTTTTTTTTTTCAAAATTCCAAATAAACAAAGGTTGGGGGGGGGAAAGAAGAAAGGAAAAAAAGAAGAGAATCAGTCATTGTTTTTTGATTTGCAATACCTTTCTGAAAGTTAATTGCAATAAATATAGAAACGTGGTCCTGTAGCTCATGAGATCAGATTTTTCAAATGATAAATACCTTTATAATAAAAAAGGTCAGACTGTTTCTCTGAGAGACTCATCATAAGATCATGATAACATGATCTTGGTAACACCCTCCTCGTTTACTGCTAACATTTGTTCTCTGTTATTACATTTACTCAACTTACTTCAAATCACAGAGCACAGAAAAGTTGGTAAATGTCAGATTAAAATAAAATTGTCCTTTTTATTTCTGGAGTGAAACGATTACAAGTTCTACATTAAGTACACAATAATGTCAAGCTTCACATGACACATAAGGGTATAACAGTAGGTTCAATGAATTGACATTTAATTTAAGGCCATTTCATAACATGCTTTTGTCAAATCAGCTGCTGTTGCTGATGAGAATAATTCAAGTACAAGGATTTCACAGCTTCTATAAAAAGTTACCATATGAGCAGGATTTCTTCAGTATTTTAGATAAGATTAGCAAATATTATGTTAAGCCTCAACATGAGAGAATCAGAGTCAGATTTGTGTTCACTGTAATAGCAAATTACAACAAAAACAGCAGATGCATCAAATATTAGTTACCTATTGCTCCAAAAAAGAATTATATTTTATGAAATTAAAAATATGATGTAGGTAAGAATAATACCTAGCAGCCAGAATATTTGAAAGGAAGGACATGTCTTCATTCAGGACCTTTGTAATATTAACTAGGAGCAGAGGTGTTCAAAGTACTCACATTCTGTACTTAAATAGAAGTACAGATACTTGTGTGGTAAAAGTAGAAGTACTGATTTAACTGAACTACTTAAGTAAAAGTAAAAAAAAAAAAAAAAAGTACAACTTCAGAATTGTAATAAAGTAAAGAGTAAAACGGTTTTTTTTTTTTTTTTGTCATGAACGCAATAATAATTATTTAACCAGGAAAAAGAGTTTCAAAAGTATCTAATATAAAGCCTTTAAAAGTGAGTCACAGTTACTCAGTTTTGTGGATATGGGCAAAAAAATTTAGGAAAAATGTGGGGAGAAAAGTCACAATTGAGATGAAAAGTCGCTCTACCAACTGAACCACAGCCGCCCCTGAATAAAATAACTGTTTTGTGATTGTAATGTTTTTGGTGTGATAGATATTGGTGGTTATTTGGAGGACTCTGAAATTGTATTTCAGCATCTACTACATCAGTTAAGTAGATTTTTTTTTCAATCATCCTTATTTGAAACAATATAAATAACAGTACAATATCATTCTCAGCATTTAATGACTTAATTCCACTCAGTTGTACCTCATATGTTGTTAAGTTATGTTCACTTATATCCACAATAGTTCCCCTTAATAAAAAAATATTAGTTGGAAGTACTTAAAAAGAAGAACATGTTACAGCAACTTAATACATTTGAGTTAGTAGTACTATTACTGAAACTTTGAGTATTCACAACTTAATATGTATTTTAATAACTTTATTTATACATTTTCGCAATTATACAGACAACAAACTGTAACCCCAATCCCACCCACCCCAGGGTACACATAACACATACAGTATTCAAGTTAATAATAATCATTTAGAAATCAATAATAATAGAGAGAAAACAAAAAACAATACTATAACACACTAAATATATTTCATTATTCTGAACATAAGGGTTTACAGTGTATATGTGACATATGTACAGCAGCCAAAACAAACTACTACTGGTTTCTATTAAACCAGAGTGGTTGTATTTAGTGTGACCTCCCTTTGCACTAACGTGTCTCACACCTTTTATTCAGACATTATGAAATGTCGGGTATTCATTTTCTGATGGGTTTCGTTCGACACATTTCAGATGTTTCTGTTTGTGATATTTATTGTCATTGGGTCAGGGGTCACACTTAATGGTGACTTTATCTTTCCAACCCCTTTAGTTCAGTTTTTTTTTTTTTTTTTTTTACATGCCTTTTAAATCTGCACACATATTTCCTGTATTGTCTTGCTGTAAGTGAGGAAAAGAGGATGTAAAATAAACATATAGGCTCATTTTAACTCTGCAAAAGTAACAAAGATAAAGCTGGACCAAGACTTTTATACAGTATTGTTTGTCTGTCATAACAACTCTTATAGTGTGAGCGATTCTGATAATGAGGCAACGTAACCTGAGTTTAACCTTAAATAAATGTTTCCCCTGTCACTGACTAGAGAAGATGATACAACATTGTACCCATTGTAAAAACAAGGTCCTCGCTTCATGAAAAAACATCTTACAAATATAACAGGGGTTTTCTTGTGAGACGCTGCATTTGTGAAGGAATGACAGTTCAGGTTTATGTGGTGTGTAACAAGGGGCAACCAAACAAGGCTGCAACAGAGAAACAATTGCCTAGCAACATACAAGGAAAGATGTGGTTTAATGGTGCAGGGGTATCCAAGCATGTTACCTTTTTTTTTTTTTAGGTTTTGAGGTTTTTCTCCTTAATTACATGTTTTTAACACGGTTTTTATGTGATTGAAAACTAGTCTTACACAACAGTGTATGATTACAAACAATATTAAAATATACTGTTTGCAAGTTTTGTAATAAAAAGACAGCTGATTTGCTGTAATATGAAAATAATAAGGGATGACTTGACAGTTATAGTGAAAACTGGTTCTACACTGCCACCTGATGGTTATTTACAAGAACCCAAACAGCTGCTGCATCTCAACAGTGAACACACGTCACTATATCAAAAATAATAATGCATTGAATAATAAGAGGCCCATTCTAATCTAAGACATAAACATCCCTGATTCATTAGAAACAATGATGCCTCCATAAAAATCAAAGCAATTCTCTGTTTTAAATGGTGGTATAAATGGTGGTTTATTTAGTTTGTTGTGTGGGTTTTATGGTTTGGACCTCAACTAGTTGAGATTTTACTGGTTAAAAAAAGCATATGAGCACAGTGATGTGCAGGCATTTCCTGTCTGTACAGAGTCCATCTTCCGCCCTGATGCCCTTGTAGTTATTATTACACTGATTAAGCCCTTAGTCTGGTCTTTCAGGCAACATTTTTGGCACAGTTACAATTTGATTTCCATGTTTGTTAGCTTATTATTGGTTTTAGAATTAACCAATGATGAAGAGGATGATGAGGATGACGGAAGGAAAAATCTATGAATAAAATATTAGAATATTAGAGTAAATGGAAAAAAAAAATCATATGTTCAAAACAAAATACTGAATGAATGCATGCATGGATGAATTAATAAATGAATGAGAGTCAATTAATATTTGTTTCAGACATATAAATAAAAAAGCACAATACAACCGCCAACAAAAGCAAATGCCCAAAGCAAATAATAATGAAGAAAATGGAGAAATGGAATGGGGCAGGAAGAAGTAAATATATCTTCCCAAATGAATAATAATTGATAATAATACCCTCTTTATTACAATGCCACACAAACTACAGCTTATCAATCAACATAATGATCATCACATGTTTAATTATACACTATAATACACTACGGCTTGTGCACTATACAAATATAATATACAATTGACTAGAATGTATAATTATATACAAGTTTCCTTATTATTTATACTATATATAATTATCTCAATTATGATTTTACTGTAACTGACAACACTATTTGTATAAATATAATCTATAAAACATACAATATATACATATGTATGGAGTTGTCTACATATTAGACAAGCATATGTAACTCCATTCCAACTCAATTTGCTGACCCGATATTTACCGGTGCCATCCATCCATCCATCCATCCATCCATCCATCCATCCATCCATCCACTTGTATTCATATTAACTACTTTTAATGCAATTGAAGGGAACATAACTTTTAAAACTTTACCAGTTTAGATTAAATGGATGCAGATTGTGTGGTCACTACGAGGACTGAATATTAATTGCTTGCATTGATTGAAGACTGATCGATGTGGAATAAATCATTGTCCACTGGTGGGCGTCCTGGACACCTCCCACCGCCTGTCAGACATCTTTGAGGGCTCGTGCCTCGTTTCATCTGTAGCTATGGAAACTCGTGGATGGCAACATCCACCAGTCCTCTGCTCCCATCCTCATACCTCACAGAGGTGCTGAGTGTGTGCAACTGTGTCGATAAATCAGAAGCTGCAAGATGGCGTTTGTGCGACTGGTGTGGTGTTTTGTTGTGTCCTCCATCCTGGGTAAGTTCTTTCCGCCTGTGACTCTGCTGTTGTCAAAGCCTGTGTGTTATGAACTACGGAGGTGCGGCTGCCGTTAAACCGCAGCTGTTCTGTGCTAAACACCAGAGGGGACGATGCGCTAGCTTGACAAACATCCAGATAATTGTCACAAAAGCAAATTTGTATGATAGTAAAACTGACTGTCTCTGGTTTTAATAGTAGTCTAGATATATTTGCGGCCAGGCTTTCGTCGCTGCTTTGCGAAATCAACCTAAACAATGACGTAGTGTTAAGGACATCCTTTACGTCCCAACGGCTTCATTTAAGTACATGTTAACTGTTTGCTAATGCTGCAATGTGTAAATTGTTCCTATTGCCTCATGGAGTGAGTGAAATGTCACTGTAGAAACATTTATTTATGCATAGACAGTAGGTGACATGCTTTGGTTGAATTTGTCGAATAAAACTGACATGAACATGCTCAGTTTTAATATATTACAGAAATGCAACAGCATCTGAAATAAACAACAGGGTGTGCACTGTGTTGTGCCTGCAGAAAAAAAAAGACTCATGCATGTGTTCTAGTTCATATGTGAAGTCAATAGTAGTTCTAGTTCAGTGCGTCTGAGAGGGCAGTGTTGGCACTGAGCTTTCATGATCACGTGGTGATTGATGGTAGTAAATGGAGTGGTTTTACTGAGGCAGGTCGAAGGCATCTGCTGTAAAGTGAGCCAGAGAGGGATTGTGTGACGCTGATACAACATGTATGCCCCACCACGCCTGCCCAAACAGCAGGAGCTGTGAGCTGATCAATGATGCTGATGCTGGGTGATATGATGTATCCTCCCTGATGTGCTGCTTGGAGTGAGGTCACCCTGCTGTGGACTGGGAACTGGCAACGGTGTGGGGTCACTTCCAAATGGCAGATTGCATCACTAAGTGTTGAACTCTTGACCCAGGTGTTTTCCAAGTGTGAATCAAAGATGCTGGCATAGGCACAGTCATTTATTATCGTCTTCGCACATGTTTTGGTTGACTGATTTGGTGGGAAATGTTCACTACAACCAGAACTGACAGATAAATCTACAATCACGCTGAGGCTTACATGCATTTTAATAATTTTCTATGACGCCTCCAGGTTTTTTTTTAGAATGAATATGAATAAGTAAAAGCCTTTTTTTTGTAATTGGACTGATCTTAATGAAAGGACTGTCCCCTTTCTGACTTATTCATCTGCTTTCTATTTTAGAACCATTTGGAGCTATAATCAGTCTGATCCTGTAGAAAAGCCAGTATTTTCTTTTACCAATGCTTGTGGAGCCTAGGATGTTTCAGAGAAAACAAGGGAAGAATACAATTTATATATATCCTTTTCTTGCATTTCCCTCCAGTATTTGAAACAACATGATTGTCTCCATCTAATCTCTTGAAATGATTGTTATTACACAATCAACTGCGTATGTTGTGAATCCCAGTGGTCCTTGGTCAAGATTGTGCTTGACGTTATTTGCAGCTAACCCTGTCCTCAGCATATTTGCAGCGACAGCATTGGAATGTCTGGGAAAAAAGCTTTTTATAGATGCACTGGATCAACAACTTTTCTTCTTGCAGAGATGGGGATAGTTGTTTTCATATTTAGCACATAAGAGGATTGCAGTATGTGGCTATTTAAGACCGCATTTCTCTCAGAAGAGGCTATAGTCCTAGTTTGTCTATGCATTACAATGACAGGGAGGTAGGGATTATAAACGAGGCCGTGTTTGCTTTCCAACAAGCTCTGAGATTATTTTCCTAATTCAGAAATATTGTGTTCTCCTCAGCATACATGATGTCACTAGGGAACCAAGCATTGTTCTGAATGATTCATTCTAAGCTCATATTAGTAATTAGTTTCCTATTGTTTCCTTAACTGACTATATGGTGATACTTTCCCACGGCCTACTTTTTTTCTTTTTTTTTTGGGATAGAGAAGCATCTCTAACAAGACTCATGGTAACACTGGGCTTCATTGTGAACTTTGTGCACTATTTTACATTTTCCCACTCTAATATGCATACATTCCACTTAACGTGTCATTGCAACAGTTATTCCTAGTTAGACTTTTGTTTATTGCATTGTTTTAGCACAGAGAGAGAGGGGGGGGGCGGTGGCGTGCAACAAAGGTCACCTCCAAGGACCTTTAGTAGTCTTACAGAGCTTTGGGAAAACAAACAGGCCATAGCAAATCTGATAATTTGCTCCAAAATGAGAATATTACCTAACACTTACACTTATTTAAATTCATCATTATGATATTTTGTTCGTATTTTTTTTAAGTACAAAGTGATGTGACAGATTTAACAGCATGTAGGCCTTACGAGGACAGGCTTTTCCTTCACTGTGGACTCTCCCAGTTGTGCACAAAAGCAGTCCCTGAGTAGTTTTAACAGTGAAGAGTCGAAGCTTTACTACATGCAGATGCTGAGGGAGCATTTGTTGGATGAGCTCTCCTTGTGTCTCTCAGGATGTCCAGTCACAGCTGGGGTAAAAATAGCTCCTGATGTACAGGGTGGGAAAGTCAGCAATAGAGACGGAAGCTGAGACCTGGGAGTCAGATCTCATCAGTGTCCGCAGCTGTGCTTATACGGCCGGATGCTTTGGCAGGACCCATGTTTTCATCACTTTTAGGCAGAGCATCAGCTATATGCTAACTCATTTTGGCTCCTAGTCTTACTGTATTGTCTGAGGGGTCACTCGTGTGTTGACAAGGCTCCGTGTAAATACCTTGGAAATGATCTGAATGCACAACGCTTCGGGCGAACAGAACAGGAGGGTATGTCTTGCTGTTTTCAAAGCCTTCTCAGATGAACACGGGCTATTATTGTCTAATTCCAGCCTTCATTTGAAACCCCTCATACTGCCCTCACTGGGAGTAGAAATGCCTTCATTACTCAGTGCACATGCTGTTAGACGCATGGTGTACCCAGTAATTATTACATTTGGAAGTGGCAGAGACACAATAGACTGAGTACAGATCCCCAGTAGAAGGTGAAAACATGCCTATTTATCCACAGGATTTTTTTCAAAGCGAATGCACTGTGGAATTACATGTGTATTTGCAAATGTAATTTTCCCATTTTCTTAATTTGGTGTTGCACTGCTCCCCCTCTCTATTTGCTTATTTTATGCTTGAATTGGAATGCTCTTAGCTCATTTCTAACAAAACTTGTGAATTATGTCTCTTGCCATTAAGATGTGACATTTACAAATAACACTGATAGCTTTAAGGAGTTCACTGAAGCAAGGGACTCCAACTTATATCCCATGTTTTGTTTGTGCCAGAGGGAAACCAGGACGGTTGATTAAGTTTACTTCAAGTTTAAGCAGTGTTAAACACTATTTTCTCTTCTATTTTTTATATTTGTGCTATTGTTTTTTGGGGGAGGGGGGGTAATCTCATTTGGCTCCATGTGATTTTTTTTTTTAAGTAAAACAAAGGCCTTTCTGTTGCAAAGTGTAAATTGACATCTTGCTTATTTGGTTGGGCAATCCACTGTAATGGATGACACATCTTTGACCAATTCTAGCTGCCCCTCAGAGGCATGTTGTCATCTAAATATTAGATACAACCCAAGAAGTAGTGATGCAACTTTACATTCTGACATCAGCTTTATTCTGGTCAGAAATAAGATATGCTCCTCACTTTGTGTCTCGAAGCTTTGTTTCTATTCATTGTTTGTTTGTTGATAAACCGGTATTAAAATTAAAAACATGTATTTCCATGAAAAAAGAAATACTTTTACTAAATACTAAATTATCCAGTGCAGTAACTACATTTTGGTTTGTCACATTTGACTGTATGAAGGCCACTGAGCTGCTGCTTGCAGTTTTAATCTTGGACTGGAGTCATATTGTTATTTTCTTAATTGAAAATTACCCTTAAATCTTCTTGGACCTTCTAATCACTGTATGCAGATCAGTATCATTTGGTACTGTTTGTATATGTAACTGCAAAGCATACTATAACAGGGACAGAAAAAACCCACAAACATTCATAAAGGTGAAAGTCAGCATTTTGCTCCCAGTTTGCCGCATGTTGAACTTAAGCCAAAACAATAAAAATGAGTCCCTGTAAAATGTATGTACAACAGTATATTCAAAGTTTGACAATGCAAATGTTTCATTTAAGTTCATTATTATATCGTACTGTAGTGTGCAATAAAATGTCATACTCCAGGTGTTAATCTTCTTAAATGGAAAATGGAAGTAATTAATAAGGTGTCGTTACCCTGAAAAAAATCCTCAGGCTCATGCGCTCTATGAGACTTTATATATTTGTCACTCTAATTCACTGTTTGTAGATAAGAGGACCAGCTGATAATGTTGACTAATGAAAAGACTTATATCTGCTATCAGGGTTAATCAGCATTCTGGCACGCTTTTTTTTTTTTTCTCACAGGCCACATTCCATCATCACTTGGGGTAATCCTCCGAACCACGGACAAGATTGTGTGGGCAAATGAGTTTGAGCGTAAGTTGGTGGATCAGTTAAACCTATTAAGCGAAAGTAGCTTTTCTCTTCCTGATTTGGGATGCCTGTGCCTGTTTTCATACTTTCTGTTTTCCTTCACAGCCATTGAGCTGACCTGTTTAATAGAGTCCATCTCAACAAACAACCCTAGGATTGAATGGAAGAAGATTAAAAACGGGGTCCCAAGTTATGTCTACTTTCAGAACAAGATAGCAGGTAAACTGCTCTGGTGTTTATTTTAGATAGAGACAGAAAACTCACCCACCCCAACCACATAATTTCAAAGCAATGGCTCTGAACTCAGAGCTAAGCTGAATGAATAGTACATTTAAAGAACTTGGCAATGGATTCTGTTTCTTCGACTGTGAAGTCTTGCTGTGTATTTCAATGAGGCATTGTAACATGTTCTTTTCCTCTTTAAAGGGGACTTGGAGCACAGAGCACAGCTCAGAGAGCCAGCCAACATTCTGATCTTCAACACCACTCGGTCAGACACGGCAGAATACCGCTGTGAGGTGGCCGCCATCGATGATCAAAGGGACTTTGATGAGATACTTATTAGTCTAGCAGTAAGAGGTACGCTGAGGAATACTCTCTTAGTACATATATAGGCATCATGCATCTAGATTTATACCTGTGGCTAAGGAGGCCAAGATAAAAAACTAACTTGCCCTTCTCTTAATCATATTATTGTCATATTATTTTCGTGCTCTTACACTAATTTAAAGTGATCTTTCCAGACTTCTGTGCCTTGTTATGGTTATTTCTCATACTTTGATAAACACTTTCCTGGGTTCATAAGAGAAATAACTTGGAGTAGATCCGTGTCTTAGTATTTTTCTTAGTTATGTCCGTTTCTATGTGCAGTGAAACCTGTTGTTCCACGTTGCTACGTACCAGAGGCCGTCACAGTGGGAACATCCACTGAGCTGCGATGCCTGGAGAATGAGGGCTTCCCTGCTCCCCACTACCGCTGGTTCCACAATAATGAGGAGCTTCCGCAAGACCCCAAGAACAGCCCAAAATTTGTGAACTCCTCCTACAGCATAAACCCTGACACTGGTAGCCTGGTAAGAAAGAGAGGCCTCTTGTCTTTATTCACATATTTGTATAATTTAATCATAACATTTTCTTGCACCCTCCCTGTCAGTCAAATGAAGAGTCACTGGGAATTTATACTTTCTTTTGTCTTTTTGTGGATGGGATTCTGCATAAACAGATGTGAACAGTTTAATCAAAAAATGATAATTATTGCATGATTAATATCAGGATTACTCTTGAAAATGTAGAGATGGGCTAAAATTGGCAATCCCCCCCTTGTTTCTAGTTAACAATGACTTCCAAATGAATTTTACTTTACATTTAACCATTCATACATGATTTATCAAAATGTATTATCCTGTAGTTTCCTATGTTTAATTTCCTGACGATGTAGATCTTCGAAGGTTATTATATCAGAACAGAGAAAACTGACTTTCAGCTAAATATATCATTAACTGAACATAAAAATAACTGCCTACAACCATTGTTTTTTGTCAAGACACATGTTTTTTTTTTTGTGAATCAATGTTGCAGAAGATGACATCATTTCCATGTTCACTATGGAACTTTTGACTGTCCAAAAGGGTCATGAAATACTGAGAAACTACATTTTACCCTAAATTACTTACATAGGGTTTGTGGTTAAAAAGTTCTTACATAATTTATATCATTGAATCGTTTTGGTCACTGGTAGCGGTTTTGGTCTTAGATAGTTAGTCAGGTTCTATTTATTGCTTACATTACAGATATGATCACTGGACTAAAACAGTTAAGAAACTGAATCATGTCACTAACCTCATTTCATGCGTTAGGGAGAAAGTATATTTGAAACTTCAAGTATATTTGCACATTACAGCACATTTTAAGAGTATGTAAATGTATTCTCAGCCACACATTGTCAAGTGTTTGAATGACAATAGTGCTGTGTCATGACAGAAAGATTTCTGCACTGTCTCCCCAGAAATTTCGTCGAGTGAGAAAAGATAATGCAGGGGAATACTACTGCCAGGCCATGAACGATGCCGGCCATGCACAATGTCCTGAACAAACAATGGAAGTCTGTGAGTGACATGAGCACAAACATACTCTTTTTAAGAGAAAATAAATTGTTATTATATTTGTGCTGGTTTTTATTCATGTATACATTTACCTGAATGTAAAATATATAACAATTTAAAAACAATAGTTAAAAGTTATAGAATAATATCCCTTCCTAACTCTGTCTGGACTAATGTATTTACCTACAAAACCATGTCCAGTGTCTGTATTTTCTATTTTGATCTTGTGCTGCTGTTTATGGGCTATGTGTTTGTATTTGTAGTCAGTCGATAACAGTATCACATTTCATGCACAGGCTGGTCATTCTACTCATGTCTCTTATTGCACTACTCATAGTGAGGGATAATTCTCTCTGAGAGACAAGATGAATGGCAGACTAACACACCTCTGTGACCAACACAACCATGTGGGTTTGTGGACAACAGGCAAAAGGAGGAAGCATGTGTGTGGTGTGTTTATATGAGTGTTACAGAATTAGAATGAAGAAAAGAATCAGGAAATAATTATTTTAATTATATATATATATATATATATATATATATATATATATATATAAAATTTACTAAATTTAGTGGACCTTACCAAATGAAATAAAAAAAATCTATCAAATCAATGCGTATTACCTGGAAGGTAGAGTAAAAAATGCAATTTTGTGACAAAAATGCAAATGAACTCTTCATATATATATATATATATATATATATATATATATATATATATATATATATATATATATATATATATATATATATTTATTTGTATTTTTTTTATTTGGCTTCACTACTTGGATTCAATCTATTACTTGTTGGACCATCATTATCTCTGCCTCAGAAACTATCACTGGTTTATTTATGAAAATAAGAAAGAAATGCAGACTAGTTGAGCAGGTTCTTCTTGATAAAGTTGGTCGCTAAGTAATCAGGTGATCAATATAGAATTTCGGTAAAATATGTATCAAAATATAAGGCTATTTCTTATTTGTTGCAGTATCTCATTGAACATAATGTATCCTTGTCGTCCTGCAGATGACATTGACATCCTTGGGATTTTTCTCAAGTCATTCGGTGCACTGCTTGTGTTCTGCTGTTTGGCTGCTTCAATTTGTCACTCCTGTAGACGCGGATGCTTCTCCAAAAAAGGACACAATGAAAATAAGTGAGTAGAAAATACAAAACAGTTGAAAGCAGCTCACCTCTAATTCTGAATTGTTGCCACATATTTTTTTTCATTTATTTTCCCAGCTACAACTGGCCGACACAGACTGACGCTGTTGACTATGGTGATGCAGATGAGGTAAACCAAGCAGTATGTGTTATTTGCATGTAGTTTTAGATAGATAACAACTTGACACAATTCATTCTCTATTTATTAACTGATCTTAAAGCTGTGTATGACTTTCATCACCAATTTTTCATCAAATCTGTAAAACCACAGTCATAGACTAAGTTTCACAAACGTCTTTCTATGACTATGTACCTGAATCTCTTCTCTCATGGTTAACAATTTTGAACTGTACTCCACCATAAACAACACATTTGCTTACCTGTAAAGAGTCAGTAGGTCACTTGGGCATTTTCAGAAATTCATGGTGACATGCATTGTGAGAAGCACAGTTCCACATACCTGCAGTAGCAAGTGGCACTGAAGTCATTTCCATGTTTGTTGCCGCTGCAGCCATAATGCTGCTGTGTGGAGCTCTGCTTGCTGCAATGCACATTGCAATAAATTTCCAAAAATCCCTGAGTGACTAAACAAATGGATTGTTAATGGTGGAGTACACTGTGAAATTATTCCCTATGAGGGAAAAGATTCAGGTGCACAATCACAAAAAAATGTATGGATTCATGATATTTAGGCTATGACTCTGGTTTTACAGCTTTGATGAAAAATTGGTGATGAAAGCCATACGCAGCTTTAAAGCATAGAAGAATGGAATACAATGAGATAACCTCTATACAAACTTGTAGGAAGGATTTGTGTTTGTTTTATTACATTTATGTTCAGGTGATTGGAAATGATTGTGGTCTGAAAAAATAAAGGTAGTTTGTGCAAATAATTGGAATAAGGCGATTATGTAATAATTGTGATAGGTCTAGTTAAAGATCATAATAAAACAAAAAGAAACCTGAGCTGGATGAAACATCTATGCCAATTCTCTACTTTATTTTGACAGGGCCATTTTCGCCACAAGTCATCATTCATCATTTGACAGCTGAAGATGGGGAGATGAACAACAAAAGAAACTTGCAACAATGATTCTTTGGATGGTCAAGTGGAGGTGTAACATGGCACATTTCTCTCTGATGCACATCAAAGTTAAATCACCAACTTGCCAAAGTAATTTTACTATGTTGTGGCACTGTTACATGGATTTTATAATGTAATGGTATTTTTTTATTCTCCTCTGTTAGTGTCCATTTCCACTTTTCACCACTAGGTTTTATTCCTCCTTGTTTGGTTTACTTTTAAATCGTTATCGTCATTTACACAATACAACCATTTCAAAGCTGTGAAATTTAATATCTGGTCCATAGTGTCATCGCAAAAGATGCTGGAAGCTACATTCCTTCACAGTTTTTGAACAGTTTCTCTTTTATAACTCTTAAACTTTTTACAGTGTACAATTCCTTTACATTGTCTTTTTCATAGGATGAACATGTTCTTAGTTTGTCTCATGTGGAAAATGGATGAAACTTGTTTTTGTATATAGTTACACATGAATTATGCAGGCAATAAATGGCAAGTGGCAGAAGGCTGAGTAACGTAAAATTTTGTAAGGCACAATTTATCAGCCTTTATTATGTATACAGATGATTACAAGTATGTATGAGTACTGAATAATCCATGAATTTGACATATATACAACTATGCTGCAAATTGAATATGTATTATAAAGGTGGTGAAGTATGATTTTTAGAGTGCTGTTTCTGTGTACAAGTGACCTTCTGTGCTTTACTAATTATTTTATGAGTATTGGACATATTGTCCAGATTTGACTCAGTATTTAATGTACAAAAATACATACTTTTTTTTTTTTTTTATCTTTTTGTTTTTCTTACATTACACTCCATACCTTATTGTAAATATGGCAATGAAACTGTTTGTTGGAAATAAATTTACAATATTTACTGTCACGTGTGTATCTGCCGTGTTGAGCCTGTCAGTGTTAACAGTTTCAAACATTAGTGTCCAAGATTTGTGTAACAACTCAGGAACTGTTGTAAAATGTCCACTGTTCATTTGATATTACTGATATATGTTCATGTTTTTTGTTACTATTAAAACATTTGGACTGTAAATGATTTGGAGATGGTTATCTTTCTAATTTGAACATATGACTCAAAAATAATTTGATGACTATTAAGTATTTGTGTATAAATGTAGTTTTATGAATATTAACTCAATAACAAATGGCAGTAAATTTCTGATGACCAAAACTATAACAGTGAGGTCATTATTTTCAATACACCGATCAAAATTTGGCCGATTTGATTTGTTTTTTAAACGTGGATTGCTGATACTTCAAACCTACGGCGTTCTTATAGAAACAAATTCACTTCCGGTTTGTTGAACCCACTGCCTTAGCTTTATTTTGAAAACCTTAACCCGGAAGTACTTGTGTCAATACAGGTGGCGTACTTCCTGGTCGTTTGACAACATTCACCGTTTTCTCTTACGGAAAACAAATATGTAACATGTATTTACACAACCATAACTGAGTAATTTACGGAATAGACTTAACTTTAACTAGTACGGATATTTTATCGAAGATAATAATCGCACCTGAGGGGAAAAAAAACCGCTGACTTGCTAATGGACGGTGTTTTACCTTTTTGTTGTGCCATCGTATTGCTACATTGCTTCATCGATGGAAATGAGTATGGATATGTAGCTAATGTGGAGTTTTTTGTCAAACACTTTTGACTTTTCTTGTGCGATACTGTGTTGTGAGCAACAGGGAACTGAGGTGGCACATCCTGCAGGCCTGTGTGTGTTTTCTACTTTGGAACATTAACAGGGTTTTTACTTTGCTTGGCTCAGGAGTCGAAGTCACATTTACGACTGATAAGCACAAGTACAGAGTTGACTCAGGTTAGAGGTAACGACAACATGAGTTTCTTTAGTTTTGGGCAAAGTGCAGAAATTGATGTGGTCTTGAATGACGCTGAAACGAGGAAGAAGGCTGAGCACAAGACTGAAGATGGAAAGAAAGACAAATACTTTCTCTTCTATGATGGTGAAACTGTAAGTGGGAAGGTGAATGTTACATTGAAGAACCCTGGGAAAAGACTGGAGCACCAGGGGATCAAAATTGAATTTGTTGGCCAAATAGGTAAGTTAAAAAAAAAAAAAATCACACCAACATAAACACTTAGAAAAGTTTACATATTTTCATGACTTCGTGACTTATGTATCATACATGTATAAACAGTACAGACCGGTTTATAGTAATTCACATTTGTGTTTACCAAGTATCAACACACGTGAAACGTTTATATTTCGGACTGACACTATTTTAACACGATAAAGTATTCTTGAAATCACTGCCCTGTTTTCCATTAATAACCAGAAGTTCACAAAATGTTTGCGACCATTAAAATGTGGCCCTTTTAATAGATTATCATAACAATATTAGTTTAGATGGAAAAGGAGAACTACGCACCTCCCACCTATTTATACCACCTGTTTTTCTTTTATCCTTGACGTGTCTATTAATGCATACATTAAAAACAATCAAAATGGATATAATTTATTGTGTCAGAAATGTATGGGAAAATGCCTTCATTTTTCTCTAAGTAGTTTGTATCAAAAGTTATCCCACTCACATTTTTATGCTTCAGGTTAGTGCACCAAAGGAGTAAAAACGAAGCCTTACAGGCTTTAATTCAGCTGGGTACCTGGAATATTCTCAATATAGTCACTTAAAGGATAAGAAAAAAAACAAACAAAAAACAGAGGGTACCTGTAGACCTCCTTTTCTATTTAGACTATACATGTTCTATTCATGCAAATGCCCGAATAAAATAGTTCAATAAAACTGGAAAACATGGGGTTTAAAGTGTTCTTGGATTTAGTTTGTTGTATATATTGGTCAGTATTTACTGGCATTAAATTCATATTTAACTGTCAACAACTATTGTTCAGTGACTGTCTGTTGCACACACCATTCTTAATTCTAAAGGTAAATATGCTAAATCACCTTGTGTGTTTTCTGTCTGTTGGTAACATCTTCCTCTTCTAGAGCTGTATTACGACAGAGGAAACCATCATGAATTTGTTTCTCTGGTAAAAGACCTTGCAAGACCTGGTGAAATAACTCAGTCGCAGACCTTTGACTTTGAGTTCACTCATGTTGAAAAGCCGTACGAGTCATACACAGGCCAGAATGTCAAGTTAAGGTAGGTTTGAACATTGACTTTATAGTCAGTGTCACTGAGGTTGAACATGTTGTTACAGTCGACTCAAGTTTTTTAGTACCCGATAAGAAAATGTACTGTTTTTGCAGATACTTTCTTCGTGCTACAGTGATCAGAAGACTGAATGACATCAGTAAAGAGATGGACATTGTGGTCCACACTTTGAGCACCTACCCTGAACTCAACTCATCTATTAAAATGGAAGTTGGAATTGAAGACTGCCTTCACATTGAGTTTGAGTATAATAAATCTAAGTAAGACAACTCGCAGTTTTAGTTTTAGATTTCATAATGAAACTATTGAATGATACTGACTGTACCTGAAATAGCATTAATAGACATGCAACAATCTGACTTTTTTTAGGTCTGTTAGAGGTACTGATTTCTAAATTTTTCTGATACCAGTGTTGCATTAATGAGCAACATGATTCACTTTGTGAGGATGAGAATGTATAATTTCTGCTGTGTATAAAGCATCATCACTCTCACATATTGAAACAACTTCAAAACAAAATGTGGAGGAAAAAAAACACATTACAAAAAATAGTATTAGGAAATATTTCAAATATCTTCATATTTGTTATTTGTGCAAGAGGACATTTATTATGGTAATAAATGAGCATACTTAAGTTACATATTTGAGCTATTGGTAATTGTTAGATCTTAAAGGTGTGATTATTGGTGTGTATAGATTGGTAATTTAGCTTGGCAGAAGCTTCATATAGAATTTTACCCAATAGGTTGCTCTGTTGATCAGCTCTGATCCATCTGTTTGAAGCAATATCAGACAAATATTCAATACCAGTATCAATACCAGTATCACCATCAGCACATCCCTACTTTCTAACATTCACCTGGTATATATATTTATGCTGTGGCACCTTGGAATGAATAATAATGGGAAAAAAATAATGAATATTGTAATCTTAAAATTATGTCAAGGCCTCATTCTTACAACTTTTATTTTTAACTGTATCTCCATCTCTTCTTGGACAGGTACCATCTGAAAGATGTAATTGTGGGAAAGATCTACTTCTTGCTGGTGAGGATTAAAATAAAGCACATGGAGATTGACATAATCAAACGTGAGACAACAGGCACCGGCCCCAGCGTGTACCATGAAAATGACACCATCGCCAAGTACGAGATAATGGACGGCGCTCCAGTCAGAGGTGAATGACAGATTTGGAACTTTTGTTTTATTTCAGCCATGACACATGTTACACTTTGGTCAAAATTGTCCTGTCTGTTTGGTGTTACATGTAGTTTTTTTGGGTTATTTTTCTTTTAAGGGGAGTCCATTCCCATCAGGTTATTTCTGGCTGGCTATGATCTTACTCCTACCATGCGTGACATCAACAAGAAGTTCTCAGTGAGATACTATCTGAACTTAGTGCTCATTGATGAGGAGGAGAGACGATACTTCAAACAGCAGGTAGGTGATGCATACGAACAGCATTTAAACTACAAAGACAGTTCCACAAAACCAAACTACCCACCGCGTGAGATGAGAAACAACATTTCAATTAATGCCTTATATGACGAGTGCATGTGAAGAAATTGACTTTGACTTTTGTGCCAAAGAAGTGTGTTTAAATTTAAATTACATATTTAAACATGCTATATTGGATTCAGTAACTGGCCTTCATCAGTAAACAGTTTATTGCCAGTGATCAGGCCTTTGCAAGTGGTTTTTATGGCAGTTGTTTTTTTTTTTTTTTTTACTTTAAGCCAAAGTTCTGATTTAATCATTTTTGACAAGGTTTCATGGACTTCAATGTAATTATTGTCAACAGGCCTCAACCAAGAACTCAATAAAAAGGAGGCTTGTAAAAACAGTGTTGTAGACATTTTGAGGCCCACAATACAGATTATTATTGTAGCATGATGTACTATCTGTACCTGTAACTCAAAAACTAAAGCACATCTTGATTTTAAAAATGACACCAAGTAGCTCTGTCCTGTATCTTGACTTTTAGGATCTGAATCCTATATTTATTTAGTTTAATTATTTGCCTCTATGAAATGTGTTTGTAACCCTAACCCTGGATGTGTCGCCATTGGGGGAAAAAAAAAACAAACATACAAGCTACATAGAAATATCTATAGGCATGATAAATTTCATGCTGATGTGAAACTGATTAATTAATTTTCATTTTATTTCTAAATGCGTCATATTTGATGTGAAGTTCTGTCCTCACTTTTGAAGTTGTTTAATCATTCCTTTTTCATGTCGAATCTGTTCATACTCAATCTTATACTTATTACTTAAAATAAAAAGTATTGACGATGGCCTTGCATCCACTGTACCCCAAATATCCTCAGGTCAATTGATGAATCCAGATGTTTAATGAGTAAAGGAATGTATTCATTACATGGTTATAGCGTTTAAAGGAATAAGGATCTGCAGTCTCTGATTGTCGTATTGGGTTTTAAACTTTAAGAAAACTTGCTATTTAGGGATAGTGTATCGTAACACATGTAAAGTCTCTCCTTATCTTCTTTTGAAGGAAATCACACTGTGGAGGAAAGGTGACGTCGTGAGGAAGAGCATGTCTCATCAGGCCGCCATCGCTTCTCAGAGGTATGAGGGTTCCGCTGCGTCAGAGAGCGCATTGGAACAGGCTGCGAAGGAGGACAGCGGGTAGAGTCACTACCCTTCAGTCTCCTCTCACAAGACTCCTGTGCATCTGCATCGGAGTAACGGACTAACGTGTCAACTGTGCAACATCTGGTGAAGCAGCTGTTTTATCTGTAGCCACTGTTGGTAAAGGGAGACCAACATACAACGTACAGTATGTGAACAATGAAAACAGTTTGCATGAGACTTTCAGAGTGGCTTCAGGCTGCTGGTGTTGTTCTTCCTCATTGATGCTCTTTGTTTTTCTCTATGGGAATCAAACTAATCACCTGTTGTGACATCCACTGTGTAAAATGTGTATGTGAATTCTTACATTTTTAAGTGATCACACCTTTCTGTTTGTTACAATCTAATACTTTTTTTGGGATCAAATGATTTCTAATCTCTCAATTAATGCAACTGAAATGAGTTTTCTGCAAAATATATGTCTGACATTCCACATTTAATGAATTTATTAATATTATTATTATTATAATAAGGCCAAGAAATCTAAAATAACTTTGCACTGCTTTATCTTGCTAAATATATTTGGTTGCACAAAAATACAGTGAACGTGGGAACTGGAATGCTTTTTTTTGTTTTGTTTTTTAAGCAAGATTGCTTAGGTATTGTCCCACGATAACACTTTTTGTTTTTATCTGTAAATATGACCAACTCTAATCGATTATTCTTTTCCTTGTCGCAGCTCATGTGCTGTGACTACCCAGACAGCACAGTGCCATGAAACATCCTGTCATGTCCATACGCTTTACCTCAGCATTCCAATGGTGTTAGGAAAGGATATCCACGTGTTTGTATTAAGGTCTGATAGTATGAGGTCTTCTTTATCTTTATTAGACACTTGAAAGTTGTGCCTAAAGTGCATCAAGCAAATGAAATCCTCTTGCCTCTAACCTAATTTTAGTATTTTAACCAGAGAGAAGTTACTGTACAACTATCTATCTTTTGCAAAATGCTAATCAATTATTACTTGTCCCAACCAGTCAAATAAATTGATGCCAAATACAAAAAGCCTCAGACTCAGTTGTGTTGCAGAATTTAAGGAATGTGTCAAGTTTTTAAAGTGGTATAAAATTATGTACTCAAGCCAGTGTTTAGTGTGTGGAATGTACATTTCCTCTTCTTCCCACCTTCCAAAGAATTGATGTTCTAAAGAATGTATCTAAATTGTGTTTGAAAGATTGTTGATCCTTACGTCAGCCCAGTGATGGACCTGGTGATATGGCTGAAGTGTACCTGGCCTTCAGCTGTTGGTAATAGGACAGGTTCTGGCACCCCATGACCCTCAAGTACTAAGCAATTCAGAAACTGAATGAATGATGTTTACACCTAGGATTAGAGTTTCAATTCAAAACAAATTTGAGGATGTTACTTAAACTAGGTATAGAGGCTATTAAAACTACCACCTGAAGCCCCTGAGGGTTGTTTGACTAATACCAGTATGATGCGTTTGCTCAGCAGGTGGACTAGCTAGTATGCAGGAATAAAACAATTATACGTCTTCTTTCTTGCTTATTTATTGTGGCTCACCTCAAAGTACATCCAGTAGCAATGTTCCCATTTGGCATAATTCACAATAGTAATAATAGTAATAATTAACACCAGAAAGTTTACATACAAGCACCGAGTGCAGGGGTCAAAACTGTATGGCACAGGTGTCAAACTCCGGTCCTCGAGGGTCGGTGTCCTGCATGTTTTAGATATTTCCCTGTTCCATGTGATTCAGTTTAACCCTTTAACTCCTGAGAACTAACAAAATAACTGGTAACATGAGTAAAGTAAGACACAAATGGCAGAAAATCGAAGCAAAATTTAAAAATTAAAGGAGAAAAATGTCGAAAAATAAACAAAAACTAAAAAATATTTACAAAATGACAATATGGAAAATTTTGGGGGGGAAATTACTAAAGAAGAAAACTAGTATTGACATTTGGTCACAGCAATTAAAAAAAATGGCGAAATAAAATAATAATAATTAAAAAAAAACACCTCTTGCTTTTTGGCACCTTTTCCATGCACAAAATAAAGTAAAATTGTTGAATTTTTCTTAATATTAAAACAAAATCATCCATTCAGAATACATCAGCGCTGACATTTAAACAGTTAATAAACAGCTCTTCATCAGACTGATAATGATGCAATGACTTCCAGGTATAATGAAAGAGGGAAACATCTAAAACATGCAGGACCCCGGCCTTCGAGAACCACAGTTTGACACCCCTGCTGTATGGGCATCACTTGTCATCTGAATTACATCATGGTGCCCCCTAGTGGACAATTACACCATTGCAAGACACAAAAGGACAACTGGCTCTTACTGTACACCCCAGCCCCTAATTGTAATGATTGGCATACAAACATGACAATTCAAACACACGTAATATTCTGGTCACTCTAGGCTCCGTGGACCTATCTACAGTGTTATCCTCTTCTATATTAAATTAGTGATTGCAGTTTCAAAAAGTTCGCAACAAGGTTAATACAGTGAAACAAAGCGAAAACAAATCCGCGACAAATGATCATTTTTAGTTACTCGCCCCAACTGTCACCACTCCATTGGATTATCGCCTGCTGTGTGTACACATGCTAACTGACCAGTCATCCATAGGTAGCTACACATACCTCTTTGTTGAACGCCTTCACTCCGAAGCATGCAGGTGTAGCAGACTTTCTTTTCGGCGAGAAGCAGGATAATCCTCTGATGTATTAATCCACTGAAGCACTGCTAACGTAACATAGTCCTGGGTATTGTCTTCCTGTAGCTCCAGTCCGATAACGCGATGAACAGCTAAATCCACTACAATAAATCTTGTTCCGTCTCGATGGCGTTAAATACAGTTTTGACTTTAGATATAGAGGCTATTAAAATCTAGCTAAAGCTATTAAAAAGGGTGTTGTTTGACTAAAGCCAGTAGGACACACTTGTCCAGCAGGTGGACTAGCTAGTAGACAGGAATAAAACTTATTCCCTTATTTATTGTGACTCATCGCAAAGTGCATCCAGTAGTTCTCATTTGGCATAATTGACAATAGTCCAATATAAAAGAAGAAATAACGCCAGAAGATTTACATACAAGCACCGAGCACAGGGGTCATAAGGATCCCTCCGTCAGGGAGCATCTATCATCTGAACAAAGGTTACAAGTGTTACCAACTTCTCAGTCAGGAAAATAGCTTCCTTTTTTATTTATAGGAAAATAGCTATTGGCTGCCTTAAAAGTTACTGGATGACGTCATTGTCTCATTTGCATATCCAATTTAATGGCGCCAAGGAGAGGGGGACAAACTATGGGAGATTAAAAAGGTGATGTTTAATATGGTATCATGACAAAAAAAACAAGTGTTTTCTGTGGATCGTTGGTTTGTTTTCTTTACATTTAATTCAGTTTTGTTCTTCATGTTCAAATTAGTCAGCTACAGGGAGCCTAAGTGACGCAATTCTATTTCCGATTAATTTCCGGGCCATTGTGCCTAAGTGCCATAAAAAATGAACGCGAGTCAATGGAGGGATAAAAGTAATTTTCTGGTCCCGTTTGAAATGTGCTACAGTTTTCACACATGATGTCTGTGAATTTTGAAGATACATCTTCACATTGAGAAAGCACTCACTTTGGATAGGCATCAAAAGTTACGTTAGATTTTATGTGAGAGTAAGTAATGGACTACAACGTTCGTCTCACAAATATGACGTCACCACCAAGCTTCACCATCAAACTCTTTGAAAATGGCTGTGACTTTGGCGAGCTTCACCTCCTTCTTTCAGGACGAAGGCCAGAGCATCAAACGTGGAGAAAACCACTTTAAATCGTGGCATGTGGAAAGTGGCAGCTACTCCGGGGGAGAGATAGTTGGTCGAGTGAGAGCCAGCATGCGGGACAAGCTCTCGTCAGCCGGGAAGCGGTAGAGGAAACATGTGGAAATGGTGTTGTGATTACACCGGGGCACAAAGCACACAGGCATTTTCAAATGAAAAATAGAAAAGGCGGTATACGGTTTTTAAAAGTTTGCAGGGAAAGATTCTGCTGTGACGTCAGCTATGCGACGTCTGATATGTAGTTCAAAGAGAGTCTAAATAATTACATATTTTTAAACGCTAATAAATCACAAAACACGTATCAAAGAAACTCCAAACACACATCATTGGTTGTGATTTTAATTGAAGTACAGCAAATGTGTGATCCAGGGCATAAAGTAAAGTGGACCAGAAAATAATTATTTTCTCCTCATCCACTCTCCGGAAGGGGCGGAGACTTAGGCTCCCTATAGGCTACAGTAGTAATAGGCCCAGTAGTAGCGTCACGGGCGTCGCTACTAAGAGGATAGGGGAAGCTTAGCTTTCCCAAAGTTGTTACAAAAAAAGTAAATAACAAAATCATGTTTTTTTTATTTCAATATTATTTTTATTATACGCACTTCACGCGTCACGGCAATGTTATCTTCTGCGCTTGTGGAGAGAAGGCAGATTTGCACATGCGCATTTACTTTGCATGGACGCAGAACGGTGGGGGTCTCTGACCCACAGCTGGGACTGGCTGCTGTGAATCTGACCGTCTGAGGTGGGAGAAGGTGCGGGAGACACTCACGGGAGCACCGGGCAGTTGTGGACAGTAATCGCAGAGTAGTAGCCCACATGCTTTCATGTCTGAGTCTCCATAAGATCTGAAAACTTTCCAATAACACTAAAAGAGTCACTAGATTTGTCGCTATTCACTTTTGAGAAAAAAGTCGGACAGATTTAGTGAGAAAGTCACCAAGTTGGCAACAGTGACTTAGGTTCCCCCTTGTTACAATTACATAATGGTGCCCCTCCAGTGGACAATTACAACATTGCAATAAACAAATCTGGCTCTTACACTTATCATCTTCAAAATGACTATTTTTGGTTATTACAGCTTGTCTTTATTGGCAAAGAGTTGTTGGTTATTGGATAAAAATGTTAATACACGAATAAGGACATAAATGACTAATAACACTGGGCCTTACTGTACATTCCTGCATAATTTAAATTATATAGAATATTTCTAGTTGTCAAGTATTTAAGGTGTAAGTAAGAAAAAGACCAGACCTTTAATTTAACAAATACATCTATGGTATTAACTTTTACTGACAAAGAAAAACAATACTAAAACATATTTTTACTAATCAACAATTTACTCTGGGTACGTTTGGTCCAGATCCTCATAGTGGCTCCTCGTCCTCCAAACTTAGGATAAAGTCAAACTCCTCTGGAGAGAGAGAGAGAGAGAGACAGTGTATTGCATAACTACACAACAGATCGCTAACAAAGGAACTGCAGTGTCATTGCCAAACTTACCAGCAGTGAGTGGTTGAACAGACAGTCTTGCTCGTGTGAAAAGCGCCATGTCCTTTAAAACCCCTCCTTTGGGGCGATGCTCTAGGTGGTATTTTTTAAGTTCAGACAAAGGAAGAAAGCGCTTCATCATCCTTTGATACTGAACATCTACCTAAGAAAGAAAAGGAAAACAGTCTGTCAACAGTCATGTACTTAACGAGAGTATTCTTGTTTTTGCATTTGTCATTTCTAATATATGTTACCATGCTCCACTTGGGGTTTTCTGGTTTACTCCTCGCATCATAATGTACATCTTTCTTGTCAAACTGAGTGTGGTCCACATATGCTTCTTTCACAATCTAGAATAGAAAATACAGCTAAGTAGGCAGCCTGTCTGCAGTTTCCTTTAATCACTAGAAAAATATCACTAGGGAAGACAGTCGCTTACTTTCATGATTCCTGCTATCCCTGGGTCTTTGCAGTTGCTGTGGTAGAAGAAAGCCAATTGTCCTTCCTTCATCTGCTTCATGAAATTGCGTGCCTGTGTATAATAGATAATTTAGAGGAACTTTCCCTTTGAGAATAGCCAAAAACATTTCTACTATTTTCTGGTGCTTGAAGACAGTTTTGGCTTTTCCACAGCGTTTATGCTGGTCAGTCATTCTAGGTGAACGTCTTTTCATCACATAAGTTCTGTTTGTGTTTCTACCTGGTAGTTGCGGACACCATCCCAGCAACCAGTTTGATCAGGCAGAGCTTTCAGATCTTCTATCCCAAACTAGAAAATGAACCAGATGCATCAAGCGTGTGAAGTCATCCTATACTTTTTCAATGAGCATCATACTCTCACTGATGAGACTGCTGCTACACCGTACCTTCATATCAATCCCATTCTCAAAGCGGCTCTCAGGCTCAGACTTCATCAGCCAGTGACAGAACTGAGGAGCACTAGGTGATTCTGACGTCCCATTATTTGCAGTTTCAACAGAACTCACAGCTTTTTTCTTACTGCCAACTGCTTTCTCAGATTCACCCTCATCTTTACCTGTATTGAAAGGGAAACATTTATCACTTCAAAATGACTTTTTATACAAGAAACCCACTTTTTTGATTTTATATATTTACCTGACTTTACCATTCTTTTAGTAACTCTGGCCTTTTTCTTTGGTGGCATCTTTCAGTCTGTAAATATGAGCTTTAAAAGTAAAAAAAACAAAAACATTATTAATCCTTTAAGGTGCAATATCGTAGCCAGCAACATTACCGAGTGAAACAGACTGCTTTTTTAATTTTTATATCAAAATGTAATAATAATAATTAAAAAAATTCTGATCCCTGAAGAATTTAAATAAAAGGCTTGGTAAAATGATCATACACTGATTTGTAGGAATGCACACGTTCTGGCAATACTAATGTTTAAAAAAATTATCTGACTGATAGCCAATGGAGACATTATTTGGTTTTATCTGTGGTTTTTGTTATCTATTCCCCCTATTGCACCAAAAAAGGAAATACATCTGCCTTGAAAGTATTTGTTACATTTTTTTAAGTTGATTCAGGCCTTCATCATATATAAAACAACCATGATCATCAAATATTAAACCTTATTTGGTAATAATTAATGTTAGTAAACATAGCCAATATTATCAATATCATCAATTTGGATATATCTCTGCTTTGTTGTTGATTTGGGAAACACAAAAATAGCTGATTCGTCAACTAATCAATTCATAACAACTAACAATAGTTGAGAAGACACATTTTGTATATATATATATATATATATATATATATATATATATATATATATATATATATATATATATAGATGTTCTCAGTAGATGTTTTTTGTACTCCAACGTTTGAGACAAACAAATAAATAAAATACAAATAAAAATGTTTTCCATCTTCGATAAATTAAAAACAAATCCAGAGCTACACTACCTCTCCAAGATATATATATATTTTAAAATTCTAACATTGCAGTGTTGTCTCTAGTCCATAACCCTTACAGATATATCAGTATCAGTCTAACTAGTGCTAGTAGTAGAGGCTGTAAATGTAAATTAACTATATGAGATGAAGTAAACTGAAGGTTAATTTAAATTCAGATACTCTATGGACATGACAGATGCACACCTCCTTATATAAATACACACGTCCTCACACAGTATGACAGTTTTTAATGTAGCTGTAGTCTGTAGCTAAAGTTTTTTAAACTGACAAATCCTACCTTACAATATGTAGTGAGTTAGGTTTAGTGGTTAACATCAACTCCCTTCTTCTTCTCCTTCTTATTTTGTTAGCGGTTAACAAACAATTTAGCATCAAATCCCGCGCGACACATCACCTGACCTACCGTCACTTCCGTAAAAGTTTCAGCAGATTCCACAGCTTTTAGTGCTTAATGGCACCAGTTACAGTGCCATGTCAATCTTTTATAATCGCAAATAGTGAACTCCACATGTTCTTTCTTCATTAGATTCTTCCTCAGACAACACTCAGATTGCGCATTGAAACTACATTACCCATAAGCGATTGCGGTATATTGACGTAACACGTATGCGACGTAACATTGTTGAGCATTTTGCTGTGGAGATATTCCACAAACATGGCAGCGGTTGGACCTTTAGCAAGAATCGCCAGGCTAGGTTCACACATCTGTAGGAACCACCGGTTATTATGCATCAGAGGCTCGAACAGACGAGGGATAGCTTCATGTATCGACCGTAAGTCTCGAAATATTAGCATTAATTTTAGCACAAGACAATTGTTAGGTGTTGTGAAAACAACATTGAACATAACTGAGCAGATATATTCATGGTATGTAACTTTTTACAGTTAACAATGGAAGGCTTTTACTGTTGCCATCAGTATACAGGTACACAATGTCCAGTTGGGTAATTCTTTAACTTGATATTTAGGTTTGTGTCATTGGCCGGTTTTCGTCCTCCAGTCATGAAGCAGAGTGAGCTGCACGCCCCTCTATAACACCGCCCCTCATACAGGTTATGTGTGTGATATGAAGGACTGGTACTCTCAGCCCAAGTTGGATCATTTCACATTCATATGACTTTATTTACTTAACTTTGCAAGCGGTTCTTCTTGCAAATTGACTTTCACACACTGTCCCTTTGAGGACCCTATGAACTACAGGCTTTTGCAGCAGATGTTACTCATGCTCAAGTCATGATGTGTTATTCAATTGTCAGCACGTGTCACTTTTCATAGAATTATGTCATAAGAGTGGTGGGAAGAAGTTTTTGGACACCGCATGCATCTGTAATATATTACACTGAATCATTTTAGTCAATGTCACGCTCACCTCTGCATGTGATCTCATCTGTCAAGGTTAAAACTGGATGTTTCAGTGAGATAATAAAACACATCCAGGGCATGGCACGTTGAAATGATTAAGAATTTAGTTTTGTTATTTTTTCATGCTAACAAGAAACAGAAATCTTTTCATTACTGTCAGTCTGAATCAGTTACACCTATTGAAACACAAAATACTTTCCCCACAAATATTTAATATGTAATAACAACAACATTAATAATTCTAATAATAAATAATGGGATTTTGAAATTGTAAAGATTTAAAAAACACTTTTTCCACTACTATAAGTCATTTGACAAATGCAGTAGTACTACATCTTCCTTCAGGGGTTTTCACGACTTTCTGGAATGTTCAGGTGCTGTGGTCTTGGGATTTGAGGGGAAATTAATTTTAATTGACAAAAAAAACTGTTCTTAATTTTTTAAATCATTTTGGTTTTTACACCTTAAATGTGTGAAGTATGCACAGCCAGGGCTTATAGGATTACAGATTCCACAGTAAGTATTTTTCATTTAAAGACAATAGTATCAGATATAATTATACTAATTAATTCCTCCCATAATTACTATAGTTGTGTACAGAATTTTGTAAAAGCACATAATGAGGAAATGAACAACCTTCAGAACTGGGAAAAGTAATTCAGTTAGTATTGATGCATTGAAAACACATTAGTTCAGCTTCATGTTCTCCACTTAAGAAGGATAATGATCAGAAAAAAACCAGGCCTTTATTTATTAATTGCAGAGAATATACGTGAGTCAATCACTATAACAGTATATTTAATTTGATCTGCACCTTGTCTTCTTTGTGCTTCAGCTTCTTATGGACTCACAGATGAACAAAAGGAGTTTCAGAAAGTAGCCTTTGACTTTGCAGCCAATGAAATGGCTCCACAGATGGCAGAATGGGATCAAAAGGTATTTTGAATTGATCATATGTTGTGGATATGGAAATGTTAAAAAGACTTGAAGCTTCATAGTCTATTTGACTATACATACTGTACAGCCGAGCATCTCTAGAAGATCCAACTTTACTAAGAACGAAGTCCTTAAATGACTCATTTTACCTTGTTATTATTGTTTAGGCCAAAAAGTTATTTTTCGCTACATTATCCCAAACCTTACTCCATGCTTTTCTTAAACATGTCCTATTTTTGTTGATTTTTCTTCAGGAAATATTTCCAGTCGAGACGATGCGAAAGGCAGCCGAGTTGGGGTTTGGTGGGATATATGTTCAGCCGGATATTGGAGGATCAGGTCTTTCAAGACTTGACACGTCAATCATCTTTGAAGCTTTGTCAACAGGATGTGTCAGCACCACAGCGTACATCAGTATCCACAAGTATGATCCCTTTACGTGAGAATATCTTTCACTCACCTGTAGCTAATATTTGATCACACTTACCAGACAGTTTGCCAGTGTTGTGACATAGTGTTTCTTGTCTTTATTGAAGTGTCATTGTTTGTGACAGAAATGTTTTCTTGTTTTCTCAAATGTATGGTTCCTTTGTAGCATGTGTGCATGGATGATTGACACTTTTGGGAATAATGAGCAGAGGGAGAAGTTCTGTCCTGACCTCTGCACAATGGAAAAGTTTGCTTCTTACTGTCTGACTGAGCCAGGTCAGTATATACATCCATCTGACTCAAATTAACAATCTGTTTTCAGTTTTGGATTTGCAGTTGGATTTATTTTGTATCTTTGTGGCTGGGAACACTGATCAGTAACACAATAAACTGGTGATCTTCTATTTTAGGCAGTGGCAGTGATGCTGCATCACTGTTAACCACGGCACAGCGGAAAGGAGACCATTACATCCTGAATGGCTCCAAGGTATTATTTCAGAAGATGTCAGTTGTGGTTTGAGGCTGGTATGTTGTTAAATATTGAGAACTCCGAGCCACATCCATAATTCTCCATCACTGTCGCTGCTGTTCAGGCTTTCATCAGTGGTGGAGGAGATACAGACGTCTATGTTGTAATGTGCAGAACAGGAGGCAAAGGGCCCAAAGGAATCTCTTGTATGGTGGTAGAAAAGGGAACACCAGGCCTCAGCTTTGGCAAAAAAGAAAAGAAGGTAAAGCTGAGAAACATTGTTATGTGACATAATTTAATGTTCAGATCATTTTTTGGCTTGTTTGTGCACGTGATACTTTGATGTGAAATGTTTGAAAGTAACCACTAGATGGCACAATTAGGTCAAAGTCATTCAGCTGTGCTCTGATCCACTCTCCAGGTGGGATGGAACTCTCAGCCGACCAGAGCAGTGATATTTGAAGACTGCGCAGTTCCAGTCACCAACAGGCTTGGGGAAGAAGGACAAGGCTTCAGTATGGCCATGAAAGGTCTGAATGGTGGCAGGATTAATATTGGTAAGCAGAGCAAAGTAACTTCCTGTTGCATATTCTTCAACCCTAAGAGAACGTATACTCTGATAGATGTATATAAAAGATGTATTCTTCTCAATAATGGAAAGTATTAAGTCCAAGTCTGTTTCCTTGAGATGTGAAGGACTGAAATGATGTCCTTTGCATGTCAGTCTCAGCAGCAAGAGGGCGGGAATTGTTAGTAATGTATGAAGAAAGAATCTCAAAGATGGGTTTTACAAGAAAACAAAAAGAAAAGCATGTTTTGTCCTCCAGTGATAAAGAAACATGTGATCAGTCATTAGCACTTTTCACATAAATTCTTTTCCACAGCATCCTGTTCTCTTGGTGCTGCACATGCTTCTGTAGAGCTAGCGAGGGATCACCTGCTGGTTCGCAAACAGTTTGGAGAAACACTGTCCAACAACCAGGTAATTAGCTCATAGTTGTGTTCACAATGATTCTGGAAACCAAGCTGGCGACCAGTTTTCTTTGCCAGGAATTAGAGTATCTTCTGTTCTTTGTCTTCTGCCTGTAGTTTCTTCAGTTCAAACTGGCAGAAATGGCCACCAGATTGGTTGCGTCCCGTCTTATTGTACGAGAAGCTGCGACAGCTCTTCAGGAGGGTCGGCGTGATGCCGTTTCCCTCTGCTCCATGGCCAAACTTTTTGTTACAGACGAATGCTTTAATGTGAGTAAGAAATACAAGACTTATTGTCCCTGTTTGTCTTTACCCCACCCCCTGAAGAGGAGGCAAGGTGGATTGTTTTTGGTTTAGTTTGTTTTTTTGTTAATACTTCAGCAACAAAAGTATTGGTTGAATTCATACCCAATTTGATTTATAGATTGTCAGTGATGGAGAATAGATGCATTACATTTTAGGAAAAGTAGGTCAAAGTTAATTTTTTATTTTTTTTATCAATTTTAAAAATATATTTTTTTCTTCTCCATTTACTTATCATGAGTGAAATTTCATGTCTATAAAAGCATACATTTTATTTAAATTGAATTAAAACTTGACATGAGCACATGCATAAACATAACATCAGCTGGATCAATGCCAAAAAAAGATAAATTATGTGTGACGGGGTGGGGTTTGTGTTCTGCCTGGCACCACTTGTTTATTCAAAATGTTTTTGCTTTTATTAATATTAGTCCATCTGTCAACAGATCTGTAACCAGGCTCTTCAGATGCATGGTGGGTATGGTTACCTCAAAGACTACGCAGTGCAGCAGTTTGTCCGAGACATAAGAGTTCACCAGATCCTAGAGGGTGAGCTTTTAGAGCAGATGTTATATTCTTGTGTCCTGCAGGTTTTAATAATATATTTGTTTTTAGATACATTTTTACGTTGCTGACAAATTCTGATTTAACACCAAAAACTTTGTTTTTCCTCTTTTTTTGTCTTTTAAAGGAACAAATGAGGTGATGAGAATGATAATCTCCAGAAATCTACTGATGGAGTCCTGATGAAATGTTCTTCTCGAATCCTTAATGGACTTCAGTGGTGACCCTTTTGCAATATTGTTGGCCACTACCTCTTGTTTTTTGTTTTTTTTATTTTCCTATGTTATTGGTTTCCTGAATCATCCTCGATACTGTTTATGTTCCAAGGTTTATTGGAGCACTAAATATACAGTTTAACACATAGGTCAGTTTTAGCCATTCTGCTGAAAAGACAAGGTCTAGTTTTTTAAAGACATTTCTGTGCAATCATGGCCTCCTCAGACTGAAAACTAATGGTATTAATAATACTCTTCATAAAGCACCACCTGGAGGTCAGTTGAACACTTAACACTCATTGTGTCATCGTCACATTCATTCATTCATTTATTTATAGCTGATTTCTTCCACCTATTTCCTTTAAGATTCATGCCAGTAAAGCATTATAAGACATTAAATGTCAGTGTAACACGATCATTATATACACTAACATTGGCACTGAGCACAAAAATGGCATATTTACAGAAAATATAAAATACAACTGGATTAAAGTCCCACCAAGACCGAGTTGATTTGGACAAATAGCTAGATTTGTACAAATAGCTAGATTTGTAATGACTGGTATTTAATGGGTGACAAGAACTGTGCCCTGATGCACTCCTGGAGTAAGTGTGATTTTATTTTGTTTTAAACTGCTCACAACACTTGTGATCTAAACGGAATACTTTTTGAAAATAACTTACAAACCTTTTTTGTGGAATAACTGTAAAAAATTTAGTTTCTGCATCTCTTCCCTAAAGTGACCTTTCTGTCTTGGTTACTGTAAAGTTACTGCATTATTCTATTGTGTGTTTTGTGTAAAATATAGTGTCTACTATCACAGACAGAACTATTTAGAAAGTGTATTATGATTAATTACTACTGAAGTGTTACTGTGTTGAGGACCACACTCCAAATAAAGGATCTAAGTTTCACAAAGTTGAATTATCATTTTCACTGGTCCTTTAACATTGTCATGTGATTTTCAGTAGATTGTAATGCACATATAAAATCACTCACTTGAGAACATGGTTTATTGAAAAACTGTCAAACTGCATGAAAAGTGCTACATGTAGCCTCTCGACATCAATAAACCACCGTCATATGATAAATTACCATAAAACAAATGAGACCATCAGCAGAGTTGGTGCAGAAATGTCAGTCAGCTATGGCCGATATGTTTACGGTCATTTTCTCAACTTATACTACGCACCTGAAAACAAATTCAGAAATCATCAACATTAACAGTTTAATACATTAACATAACTAATTTTTTGGATACATTCCATCTTCCATTACAGGCAACTCAAATGACTGAATACGAAGCATTATATCTCAAACATCCCTCATGTAAAACATGATTTAAACCAGGTGAGTTGTTTATAAGGTTAAAAAAAAGCAATATATTTGTTGAAATACCTGAATTGTGTTTTTGCTGGGCTTTCAGTGCAGTTATCCTGAGAGAACTAAAATAAAAAGTTTTCTCTATACTGTACAGCCAGGTACAATAAAATTAAAATGACATTGTGATCATGTCTTATATTTAGTTTAATCATGAATCAAAGTGTATCCAAAACATTACAATACACAAGAAGTGTAAAACCCATTACTGTTAAGAGTTGACTCTATCAAGAAAGGAAATCTCATCAAATGCATCTCTGCTAAATAACTGCCATGTTTTATGCGTAGCTACTGCTGAATTGTAACTGTAAGACTACTGGGTCCCATTTTAAAAATCTACATTAGTGTAAATAAAAACTATTTGTCTTCACTGAAACCAGACGCTGCGTACAAAAAGTAACTGAAATGAAGCACACTGTGCTGAATCAACTGAAGTCACAAACTGAAGAGGGAATCGAGGCATTGTGCAAACAAAGCACAAACCACCCGTGATAAGTTTCCTCTATTCGAGTCTTCATTAAGAAGGTGCTTTCCATTCCAAGGCATACTTTCTCTCCTTCATTAGCCACTGTTCTTTTTCACCAGTTACACCAGTGAACCAGCTTCTCTTTGAGCAGGCACCATGACAGCCACAGCCCCCATGCGTGTCAGGGTTGAGGAGCTGATTTGTGGGGACACAGTGAGTGGAGGTGGCACCTGAGGCTGAGCCCCCTCTGTCCTGTCGGGGACAGCGATCCCTGGGCTCCGTAGAACCTGTGGAGGGGCTCCATTCGTACTGGGAGGCCGCTTGTATTTCCGTGAAGGGGTGCCTCCGATGTTGTATCCTGGAAGTCCCTGTAAGGTGTTGGCCTCTCCAGGTCTCAGCTGGTAAGCGTTGATGACTGAACCCGTGTCTGAAACTAAGGTCGGGGAGTAAGGGTAGTGAAAGTTGGGTTGGTGGGGGTCTCGTGGTCGAGGACTGGTGGCTATGGATGACAATGTGCCATTTTTAGACACAATGTCAGAACCGGTGTTACTCTTTGCCCAAGAGACTCGCTTTGGTGCCTGAGCGTCCTCCCTAAAGAGACAAAAGAAAAGCAAAAACTGAGTAAGAAAACAAAAACACCCACACACTCAAATCATACAATAGATAGTGCGGTTTCATTCTCCAACAGATACAGCAGTTTTTAAAAAATAAAACAGAATGTCATTGTTGTTTAACAAATGCAACACAATGATTAAAAGTTGACAACTTTTAATCCACGTATGTGTACATTTTTTTTTAACAATTTGGTGAGGGGGCTTGAGAAACCTACAGAATCCATCTGCTACTATTTTAATGAATGTAGATTATTGTAACGGTATATGTTTAATTTACATGTTATGATGAAAACATGTTGATATTTTCTGTCAAACTGTTTTTTTTAAGGAAAGACAGAGGTCAACTATAACCTATATGATCAGCTTTCACAGTCCATCCCACTGAAACCAGTACACTAGAACAACGCAAGTGAAACAGTAAAAATCCAAATGCCATAAAAAGTGTTGACCTGTTTGTGATTTGCGTACATAATTTTATGACTTCATATAGTAGTGTAAAGACATCCAAAAGTCAAGAACATCATCCAATAATATGTGAAGGTAAATAATTTAAGATAGCTTCATGCACCAGTTCTAGAAGGAAATTTAAAACTCATGCAAACTCTGCAGTTCTCACAGGCTGCAAGTGTGTGTAATTCAGTCCTTTTTATGATGAAACTCACTTGATCTCATTCGCTATCTCCTCTTCAGTGTCCTGTCTTCTCTTCAGTATGAATATGAGGAAAAGTACCATGGCCACGAGTCCCACCACTGACCCCAGTGTAGCTGCTGCAATCATCCCTGCATTGGAGGCTGGGGAACATTACACAGGAAGTAGTTACACTTAATGAACCACCAGGCTGTGGGAATTAAAACTTGGAGTACACTGGTGTTTGGTGGAATGGGATGTGTGTTGTGTACTTACAGGTGATAACCTCCAGGTTAATAGAGCAGCTGTCAGAGCCGGCGGTGTTGCTGGCTCGGCAGATGTACTTCCCTGACATGCTTTTAGTGAGGTTGCTGAGCCTGAGGGTGCCTTGTCTCTCATCTGCAGAAAACAACCACCCAGTTACACTTTATGACTGTAAATGTGCCATGTGCCTGGAAAATAAGGTACAGGAGAAAACTAAACATTAGGTGGCCAAAGTAAACTAACACTATTAACAATATGGGAGAGAGTTCTGCATTTTAAATAGTCCTGAATGTTAAGTATTTAAGCATTCAGTAAGATAATGATGGTGGGAATTTAACAGGCAACACTGGTCTACTGTTGTCTTCTGCTTGTACAGTAATGTTTCCCATACATTAAGGGAAGGCTTATGGTGGAACTAAGGGACACTAAAAAATAAAACACAACAGTTAGTTTCAGTAAAAACCATCATCACCCACTAAATCTTTCAAAAGTGTAGATATAAAAAAAATGATTGGAGTCAATAAGCCCGAAAAGTGGAAATCTTAATGTGATGCTAAGTCTTTTCTTTTAAGGGCAAAAATAGGAAAATCAAAATGAAGAAGCAAACATTGAGCGTCAGCCTCCTTATCACCACACCCACCCAGGACGATTACCCACAGCTGAAGTGGAACCACACATGCATCCACACCTGAGCCACAGAACCTGAAGATAGGATTTACCTGGAACACTACCTCACAGAACAAATGTGACACTAGAAAGAACCTGAATGATGAATGTATTATAATGTGCAGACAGTGTATTGAAGTAGATCTGATAGTTCTGACACAACTATTCCTTTTCCCTATTCCCATTGTCTCACCAATTCTCAGAATTTACCATTTTGAATCAAGAATGTATCTTGAAAAGTATAAATTACCAACATATTTGACTATTTATTTGTGACTCATACTTGAAAATAATCACTACTTCTTCTCTGGGTGCATTTTACTAGCTGATTAGTGTTAATTTTGTTTCTGTAATGGACTTCTTTTTAATGTTAACACGTCCTGCCATTAGCATCACTCAATGAGTATTGGAGTTTGTGAATGGTCAAGGTGATCTATATCCCACTGAGATATTTCACCTTGGATGGAGGCAGAGAACTGCAGGGTTACATGGTAAATAGTTTGTAGTGTGAATATAAATATATATATATATATATATATATATATATATATATATATATATATATATATATATATATATATATATATATATATATATATATATATACACACTTATATTTTGTTAGACAATAAGGAAATATATCTAGTAATGTCAAGGTGTATTCCACTCAAATATAGTGCAGGTTGTGCAGTATCAAAACTTTAAGGCCCCACCGCAGTGTTGTATTAGTTATTGTTCCTCCTACACAAAGCCTTCAATTTGTTCAATTACAGTTCACTTTCCAATGTCCCCTCTATTTGGGCTTTGTGCAGCCTTGGTTCAGCATGACTCTGCCGTCCAACAACATAATGATGTTGTCAGCTTCCCTCTAATCTTTTCTCACACCAAAGGTCATGACACTGCAGTGTCTTTGTCCATCAAGTGCTTTTACAACTGGGTATTACCACCATCCAACACAATCAGTTCCCTTTTTGCACTTTGGCTTTGAAATGCAGTGTTGTTGCAACATAAACTGCAGAGAAATAAACAAGCTTTATGAGGGACTTATCACAGCAAATCCTCTGCAATCCAATTGTAGACATCACATCACAGCATGTCTTCCTCTGATATGTTTTTGCTTTCGTGGGGACATAAGGAAAGGATGGTGGGTGTTTATTTTGTGGAATCACCCGAGAGGGCGGTTGGTGTCTCGTTCGTACTCATGTGTCTGTCCCACTCGCACTGAGTCAATCCCCAGACAGAAAAGTAATGCAACCCAGGGACTCTGAGATCATCCCAGATGGAAAGTCAAGGTTCACATTATGCCAGCAACCAACATATTAGTACCAGGGATTAGAAAATACTAAACAATTATAGTGCCCAAACAGCTGCCTTCATTCCAAAGTTTAGGGGTGTAATGTGCAGACATGGCTTTGTGTTTTGTCAGTACCATCTGTTACTGCTTGGCTAGAACTAAGATTAGCGTAGGTGGATGCACACAAACCAGGCAACCAGAAAACTGAAGTTAAATCAGTAACTTTAATATCAAACTACATTATGTGTACAGTAGTGCAAAAAAATAAAATAAAAAATCAATGAATTTGTGTAACTATAAAAATTATAATATAATTTCCTGTGACTACATTTATTAATTATGAGTGAGAAATAAACCTGATTGAATGTGGTATGCACCTGCCCTCTGATTTTTTAAATCCCCTGGCTTGGAAAACCAGCTGTGAGAAACCAAACCCAATTGTGGCAGATTAGCAGAACATCAGCCGACTCTGAGCCTGAAGCGAGTTCAAGCCCCACAGTGATCAGAGCCAGAGGGGATCTGACGTTGGTGGGTGCTGCTTCATATCAAGACAGGAGCATTACTCATATTACGCTGCCATCACTGCAAGGTCAATGAGCAGCATTTGTCAAAGCCTTTACACATGACACGTGATTAATGTAAATCAGCTTCATTTTTCTATAAAGCACATGGTATTCTGTGCTACCTCACATGATCTGTTCATCTAAACTGTAGTGGATTAATGTTCTGCAAATTATGTTCATATCCACACACATGCATGCTTCACATGTCAATTAAAGAGGAAGCTAATGCATTACCTTAATGTAAGTTACTGATTAACATTTATGTGGTCTTCCAGGACTATATTTCTGCCTCTATTTTTTTTGTTTTGTAGCAGTTTTCCCACTTTTTTTCCACCAATCTTTGTTCACTACTGTTTGATTAATTGGTGATGCTATTGTGATGATGATGATGATGATGATGATGATGATGAAGGTATGTTCTTGAATTTAGACATGTGAAAAATACAAGTAAATACTAGTGCACATATACCACACAACAAAATGACTGTACACAAGAAAACAATAGCTAACATACAAGACAGGAAATATTTAAAGGAAAAATTCAACCATTTTATACTGATGGGAAAAAAAAGGTCAACGCAGAATTCTAATATTGGAAACAAACCATTTAAAAAAACTTATTGATTCATAACTCATCATTTCATTTAACTTTTTCTGATGAAATAAATGTACAATTCGAATGTGAATCTTTAATCTCCTGAGACCCAGGTATGAATGTTTTGTCCGCTTTAGGGGGCAAGAGTTTTGAAGTGTGGAGTACAGAACAGAACTCATCTTTACTGCCATCGTTATGCTATAATGAAAAGCAATGTTGCAGCATCTGTTTTGACAGTTGCAGTAAAAAAAAAAAAAATCAAAAATAACTTAAATGAAAGAAACAGTCAACATAAACGACAATTAAAAAAAAGCATAAGATAGTACTTTCCTGGATCTCGGGTCAAGGTGGGATTAATCTTGCCAACTTTGCCAGTATTTTTTTTCCCACATAAAATTATATCGATGATGTATTCGAACAAAAACGGATGAATTTTTCCTTTGAAGCTTCTCTACAGGTTATGATGTGATTCAGGGACTGATGACGCATGGATGGACTCTGGAAACTGTGGCTATTTGGGATATAATGGTTTTCATGGATAGAGTTTGGGAAATTATGAGTAAAAACCCTTACCCAGGAACCCAAGGACAAGCAAGGGCTGGGGGCAGGCTCTCCATTCTGTTTTTGTTTGGGGTTTTTTTTTGGTGGGTGGGTAGGGGGTGGGGGGTGGGGTAAAAAGAAAGCATGAGTATAAGCATGAGTTGGAGGCAGTAGAAGGAATGGGGGCATGGATGATTGAGATGCACTGCACTCTGTCCCAATTCCAACTTATGCCTCTTAGAGGGGTCTGATCAAGTTATGACATGGTGCTTGTTAGATTAGGCACCAAGGTTAACAGGAAATGAGACGAGCCGAGAGGATCAGTGCAGAGAGAGAGAGATTGCTGAAAGAGATAAGCAGTGATGGCAAAGTAAAGTTCAAGTGTCATAGCATCAGTGCAGATAAAGAGAAGTAGTCAAGGGTTAGAGCTTGAGTCAGTGACATGTTAAGAGGGTGCAAATGCACATATGTTGTCGGTGTGTACACATAGTTCATGGAAAAACACGGCGTCTTTTCATGATCAGATGGAGTCATTTTCATTTTCAGATTTTTCTGCCATAAAGAGATGAAGGGTAGAGATCAAAGAAGTTACGTCAATACTCAATCAATCAGCCTAAGTCCTGTTGTTCAGAAACAGATGGTGTTTTCTTTGCAGCCTCATCTGAGAGCAAACCCTGATCAAATAATATGACAAATATCGACACAAGATGAACAATTTGTCTTCCCTTTGTTTTATACAGCATCTCAGTCACTATAGAGGATTTTAATCTCCACTGAAGGTACATCAAAGGTACACAGAATAGTTTGGTGACCTATAACTGAGTGTATACAGTAGCACATCCTCTTACCATTGTGTACGCTCTGAGGCTCAAAGGCAATTTGAATGATATTTGGACTTGGATTTAAGCAGGTTTAGTCATCATTTGAGAGTGGCACTTATCTTCTCATCTAATTTATTGAAGAAAACAAAATCCATGTATTTTCATAAACAACTTCCTTACAGGTTCAGTGTACAAAAGTGAAAGTCTTCAAGGGGATATTAGTTCTGGCCCATCCTTAAAGGTACAGTACATATTAGTGCATTATACTTTTAAAAAAAAACAAACTTGTGTGCTGAACGTTGTTTTATTTTACTGCTGCTACAAAAATACATTTCACTGGAGTGTATAATGTATAACTGTGTTTATCATATTTTATATTATCCTATTGTACCTTAAAGGCATAGTTCGGTATTTTTTACATGAGTCTTTACTCTGGTGTACCCACAGTGACTTACCCCCGACAGTGAGTCAAGTTCTGGTCCGGGTTTGGTCAAAGCGAAAGTAGTCCCGGCAGGTTTCCTGGAGTCAACAAAGTAAAACATGTGTCTTCTCAAAACAGTATCTGTTCAAATGAGTAACAAAACCATCACGGAACAAAAACTCACACCTCGCAATTGTTTTGAGCTACTTTCTCTCAATAGTGATCAATGTTATCACTGCTAACAGCTGTGCGCCTGCACGTAGCAGTCAGCAGAACAACTGATGAAAGTAGCTGTTAGCAGTGATAACGCGCATTGATCACTATTGACAGAAAGTAGTTCAAAGCAATTGCAAGGTGTGAGTTTTTGTTCCGTGACAGTTTTGGTATGCAAATAAATCACTCATTCTAACTCATACTGCTTTGAGAAGAAACACATTTTATTTTGTTGACTCCAGGAAACCTCCCAGGACTACTTTAATTTTAACCAAAACTGGACCAGAACTCGACTCATAGGACACTGTCACTGTGGGTGCACCAGAGAAAAAAGAAACTCCTGTATTCATATTTACAAGTATGTATCCATGAATGTATTCAAGTACCTATCTATGTTTGTATGTATTCATATATATATATATATATATATATATATATATATATATATATATATATATATATATATATATATATATATATATATATATGCATGTATATATACTGTATATGTTTTGTATTGTAGATTAAATATTTGTCTTGGGCCCCTCCTAATAAGCTTATAATAGCTTCCATGGGTCACCCTTTTTGCACTTTTTGCAAATAAACTCTTTGAATGGATAAATAAGTTGCAGATCTAAAGTACAATAAAAGACATGTTCATTTGTCAATTAAAATGACTGTTGTCTGAGTTAATGTGATAAGAGAAGGAGTAAAGGATTTGGAATATGGGTTAGATCTCTTTGGTGGTACAGACTGTAGGAGTGATGACCTGAAGGCATCACTTTGAACTCAGGAGGCGACTTGATCAGGTTGGCTGATACAATTACATAAAATGTCATGTTTAGCATCGCTTTAGCTCACCTGGAATCAAGGCAAAGCAGATGTTACACCCAGAGTCTGATACCCGGTGGTCTTTGCTCTCTTGTAATGGGAATGCATATAAATGATGAACTGATCTGACACCAGGTGAGATCAAACGATCAGTGGAAATTTGGTATAAGGTAACAGACCTAGCTTTTGTTTGTATATACATTAATTAATACATAATGAATAATATATTGGGTTTCTGCAGTTGATTCTTTCTAAATTCCTTTCAACTTTACTGTAAAACATCAGAACCAAGTGTATTTTTCTCATCAAAATGTCTCATCACACTTAAAATAAGACATGATCACCTAAAGAGTAACTTGTAAGATATTATTTTATTAGTCCCACTAGGGGAAATTCAGGGTTATCACTTCTATAAATACATAAATAAATAATTCTATATACAATATACAGGTTTTCTTTTAAATAAATATAAATATATACACAATATACAGAATAATAAACATTATTGCACTGTTTTGGATGACTCATACTGTTACTGGATGGTTTACTGCACAGTTTATTGGGAGCAGTTTCTATTGCAGCTTCTGCTGTGGATTATAAAAATGTATTTTTAGACAATATATCTTGAAAATCTTATTTCAAGAAATCTTACCAAGATAATTTTCCCTTGTTCCATTGGCAGATTTCTTTTTTTCTTAAGTCAATATTTTATTTTATTTTATTATTTTATTGTTGCTTAATTCAAGCAAAATAATCTGCCAATGGAACAAGTGAAATTTATTTTGCTAAGATAATATTTTCAACATCTATTGTCTAAAAGTACATTCTTATATCTCAACAAGTTATTCTTTAGGTGATTATGTTTTATTTTAAGTCAGATATTTTGACTAGAAATGAGAGAAATACACTTGGTAAGATTTAGATTTTTGCAGTGCTTACACACATTACAAAAGCTCCATTTTACTCATAACTATGACATAATGTGAATGTAAGTGTGTGTAAAGTCATATTTATTAGTTATGAGGATAACACAGCATATGTATTTTTTTAATTTTACTTAACTGGTCGCTTATGTCGGCAGTAAGTACTCACTTTGCATCGGTGAAAAGAACACCTCAGATGTGGGTGCTGCCCTGGTCCATTTGTAGTGAGGGACTGGTTTTCCGTGACTGGATCTACAGCTCAGAGTCACGTTTCCCTTCACCACTGGGTTTCCTGCCATGGTACATACTGGTGGAGAAGGAGGGACTGCGGAGACGGACAGACATGGTTTCAACTTTAATTTGAGAAATAAAATATATATGTTATTGAAGCTCCCATGAGCTCTAAATCCATTTATGAAGACATACAGATTTATATAGGCTGTAGAAAAAAAAAAAAAAAAAAAAAAAAACCTATACATTTTAAACCCTTTTGTTTCTACCTGCTGCAACATGATGACATAATAGCTTCAGAGCTTAGGGAATCCCAATCCAACAGAGGAGTTATTTGGATAGAGCATCCTGTCATGATAATCTAATTTTTTGACAGACTTGTCAAATCCACAGTCTTTATGATGATATATTCGGCCTTTACTTGCAGTCTGAGTCGTGTGTGAGGTACAACCCAGACTGTTCTGATTAAATGTGACCTTTGAAATGCTTCCGACTCTGTACACCGTTACCTTTGACATTAAGGTTCATCTCTCCGGAAATGCCAAGACCTCCAGGGATGATGACATGGCAAACATAGCGTCCAGAGTCAGATTCCTGGGTGTTGTTGATGTAGATGGAGAGGTTGGCTGAGGGCATAGCCACACTGAAGCCAACTCGTTTGGTGAATCCGTTTTGGCCATACCCAAGTTCACCTGAGCTAAAGTTGATCACCTGCAACACATTTAATGACAGTTTAAATGGTAAGTCTATTGCTTTGCTAATAATTAAAATTAATACACGACTGTTTCATTGGGACTTCCCCTCTTACTGTACTAACCCAGATACAATTTTATTTGCTATATATGCACTAAGATGAAGACATTAATCAGAATTCAATGTGCTTCAAAAGGATAATCCTCATGTACAGATGGTGCATGTTGAATTTTAGGCTGATTTTCCATATAAGCTCACAGGCGTCGAAGGTTAAAACTATTAAGATTATATTAATCATGCCTCTACACCCTGACAGTTTCACCAGCAGCTCGTGCAACATATAGGATGTTTAGTAAAAAGCAGATGTGATGCAGACGTCATTAGTGGTGTGCATTTGATATTAACACCACCCACCCCATCCTTCATTCCTTCCGTTATGAATTAGACATTAGGAATAATCTCTGCATGTCAGTTTTTTACTTTACAACACATGACCTTAACTAACAGCAATATTTGAAACACGCACACACACACACACACACACACACACACACACACACACACAAAACAACACAAAAATGTTATTAGATATAATAAATACAAGCATAATTAGCTGCTTCTATTGCAGCATTAATTGTATTGTTGCTCCACTAGAGGTCAGGGCAGGGTCAACTACAAATCAGTGCACATTTTACCGTCACTATCTCACCTGTGTAGATTCGTTTCCAACAAAGTTCCAAATCACAGAGTTTTTGCTGATGTCTGAGTTGGGGGTGTACCAGGCGTGTAACATCACCATCTGACCTTTGACCGCCTCCATATGCTTCCTGGGGATTTCCACCCTCCGAGTGTCACCTGAAAGAACATCACAAACCAGGACTGTTTACTGATGTGGAATTGGATTTGTGTGTTTTTTTTGTTGTTTTTTTTTTTAAAGTAGGAAAAGGACAGGATGTAAAAAGAACACACTGTGCTATTATATAATAAGCAAACTGTTAATCATTAATCTGATCTTTCATATCACTGTATAATGATCCAAGAGCCTCAGGACAATTTCAGCCTATACATAATGTGACATGCTTTTTATCCTACGTTGCCTTTGGTGTTTGACTACGTTCAGCTACGGTAATGAGGAAGTAAGAAAACAAAAACAAAGAAAAATTAAATGGGTCATTTCTAATTGAACAGTGGCTCTCCACAATCAGAGGCAAATATCTTGCAGTATTTATTTTCCACACTACTCTGCTTTTGTGTGACCACTTTCTTCTCAATCGATGAATTTCCAGGCAGAACAGAATCAATCCCATCATACACAGCAAGCGGATCAATTGTATATATACGGCATTTGAGAAGAAAAGGCTAATAGCAACAATTAAAATGAAACACAACACTGAAGACTATCTCACAGTAATTAAATTGCATGGATTAACAGCAAAGAATAATGTCAATCGTTGGGGAATTTTTGGACTTTTGCTGTTTGCGCATTACACTGATGCAAAGATGCAGTGAAAAGCAACTGCCAAGGAAAAGCTTAAACATGTTTTCACACAAGGACACGTGGGGAAGATGAGGATGAAAAGAAGGAAATATAAGAAGAAAAAAAATTAAAATAAAGCAAAAAGAGGAAGTTATGTGACTCACAGGGTGCCCAGTCACCTGAGCTGTCCACCTGAAGCTGGATCAGCTGATCCCAGCAGTTTGTCTCTATCTGTGTCTCCAGCTTGAAGCACGTTTCAAAACTCACACATAGAGAGAAAGAAATTAACTAAAACCACAGCTGTAAATCCTCAGACTTTAGAAAACACTGAAACTTCCAGTAGGATCCTTCAAAACAAACAAGTGGATAAAGCATGAGTGTGTAGTTGATTAGATAGACAGGACTATGGGGAGATGGGAGGCGTTGTGATCCATGGACTGGCAGCTCAGATCTCCACATCTGTTCAGCCAGACACGCCTTCCTTCTTTTTCCAGACAGAAAAAAAAAAAAAATTGTGCAGGCTGGAGAATTAGGCGATTGGTGGTGGTATCAGGCCTGAGCGTTTGGAGGGTGGGGTGGGTTAGAGAGTCCAGATAAAGATGCAGAAGGAAGTGTTTGTGAGGTGAAAACATGCATAGAAGTGCTTTCTGCTAAATATGTTTGTTGTGTCCTTGGGGTGGGACAATGTGACCTTTTCTTGTCCTTTAATTTCTACTGCGATTCGGGTAAGTCCTGCTGACTAATCCCCAAAGAATCTCAGCCTCAATCTTTTCACCTCACGTGAGTAAAAGGACTCAGCTGGACATAGATATGATGTAACACATGGTCACTACACCCTTCGATGCTGCTTTCATCAGCGTTAACAGCATTTGGATTCTCTAAATGACGATTAGCAGATCGCTTTGCTTTATGTTTAATCATTTGTGTCATGCGATCCATAGTAAGCTGGTTCATGGCTTAGTCTGCACATGTTGATTTGCACTGAGGAATTTTTCAGTTTAAAATCACAGCACAAGACATAACCAACAGAAAAATCAATGTTAACTAGAAAAGCACATCCATTTAAAATGTAGGGGTGTTCTAGGGTGTGACACATGAGCAAAATTTTCTGAATCTATCATCAAGAAAATTAACCAACAGTTATCCATTAATGGTCATTTTTTTCTATTTTTTTAATAGAATACGATATGGCCAAAAATAATAACAAAAATGTGTTTCTCCTTAATTAAACATTTATTCCAAAAAGAATAAAACTTTTGACAGAAATACAAAGAATGAAAATCTGCCCCTCCCTACCCCTACTCAAAACATCCAAAATGTCCTCTTACTGTCAGCAAATCTTCAGGGTATATCTTAGGGTATATGTCACAAAGTAAGACATAGTTTAGTTAACTTAGTTTAACAATGGTAACACTTCTCATCACTTACTGGTTGATGACTGTTTGCTAACACTGCAAACTGATGCAAACTGCATTTGGCCCTGGAACTGGGGTGCGCTTCATTTCCTTATGCTGGTGTACCGCAAGGATGGGTAAACAGTTTAAACCATAGATATTGTAACGATTATTATTATTATTATTATTGCTGTTTGTTTTTGGTGTGATTCTGACCAACAGTCAGCGTTTATCCTGCAATAAGAACCAACTCTCCGGTCTGTTTCCTGGATCCAGTGGAACGCTACAATATATAACCTCAGGAAAAAGTGGAGGGTATGAAATTATCTGGTTGTAGAAGTGGGGGTGTCACAACATCTCCATCCCCCACGGGTGCGACGCCCATGCCTCCCCCCTGAGTCTGTTTGTTTGTTTGTTTGTTTGTCTGACTGTCATCAGGATTATGCAAAAAGTTCTAAACGGATAGTGATAAAAAATTTCAGGATGTGTTGGGAATGTCACAAGGAACAAATGATTAAATTTTGGTGGTGATCCTGAAAAGATTCTGGATCACTTTGAAATGTTATATTGTGGCAAATGGATAATGTGTAAAAGATTTTAAAGGAACACAACAGCGTAAGTGCTGATCCAGACTCCTGTCCATATCCACATTATCCCTTTGAACATCATTCCATACATTAGTACCATTACTTCATGGTACCAAACAAAGCAGGTCCAGTCACTGTTCATGGAGAGGTGGACCTTACAGACCCTGTAGACCACAATGGACCAGACTATTGATTCACTTACTATCACTGTCTTGTAGTGTGTGTGGAAGTGATCAAAAATAGTCACATGCCAACAAAAGGGTTCATTTGTGTTTTTGTTGTCGTCTCTTTTTAAGTTTTATATGCATGTGACTATGTGATTCCCCTAACCTGTATGTCAAAAGCACATAGAAAAATATTAACTGATTGGGAATTTCTACATTTATACCAGTGTTTAACTCTCAACATCAACCAAATGCATCAACTGATCTAAAATGTTCAGTAGCTTTTTAACCATTAATCTTATCTATATAATAAAAAAAAAAAAAAATCAGGTTGAATCCACATTTCTCAGCTTTTCATAATCAAATATTTGATTATTCAGAGGCTCAAAAAGTCAATGTAGAAACAACGTTATCTTTGGCAATACTAATTCAAACGTAAAACTCTTGTAGTTTGACAAATGGCAGTGACAAAAATGACAAATTGTAGACTCTTGTTTTCATCCAATTGTCTGCTTTTTGATTTAATAATCACTAGATTTACTCTGGGTTTTTATTGGACTCTACATGAACTGAAGAAAATTAAATAAGGAAAAATACCTGCAAAAACATAAAGTGCAGGTGATAATATTATAATAAATGTGATAAATGTACAGAGAAAATGTTGGGTTTAAAATACCTAAAAACACAAAGAACACACAGGACGTCAGTGTGGTTTGTTCATGAGGAGAGGAATGGACGGACACTGTTTCAATCACAATGTGTCCAACTCACTCTGAAAGTGTGCTGCCAATACTCCTTCATTTACTGCATTTAGGGTTCCCTAGTTACATGGGGGTTGTTTAGTCTGAGGGTTACGTATTTCATCATATAGTTAGTACATCAACATATTTATTTTTCTGTCGTCCCTGTCCCTATATGTAGCCTTTTTGTGAAATCCGAGGACAGGAAATCTGGAATTCAAGCTGCCGTCAACTGCCTCCAAAGACACTTTCAGTAACAGAACATAGAAGCTCTTCACTCTCACAATATCACACAAAAACCTCTGTCTGATTACAAGATTATATCATGATTAACACAAGCAAAGCATGAAATGTGATAACTTTATGTACAATTACTCGAACAAAAATTCAGCTGGAAGTCACCACAAAAATAGGATGAAAACAGAAATGTGGCCGACGTGACTTTATTTTAAATTTTTTTGTTTTGTTTCTGTTGTTATCGTTTCCTCTGAAGGAATCAAAGAAACAATTATTACAAGAACAAAATTACTGTTTTTCTCTCACACCTGCCTTTGAATGAGCAAGAATGCATGTAAATCAATGAATATAAATCAAACAACCCTGAGTGTCACACAACAGATAAACATTACCCACTTGTCATTGGTGAAATGTTATTTATTTGTCGATAACCAGCGTCGGTAAATGAGCAGATAACTTTTCTGTTTTTTTTTTTTTGGCTGAACCTTTAAAACATGTCTTAAAAAAAGGGTAGGCAAAAATTGTACAACAAGCAATCATGCACATCTTCATATTCAGCCACATCAGTAGTTTACCATCTATTGGACGTGCACACATGGGATTACTATCTTCATCTTCATCTTCATCATCGTCACCACATCTGTAGATGCCATTATATCAGCCTGTTTCAGATTCATAATGCACAGCCTTCTAGACTGCACAAATATTTATCCTTCTCTCTTTTTTAGACATGGGACATGGCTTTTCATACAAATCCTGTTAGAACTGAAATTTCATTTCCACTCACTATTATGTTTTGGTGTCGCACTGACAAGCAAACCAACATGCTTGTGCTATAACGTTATGTAATCACACTGAGAAAAACCTCTTTATCAGGGCTGTGTCTCTCTGATTGTATCTGCATATAGACAATACCTGAAATGTCTTGCATCATCTAATGCTACCACGTGAAATGACTTGCACCTTGATTAATATACATTGTAAACCACAGACACAATCAAAAAGGATCAGAGTTTCTGTAGGTTGATGGGACTACACTCCTTCTTGATTGTGAATGAGTACAAGCTACAGACAGCAATCCTGAATGGTTCTGTGATGAAGCAGGATAATGCCCTATAGTCTCCACACTCCAGACTATTCTTAGGCTTTTTGAGCGGGTTTATCCTCAGGACTGTGTCATTCAATTGTTTATTAAATGGAGGAAAATCTTCACTAATCTGTGGCCATCTCCATCTGGGGTGTGTGTGTGTATATGACAGCAGACACAGACAGACAGGCAGTTCAAGATGTGGATATGGGAATAAAGTCAAACTAAATCCTTCACCAGAAGAGGAGAAAAAAAAAATGTGAAAAGCTGCCAATAAAGAGGATGTAGCTATGATACTATGTAGCCACAGAAAACTTTGTCCTAATTATAATTCGCCAAAGGCTATCATTCAGCCGAGCCACGCTTTATATCTGCTAATTGGATTCTTCTCTTTAGAATAAACAGTGTTTTTGTTTTCCTGCAGGGCATCCTGGCTATGAGATATTATTGGAGATTTAACTGTCCAACAGCAATGAAGATGGCAGGGATGCTCAACTCACAAACCTGCACAGAATAATCAAAGAAAAGTAAACCGTGCCATGTATAGAGAAGATGGGGTACAATTAGAAGACTGTGTGTGTGTTTACTCCAGTACTGAGAGTCACCCATAAGGGGCAGCACATTCACATACAAGCACAAATCACCTGATGGCAATGGAAACCCTGTTCAGATTATTAGGCTGCATGTAAAAGAAAGGAGCATAAACTTAATAAAATAAAGGAACTAAAAAAACAGTAGCATATATAAATGAAATACAAACCTGCCAAATACATATATGCATTAAAAAAAAACAAAACAAGCAATGATTTAAGTGATGAGTTTAAGATTTTTTGTATTGCAAATGTACCAAAAAAGAAACAAATTTGCCTCCAATTTCTTCTTGAAATACAAGAAACTTGCATATCTAACAAGGTGTCCCGATCTAATTCTGTGTGTAAACAGTCGGTGCTTCTCCCAAAGCCCTCAGGGAGCATGTAGGCCTGTGTGAAGATAAACTGATCCTCTTTAACCAGCCCCACTCTATCTCCCTGAGTAATCTCTCTTTCTACTCATGTCTTTTTCTCATGTGAGTCCCTCTCTGGAGCTAAAGCTTTAGAAGAGATTCAGATTTACTCTACATTTACACCCCATTCTCTCTCTCTCTCTCTTTTTTTCTTCCCATCAATACAACAAGAGAAGGCCCCCTCCCTTAAAACTGGACAGATAATCTGAAGTCATTTAAAGGTTTTGGGATCGAAGGCATGATGCACTTTTGACAAAGTGTGTTATATAATATTGTAGAATAACAGTCTCATATTTTGACATGAAATATTGAAAAAGCTAGAGTAAATTCCTATTGTGTTCTCATTTTATTACAGCTGCCAGGGACGAATTATTCACAAATTCATGTTTAATTCATTTGTATTTCCATACATGTGAAAATCTGAATTTCTCCAAGACAAAACAAATCATCATATTTAAGTACAAGCTACTGGCCTTGCCAACTTGGCATTATTTCTTGGCTTAAATTATCAAATATCCATTTTTCTTAACAGTAAATATATTGGAGGGCTGTCAAAAAACCAGCCCCAAATTTTTGTTTTTTTCAGATACTTCTGTAGTTTTGTGTCTAAGGAATGACATATGTTATGATTTGGGAGAGAAAAGAAAATAATATTACAGATTTTTTTCATGTGACATGTGCCAATAACTTTTTTTTCATTATAGCTGCAGGATTCTGAATAAAATCTAACGTAATTCATCCTCCACGATAGATAGAAACCATTTTAAGTATGCCAAGAGAAATAAATATCTGATAAATAAAACTAATTTGTCACACTGATGCAAAATCATGCAAATCTTCAGTATACTGTATCAAAGGTCTTGCTTGCTAATTTACTGTCCCTAACACATACAGATAATCATCTATGTAAGAATAACATCATTAACTGTAGGAAAGATCACAGTTTTCTTCTTAGGAACAGCATGAAAACTGTGCCTGCTGTAATAACAAAGACTTTAAATGACCCCATAACAGCACAGCAATGAAGAAAAAGACAAAAATAATGATAAATTATTTACGCTTATGATTTCTTTTCCTCATTATAAACTTTCCTTTGTGTAGTTCCATACAAATATGGGTGACCTTGAGTTTTACCTTTATGGGTGTATGAAGGAGGAGGAACTGATGGAAGCTGTATTTTGCCCCAGATTTGCTGATGTCAAAAGAGGACAGACATGAACAAAGAGGGGGGGGGGTTATTCTCCAACTTTTTGACAGACAGGACAGAGGGGAATGTAGGACATCAACATAGCCTTGTTGGTGTAAAACTGCATATTGGACTGACCCTACAGGCTTCAAACAGATGGTGCTTCAATAATAAATATTTGGGGAAGGCTCCTTTAAATTGGATTACATTAGTGTAATCTCTGCAGCTATTTTAAACCATTTTGAGTGTGCTATCTCATCGCAGTAGCTTTAATCCCTCTTAACTTTTGATTGTATTTAAATTGATTCTCCTCGCACACATGGCTCCAAACTCCCACAACCTTCCTCTGGTTCTCACAGCAAATTCGCTTACTTTTACCAAATGCAGTCACACACACATATGACGCAGCACAACCTTAAGGTCATGTATATTGTCACTCATGATAGAAAAGTGGCAGCAGAAATAAGAAATCTAAGACCAAACCTACAGTATAAGAATACATGTGAGGAAGTAGCAACTTCTAAATATATATATATATATATATATATATATATATATATATATATATTATATATATATATATATAGATGGTGATGGCCAATCAGCCTGACATAGTGGTGGTGGATAAACATGAGAAGACAGTGGTGGTGATAGATGTAGCAGTCCCCAGTGATAGCAACATCAGAAAGAAAGAACATGAGAAGCTTGAGAAATACCAAGGGCTGAAAGAGGAGTTAGAGAAAATGTGGAGTGTGAAGGCAACGGTGGTACCAGTAGTGATCGGAGCATTAGGGGCAGTGACCCCCAAGCTGGCAGAATGGCTCCAGCAGATACCAGGAACAACATCAGAGATCTCTGTACAAAAGAGCGCATTGCTAGGAACAGCTAAGATCCTGCGCAGAACCCTCAGGCTCCCAGGCCTCTGGTAGAGGACCCGAGTCTGAAGGAGACACCGCCCACGTGGAGCGAGAGGAACATTTTTTTTATTTACTATATTTAACGTTTCCAAAGTAATTTATCATAATTTAATATATTAGCCTTTCATTTTGCATGTATTTCTGAGTATGATTTCTGTGATTGCTTTGGAGGAAATAAGAAAATACAGTACTAACAATTAGGGGTGGGAGAAAAAATCGATTCACATATGTATCTGGATTTTTTCTTTTATGATTTTTTTGTTCAAAAGTCTATTTTTTTTTCCATCTTTAAATTCTAAATTTTAAGACGGTTGGGAATTTTTTTTAGCTTGTTTCTAGCAGAGGGCAAAATCTTTTGCTTTGATTATATATGACGTTATATCCGTTCCCAGAAATGGCAGACAACTTGAAAAAATGAGCAGAGATAAAACCCCCACCATCACATTTTAAGTCAAAAGTGTGGACAAATTTTGGATTTTTTGCTTTGAGAGGAAGGCTTGAGCTGGACATGTGGAAAATTATTTGTAAACTCTGTAACGCACATGTTGCATACTGCGGAAACACCACAAACGTTACTGCACACTTAGCAAAACACCGTCCTGAGGTAAATGAGGAGCAGGAACAGCTAAATAACTTAAATAAATACTGTTTTATATTGTGCATTTATTTGCCTCTTTTACATGCAGTCCAGGCTTTGAAATGAGAGTTTAAGTTCACTTTATTATGAAGTATATTAATTTAACAGCTCCTATTTGTGTTGTGTGCAGATAAATGGAGCACTTTACTTCCCAAAGTCTGGTTCAAATATATTACTGCTGAATAAATCTGAACTGACTCACATATGATATGATCTGTAGGCATCATCATTCTGCTTTTTCACAAGGTCTGGTGTTTAAAAAAGCAAGCAAAAAATTTGAAAAATCAGTAATATCGAAGAATCGCAATTTAAATCGAATCGGTACCCAAAAAGTCATAAAAGAATCGAATGTCAAAGGTTAATATATTAAGAAACAAAAATGAAATTTCAGCAAAATATATCACTGAAAATGAAAAAGAATGTCATTTGTCAAAATACATGGGGTTTATTTTTGGAAATCAATGTTATAGAAAGTGAAGGTATTTCTATATTTATTATAGGACATCAAATCTGAAGAGAAAATGAGAAGTTGAGAAACCATATTTTATCTGAAGTATTTCAATGAAGTGATAGTTGAAAAGCTTTGAAATCAATAGATGTTTTAGCAGTCACTGGTGACTATTTATAGGGTTTTCAGGACTTTTAACCTGCTAATAAAAATTAACTACATTTCAATAAAATGTTCTAGAATGAAATGGCAACGTATTTGCTCTTTATATGCAACTAGTCTCTTCTCTACAGACAAGTAGCAACTGCACAGCAAGACAAGTAATACGAGTTATTAAAAGCAAAATTTAATTACAGTTATTTATAACTTTAATTTCAGGAATATTAAATAACCAAACATTCATTTACCTCCATGTCCTTATTTGATAACCATCTCTTCATCTGCCCACATTAACTGATCAGAATCACTGACAAACAAACCAATGAGGAATGGTTTTTATGTGTCCTCTGTCCACAAGAGTACATTACAGTCCATTCACCCTCTGCACCTTTGCACAAACTTTCTTTTTTTTGCCACAAGGCTGGTTATTTATGAGCATGATTATGCTGTGACAGAGGCAGAGACATGCAAGCCTTGTGTGTTAGGCCTGAATGCCTTTCATATCTTTTTTACAGCTTTGACATCCAATGTATTTAACCACAATGCCCTCTGAGCGGCAAAAAAAAAACAAAACACAAGCGGTAAGTGTTTCTATAGTGAGGGAAAGGAGGGAGCAGAGGGTTCCAGTTTGATCACATGCAAATACTTCACACGGGGATATAGATTAGGTGTTTATGTGGGAAAACAAAGAGTACTATTGTATCATAAAATGGAGCAACTGGAGGAGGCTGGGGAATGGTTTATATCTGTGCTTGTGTAATTATAAGTCTTTAGAAAAATAGGGAAAATAAAGCAGGAGGAGCGCAGTGATGAACTCGTTAAATATCACGACATTAGCTGATGCCATCTTGTGGACGTGGTGACTCGATGTGGTGGAAGCCAGCGGTGTTTTAGTGCCAGCTGTCCATCACAAGTCCCACAGTGGCCTTCTTAACCCCTCTGTGAGTCAACTCTTGGGTCCAAGTGGCAGGGAATGAAAGGCAAACTGAGGGTTTAAATGGGTCTGCAATGTTACACCATAACAGAGCCCATAACCCCTCACACCATCTCATGTCTTTGAAGAAGATATTTATAAACCATTAGTGTGGCAGCCGGGTGAGGGTGGCTGTTTTATCTCCCAGATCTGTCATGTGTTACCATGCAAGTGGCAAGCTGTGCTGACAGAGTGACAGTGTGATTGCTGATAGATGAGATGAAATGAACTTTAGGGACAGTGACTGCGGTAGGGATGGGAGCGCTGCTGCACGAGTCCAGGGTCTGGTGCATTGGCTGAGCCCCCCACTCCCCTGCCCCACCACTTTACTGCCTTTGGGACACAGGGGCTTAATGCAGTGTAATTAAGAAGTTGAGTGATCTGATTTCAGATTTCCGCTGAGCTCTCATCAGAGAGGAATTACAGTACAACGCCCATAATCTGTACACACACCATCAGATATGCAGATGCCTCCCAAGTTTATCATGGGAGAAGTGGAGGGTGACATGTATAGTAGTAGAAAAAAAGTTTTCAGACACCCTTAAAGTTTGATTATTAGACAACGTTTGCATTTTTTGTGTGCGTTTGAAAATGTGTCTGCATCAGATAGACAAACGAATGCACCGTTTTGTTTGTCACTAACAAGAAAAAACAATTTCCACATGTCACGTGCTGAATGTGCTTCATTATTTTACTGAAATATCCACTTTTGACCTTGATGTAATAGTGCACAAGCAGAAGGATGGAACAATACTTGTCAGCATTGAGCGTTTTAACAGTTATTCTTAATGCAGTGCATCACAAATGCATGGACTGTCCAAAAAGTGTTTTCAATCACTGTAATTTGGAAGCATTTACAACAGCTAGAGAATGAGACTGTCAGCAGTAATTGTCAGCTTCATGTCTGATTTCAGAGCGCAAGACATCAGCTAAAATATTTTATCCAGTAGTGTATCCAGTCTCTGCGGTTTAGGCCAAATGCCCTGGTGTAAAATCAAAGAACTGAGAGCATCATCAGTCAAACTCACTTCCCACCCCAACAGATAATACCCCCAAAGCCCAGGTATAGATTGTTAAAGTGAAATCCAATCCATTTAACTGACTTCCTGGTCACCATTCAATATTATTCAACGTGTTTTTTTTTTTCATGGATTAACCCATTTACTTGGTGGAAAAAAATTGACCAAAGCTAAAAGTTGCTTTAATTAATGTAAAACTAAAGAAAAAGACAAGGCCTACCATTCTTAGAATCTATATTAAAAGGAGTAGTTAAAGGAATATTATAACCTACTAGTAGATCTTGTACAGTAGTAGAGCTACTGTACAAGCTCAAGGAACTTGAAAAACCTTTTTTCCCTACTGTGGAAAAAAGTTTTTTTTCACAGTTTACTACTCATCACTACTTGTAGACTTGATGTTGCTAGGCAACAAGTGAAGTTTTTAATCTGCATTAAACAAGATGTAATGCATTAATACGGTTTATAGTTGACACACAGGAGACTTTAACAAAATTAGACAGAACAAGGGAAGTAGTTTCCCAGTATTCTGTGTTTATATGTTGGGTTAAACCTTCAGCATGATATTAAAAATGGCTTTGACCTTATCAAAAAGGATCTGTTTAAGTCATGAATATTTATGTGGATGAGATCTTATTTTGTCTTTGCCAATGTTGGACAAACAATATTAAGCATTTCATTTAACAGTGTAAATGCAAACATCTGAATGATTTCAACCCTGAAATGTTGATGTAAAATTACTTTACATACGTGCACCTTGACTTGCTTTGTGTATGAATGGTGCGATATAAAGAAATGTACCTTACCTTTCTTTGCCTCATGAAAAATGTGAGTAGGGAGTAGAAAGGGTAAGGGAGTGGAAATAAAACTAGATTCATGCCTGGAATACAAAAAAATGACGATATATGAATTTATCATGGACTATAAATTGACATATGTTCTCCAAGTCCACCCACATTAGTCACCCTACGTGGTTGCCAAAACATTTACACACTTCACATATTAATACAACCTGTCTTCTACTTACTCCATCAATCAAATTCGCTTGTGTTGTTTTATGTTGTGGAAGTATATGCTGATGCATCTTCATTAAAGCTCTCACAGTTACCATATGCAACAGATCCAATTCTCTTGGAGAATGTTTGTTTAGGAAAATCAGTACAACCATACTATCCACAAGTTAACACTACGTAATTATTATGAATTAAAAAACAAACCAAAAAAACACTCAGTTTCTTTTGAATCAATGTTTTCACAAAATTACTACATATCAGCAGCTTATGGCTAATTTAATATACAGTGAATTACAGGCTCCACTTCCAACCTATCTTTACCCTGAGGACAGAAATTGGATGATTATTAATTTAGATCATCAAGCACCAAGTCATTACACACACACTATATATATATATATATATATATATATATATATATATATATATATATATATATATATATATATATATATATATATATATATATATATATATATATATATATATATATAATAAAATACTACATTATAAGGTTTGATGTGGTTATTTCAGATGTGTCGCCAGAGATAATTAAAGTTATTTAAAACACAGTAGCAATTGGTGTCATATGAAGTACCAAAGTAAAATAATCTCAAAGTCAGTATTTGAGTTTGAGTTATCTTGCTAACAAACAGACAGACAAACAAAACATAACCTCCTTGGCAGAAGTTATAAATGGCTCATAAATGAATTGAACTATTTTCTAACATATTCTTGCATGGACAACTTGTTAAAGACTAGTGTTAATTTAGCAAATCTGAAATAAAGTGAAATACATTGTTAGTATGAGAGGGGGACTGATTGTGTGCTAAATTATTACATATTGTAATGAAATTATTTGGGAACATAATGACAAATATGCTGGTTTGTTGCTGTTTTCAAGGTATATGAGAAGTGTTATTCCATGTATATTGTTTCTGTACATTTAAACAATAGATGGAATATATAAAGTGAATGTATCCTCATGTGCAGACAGTGTTTAGAAGTTGATCTTGTACCTCTGAGAGAAAAATTCCCTTTGAGTCAAACCCATTGTCTCATTAATTCTCTAATTTCACAAATTAACTGAAGACTCTATATTAGAAACTTCAGCCAATCAGCATTTTTGACTTGATTTTTCTTCATCAGTTACTCACATATGGTACAATTTTACTACTTTTATTCTAAAAGTATTTTACTCAGAGTGTTATCATTGGCTTTTGATTAATCATAGATCAATATAATGGCCGACCTATATATATCCATCCAGGCCAATATTGAATTTTTTTTTTCTCCCATCAGCATTGGTCTGTTGCGTTGGCCGATATGTTCTTTTGATTTACTGGTAGAAGTTCACACTCACAGCACCTGCGTGTTTTTGAGATCCTGCTTTCCACACTGAAAAAAAAAATAAGTGTAGTAATATTTATTTGGTTAACTATCACAGTTTTTATTTTTTTTTAATTGTAAATAAAGATGATTTCCTGAAATTTGTTACGATTTTGACAGAGAAAAAAACCCACTATTGGCTCCAAATATTGGCTTAAAAATATCAGCTAAGACAGTACATAGTCAAGTAAACATATCACTAGGACCAATATTTCATATCAGCATTTGATTGATTCACATCGAGTCATTCATTGTATTGTTAGTGTTCATCCTGTCAACATATTTTTATGGTATCTTCAGTTGGTCTACTTTAACCCAGAGTACTGTGTGTTACTGAAAAGGAAGTCTGCACTTTTTGCTTACAACTGAAAATTACATCAATGTGTGAAAGCATACCTATACATATATAATGAATGAATAATCATGCAATATAGATTGAGGTGTGCTTTATTTTCTCCACATCACTTAGCCTTCTTTCCCAATTAAAACTATTGACTGAGTGGTCTGAGATTTTTCCACAGCTACTTCACAGAAACATTAATTTCCACATTGAATGATGATCATTTTAGTTATTTATATATACTATTCTGCAGTCCCCTAACTATATGACAAAATTATAGAAGGCCTTTTAACATGGAACTCTTTCAGGATGAATTTCTGTAACATGACATTGCATTCAGGAGTATCAGATTTATGATTAATACATGTATATACTCCAACCATTCCTCTAACCATTACATCTGTGCTTCGCTTTTACATGTGCAAATAAGACAGTTTACATGATACACATTAAACCCTAACATCGGTATGTTAGCACCATCATTACTTGTTAGCGTACAGTGAGATATTTAGTGTTCTGCATAAAAAAGTGGTAGAAAATGTAATTCTACAATAATCAACACTGCAGTAGTTATTTCTGCACAGTGCAGCTCATGCCTCTGTAGCAGCTTCCACTGTTGCAGTGAGTGTGCATGAGTGACATTTTAATGCAGAGTAAAGTGGGTTGTAGTCTGTTTGGCATGCTCGCAAATCACAGACATGATTAACACGGTGTGGTGATTTGTACTGCTAATTTCACTTTTGCCTTACTTCCCTACTGCGCATTACTCTGCTAATGTGACACTTTATTGATCCCTGTAGGGAAATTTTCTTTTCACAGCTAGGTCTAAGTGCAGGGTCAGTAACAGGAGCGCAACCCTGCCTGCAGCTGGTAAAGATTCAATGTCTTCCTGAAGGATGTGCACTGACACAGGGGCTTAAACCTGAGGTCTTTGGTTAGAGGACGGTCACCTGAGTCTATATGGTGCCAAGAAGCTCCAAGAATGGCCTCTATTCAGTACAGGAAGAAGAGTGCATTGGAGCACCACTTATTTTATGTCTCCAAATTCAGTATTTCAAAGATTAAAGCTGTCATTCCATCATTATTTCATAAATATTGCTATGGTCTCCATTGTTTTTGAATACATTTTGTGTTGGTTCTATTTTTAAAAAAAAACATTCGGATTGCTTTGTTTCCAGCTGTTTTTGCACGGTAGAAAAATTACTTGAAGTCAGTTTACCGGTACTTCCTCATACATGTCCATGACACGGTGACGAGGTGTCTAACATTGGCTCAGAATGTGTGAAGGAACACTCCCCCCTCCCCTCTTGCTCTCTGTATGTGTTTATCTTCACCATAGTAACATCCAGCTAGGTTTCGTGCCGTTGCTTGTTCTGAAAACGTGCAGGGGAAAAAAAAACAGGCTTTATTTCCACAGAGAGCACATGAACCAGTTTGATCCGCCATTTTTTTTAAGTTTCTGCAGAAGCTATAGTGTAGATGCTAATGCTAATGCTACTTCAGATTCGCTGCAATCGGGGACGGTTTTAACCCCACATGGGTGACGCCAAAATCCATTTGACGTCAGATGGACGCTTTTTCTGGGTCGCTCGTTCGTCTCATTTTGTGTGAATGCGGTATGCAGCCAGTGGAGGTGACAAACCACTTTCAACGGCAGCATGTGTCGGTAACTCGGGGTGACCCATCAGATTCCAAAACGGTTTTCAGCGGAATGACACCTTTAACAGTTATACTATAAAATACGGATGTAACTAGGGCTGTACAATAATATCGAAAGCAGGTTCAATATTCATATCACAAAGATATGCAATCATTTATTTATTTTTTTTACATTAACTTTCTGTTTTACACACTGTGGGGTACATGAGTGGTTAATTGTACCACTCTAACATACTAGTTTTTCTAGAAAACAAACTAAAAAAAAACATGTAATGCTCCTGCTGCTAGTTGAATAGATGTTTACATGTTATTAAAGTTGAAAAGGTGTGAATAATTTCAGAGAACAATGTTGGACCAGATTGTCCAATGAATCTTTAAAGATTTTATTTTCATGCTGTATTTACCAAAATTTCATGGTGGTACTTTTGTCATGAAATAGAGCCATGTCATTTATACATTTTATATGTGAATAAAATGACAAAATATTTGAGTATGTTTGTGCCTGAGACTGGATTGGCTGTAATGACAATGTTTGTGGACTTTTAACAGTCTTTATGTCCCATTTCAATGTTGTTCATTGTCTTTCATATTTTGGTCCTTTTCTCAACACTTTTTCCAGTCATGTGATTTTGTGCATTTACCTCACCAAAACTCAACCATTACATTATCAGTTCTTTCACACCACTAGTTTGATTATTTGGCCTGCACTAAATTATTATGTGACCTATAGACTGAATCTCATTTCACCCCTTAGCCCTTCACCTCTGCCTTAGAGACATCCCTACCCATACATGTGGACTCAATGTGGTCTGCTTTCACACCTGCAAATTAACCAAATTTAGTTTGCACATTGGTGCTTGTTCTGGTCTTTGTGTATTACATCCTCTTTATTGGCCACTTTTTGTCAAAATATCCAATTTAAGAATGAGTTGTGGCTGCATCTAGAGAACAGTCTGGTGATGCACTGGAGTCGCCGAAAGCATGTAACGCATCATGTCAGGCAGAAGAAATGTGGTATTTTCATGAATGTGATCATCCCCACCAATGATGCGTTTGGACTAGTTTGTTTGGACCTCCTGTGTGTGGTTTAAACCAGAGTTTGTCTTCTCACCAGACTTCGGTATGTGGTGCGGTGTCAAGTGGACCGAGATGTTTTCACACAAATAAAACTAGGAGCTTTTAGGTTTGAATGGGACGTTTGGTGCGCACCAAGAGCTGCTGGTATGAAAGCACCTTCAGTGTAACAGTTATGAAGCGTGTTGGAAAAATTACAATGGGACCAAAGATATAAATGTTAAAGTAATATCTTATTATTTTATTGTGTTAAATTGCCTTGGAAAGAGATGTCTCTACTTAGGAGACATAGGTCAGAGTAATTTGCATACAGGAATCAACAACCCCCACCACAATACACGCCTTCAGGGGAGGCCGACGCCCAACAACCCTTCAGGACATCTTGAAGAAGGAGGGGTCGACGGGAAGGTGTTGTGTGTCTGAGCTTCCACCCCTTTAGTGTCTCATGGCCCCTCTTGGGTCGTGGATGCTCAAAGACTCAGACTGGACGTTAGGACTCATGACTATGTAACTTTAATCTTGCTGAAATATTTTGTAATACTGTAACTGATTGTAAACTATGATTGTGATATTAAATTAATGAAGACAATGAGAAGACTCAAAGAGGTATATCTTAACCAACCGCTTTGGGTATAAATATAATTGAGTTAAATACTCAATAATTATATAAAAAGTATTAGTTCATTAATTATTGTCAATACAGAAGGATTCAACATTATCAACTGCATGTTATGTCTACAAATGTGTGCATGTTTGATTTGATGAGTGAGTCATTCAGGCTTTAGGACATGCTGCCACTTTAAAAATACATTCAGTTTATTTCCCAATTCAGTGCATTACAACAAAACTATCCCTTTTATTCTCCCTAACCATGTCTTTACTTAACATTTGCCTTTAACTGCTACTGCAGCAGAGGGTGGAAAACACCATTTCAGATCCTCACTAGGGGTTTGTTGACAACCTTTGTGATAATCTTACGGCTCATGTTCAACGCCTTTTCGGTCTCTGAAAGAATAATGTCACCATGTCCCCCTGTGGTACACGAATCTATGAATGAAACCCAGAACAAAAAGAAGCAGGTTGTAAAAGAACACAAACTTCCTTTAACATGTAATCACTGGGGAGATGAGGATCGACTTATGAAAACACTGTCAGTAAGTGAATGATGGATTTAATTAGATAAAAAAAAAGAAAAAAAAAAAGCTTCACGACAAAGAATAAATAGATTTCTAAATGCAGTCAGAGGTTTTTTGTTTTTTTTTTCAGCTGTGAGGTTAATATTTCAGCTTTGAAGCTAATCTAGAATCCAAGAAAAAAAAAAAACCTCAAACATAGCAACAATAAAAGCAGCACAACTCAATTCTTACTTAAGATTTTACACAATTAAGAGCATCAGCTATTTAGGAGGTGAGAGGACTATAATCAACATGGATTACATCAAAGTGCAAAAGGATTCAATGGCCTCCGCATCCTGACAAGATAGATTACGCAAGAGAGGCTTTTAAGGCCTCTCGAGGGTCCGCTTGTGAACGCCTTATAAACTGAGCTTTTGTAAAAGTGCTCCGTTTGGTGGAAGGATTAGAAAGAGAACAGTTGCTCTCTTGAGACAGACCTTGCAGTGTCTGTGTGTAATGGTTGAAGACATATAAGAGATTTATTCTGGTGTTAGTGTAATCCTCCTGAGGTGCTTTGTTGTTCTACATCCTAATAAGTTTATACCTTTAAAAAAAAAAAAAAAAAAGAAAAAAAAAAAAGGGTCCTTTAATGACAGTCGTTTTGGTAAACCCTATTCATCAGGATAAGATGGACAAGGTCTCTGTCATGTACCCTTCAAATTATCAACAGCAGGAGGTCAAACATTATCTAAACTCTCACATCCACGCCTTTACTGCTCTGTTAGGAATTGTCGCCTCCTGTTTCCTAATCTCACATTTCTGACATGTTCTGTCCGCCCACGTTCTTTCAGACAATCAACCCCTGGTATTTTATTTTCAGAACCCACTGTTGATTTTAGCTGTTTGTACTGACTTAATATAACCTGGTCACCTCAGATTATTTGGTTTTCTGTCATCTTAATTGTATTCTGTCATTCTCATACAGTAAAGACACTGTGTTTCGAGGTCTTATGATGGTATTAGTCAACTTTTTGAGTTTATTTTTTCTGTACTTCTTCAGTTTTTTGTGTTGAGTAGTGTTAGTAAGACAGTATTATTAAAGTTGTGCTGTGAAATCCAGTATTTTTACCCCACACACAAGTCTAGGGGTATCATTATCTCACCCCACCCTGAAGGAGAGGCAAGTTTTGTTTTAGTTTTTTGTTCAGTTGTTAACACTGGAGCAGCAAAACTATTGGTTGAAATCATACCAAATTGATTATAGATTAGTGTGACACAGAATAGATGTGGTTCCATTTTGGGAAAAATAGGTTCCTTTTTGTCCCTTTTAATTATAATGGGCAATATTTAAAAAAAAAAAAAAAGTTTCAATTAACTTCAAACTTGGCACATATATAGAGGCAATTGATTTGCTGACATCAGCAAATGTATAGACATGATAGCAGTTGGATTGATGCAATAATGAGCTACAGTACATGCAAGGGGAAGGGTTTGTTGTGTCTGGCATCGGTTGTTGGGTTTAATTGAGGTTCAGTTTGACTATAATGCATGGATTTAAAAAGAGTTATTCAAAGATAATGAGTTGTATCATTATTATTATTGTTGTTAATTTTGTAGCAACATATAATGTGCATTTTTATATCTTTTAACCTGATGACATCTTGTAATTACTAATAATTGCAGAGATTGTGATATTATTATTACCATTATATGTAAAAAATCTGACTGCAGATGTGCTAACCTACTTCATAAATACAACAGAGATCTTGCAGTATTGGTCTCATCTTGAATTATTACTTTGGAAGATTTTACTTTCCTTCCAAGGCTGTGCAGGCAGTCATGATGAAAATACACTTTTGGTGCAAATTCAGGGAGGCTAGTGTTATGAAATAACATGACAAGAAAAATACAGCCAGATTAAACTAAAAAAGACGATGAACATTTTTCTATCTTTCAGTCGACTTGTAGATAATACCTGAGGATCTCTGGTCATTTTTAATCACGGTGGAGATTTTCTGTGTTGTTAATCTTGCACAACTGTGCTATGTAATGCCATGAAAGTAAATATGGTGCAGCAAATATCATACACTATCTCAGCAAATTCAGAGGCCCTTCTGTGAAAAATATCTTTAGAATCAGGAGTGATCTGTAATCAATTGTAATGTAATGTTTTGTTTCCATTCTGCATTTATCCTGCCTCTTTCACCTCTTTCGTCTTGGGTAAAATATTAATTTTCTCTTAGTCTCATTGTGTGATTTTTCTGAAAAGACAGATGGTCATTAGTTGTAGCAGCTTACTCGGACTGAATGTTTTCCAATAGATTTTTCCTCTTAATAGTACAATTAGAAATTTTAAAGTTACATAAACCAGGCTTTTATTATTGACCATATCATCACTATACTGTACATTTCATTTTCCTTACTTAGTTAATGGCTACTCTCCAAATATGTTCAAAACAAACAATAAATTTGTCCTTGACATATAAAGACAGAGTAGCATATATTCTTTTTTTGTCTCCCCATAAGAAAGTTTACAACATTCTGCCTGGAAATGATGCATTTGAGTCAGCTATTGAGTCAGTGTTGCAGCATCATGCCAACACATGAAGAGATATAAACAATCTGAATAAATACGAAATATAAATCTCTGTGGTTTAAAGTCACCATATTTAAAGGACAGTAAAATAAACCACAATGAAAAAACTTGAGCTCACACATAAAAATCCCCCACTTGTAATCACAGTGTGTCCATGTTGTCGCAGCTTTCAGCAGCACAATGTGTATCAGACTGGCTTCTTTAAATCTCTACTTCTGTGAAGATCTATGTAGACAGTTGGCTGCAAAAGGGTTAAGCCTTTAATTCTACAACAGTTCAACGGAGCATTGATTAGTATAGATGGATGAGGGCTCTGATGGAGGTGAAAGTCCCATTCGATGCGGAGGAGGTGATTATGGATGTTGAGGTAAACACTGTCCATGTGTTCATAAGACAAACCATTTAATTTTAGTTGATGTTTCAGTAATAGACGTGTGCTGGGAGTCACCTGAGGAGAGATAGAAGTCTGATTGCAGCTCAGGCAATAAAACTAAGCACACACAGGTTTTACAGACATGTTTGTGCAGTGTGTAAATGTCACCTGTTAGCCTTTACCCTCCACAGCCCACTCGGTTGCTCTGAGACCCCCGTCCCCCCAGTCTATGTGCAGAGATAAACGATCGCTGTTTCTGTGGTCAGGTCTCTAAGCTGCCTCTCTACTCTCTAATCCTATTATCAGCCCAAGCTGGCTTTAGAGGGAAAGGAGACGGAGAGACAAAAGTCGTACACTCGAAAACATCATGAATACTGTCCTTTGACTCAGGAGACAATCACATTATACTGACAAGATAAACCTGCAGCGTGCTTGGCCAGTCTATGGCTAAATTCAATACAAGATTTTCAATAACTATTAAGTTACCGGTCTCTATATAGGTAAACTATCTATAAAAGATTATGATCAATACTAATGAATGCAATACGACAACTATCAAATATTAATAATACAACTATACTCAATCCTTTTCCAGCTGAGGACCATAGCCTCAAACTTGGTGGTGCTGATCTGGCCACTGGCAATCAATAAACCCAATTCGGTATACATTTAACCAACAGTTTTGCTGCTAGAGTGTTAAAAAAAAAAAAATGGAAATCTATATCTATTGTGCTTTAACATTGTATTATTTCTTTTTTCTTTATATTATTACTTTGTCTTGTGATTTACATCTGACAGCTTTAACTGTTGACTGTACTTAGCCCAGGGCATTTAAACCAGTCAGCAACAGTTCTTATTGTGAGTTGTATCAGTTGAAATTTTTACCAACCTCCCTGTGACCTTCTTTTCTTTGTTTTTAACCCTACCCAAACTCTTGTGTCTCTTTTGATTGGCCAGTTGTATCTGTTCAAGTACCTGTGTCTCCTTGGTCTGGCAGACGTCTCTCCACATACATGCTCCTGTGTGTGTGTGTGTGCTCTGTGTTGAACAGAACTTATTATAATGATTATTCTAAAGATCATTCTGATTCCAGCTTCGTTCTTAATTAAACAAAACAAACCAGCAAAAAAAACAATATCCCTTGTTAGCCATTTGCAGGGTGGGGTAAATATAAAGATGTATGACTGACATAGTTTCATACTGCTGTGGAAATATTAAACTAACATGTTGCAGGATTAAACACAAACCTAGGTCTGCTTTTTTTCAGGCAGACCCACATAACCTAACCAAAATAACACAGTGTAGTAAAAAATAATAAGTAGACTGTTGGACATAAAGTTAAAATTATTTTATTTTCACACACATCCCTCTTTTTATTCCTATTTATTCACATCAATAATTATCTATGATCAGGTGTACTTATCATATACTGAGTCCCAGTTACACTTCTTAGCGTCTTTCCAGAATAAAGTGTTTGGTTTTAGTCCATGTTACTTTGCAGTTTGTGCAACATAATGATGAAGACGTACAGTATCAATAGCGTCTGAGCTGCAGGTCCAGGTCTGAACTCTGACATGTACCGAGAGTGATTTACACACATGATTTACACTTATGCTGGAGTGTGAAAATGAGAATGAAACCAGAATGAAAACTCTGGTGGGACCAATTAATCCACCACACTCAGAGTATTTAATGGAAACCCTGCAGCCGTCGCAGACATGTCCACAAGAAAATGTCAAATACTGTTTATTTCATATAGATATGGTCAACAATTTGGAAAAAAATTCATTCCAAAACAAATGGTGCCGGGCACAAAAAACCCCACCCCTCACATCATAGCTTATTTTGGCATCCATCCAGCTGATGTCATCATGTCTGTGCATGTGCTGATGTCAGCATATCAATTACCCCTATATATGTTCCAAGGTTGAAGTAAATTGATCAAAATTTATGTTTTTGTAAGTAAATGGGAGGGGGAAATATTTTTAAAAATTCATAAACATGTGACCTTTGAGTTACTTGAGAGTAAAACTTATATTTTGATTGTAACTCACCTAGATTTTATCAAAAGTGAGAAAATCGTGACAGTACACTGTGATTCTACCTCATAAGGTCAACTTCTGGTTGATGATGTTTTGCCAGATCACCTTAATAATAAATAATATAAAACAATGTACATTCATGGAATAAAATTTACCATATCTTTTAAGAATTTCTCAATAATTATCCCATTATTAATAAAAAAAAAAAAAATCTTATTGTCCATAGACATTATCATTAATTACGCCTCTTTTGCTTCAGACTATGGTTATGTTGTAAATAATGGTTAAACTGATATTTTAGTGTAACACAAAAATGTGCAGTCTAGTGTCCTGTCATGTGAGTGTTTATTAATGAAGATAAAGTGTCGCTGCAGTCACCCGTGGTCCATAGAGACTGGATGACACTACCCACCCAGAAGAAATCAGGGTCATAACTGGAAATAACTGAACCAGTCTGTTCCTGTTCACATGTATTTAACTGACTCAAACTACACAGGGTGAGGTTTGAGGGGCTGAAAGAAACCAGTCATACTGTGTTTCAGATGAGTATTACCCCCTACAAAAATGAACCATTTCCACACATGGCATGTTATTTTAGGAATTAAATCCCTGCTGTTGGTTTCATTCATGTGTGTTGTTGGCTGACTTATCAGTTGTGGTTAGCAGGTCTGGTAATGAGTGTGTATGTGTGTATTTATGCTAATGTATGTGTGTAGTACTGTGCAAAAAGTCCCAACTCAATATTAGGTTTGTTTTTTCATAAAGTTCTAAAGAATGTACATTAGGAGCAGTTCCTTTTTCTGCCCCTTCCCCCCCCCGTTTTATATTATGTTTGTGTCTTAGTCTCTTATTATTCAATATGGGCTTTTATAAACCAGAGTTAGTGTAACTTTTCTTTGCATTTAACATGCCTTTAACCTTTTTCTTTAAATATAATTATTTATTGCATCATTTTTCTGATGTTTTATACCAGATTTCAACCCACAGATGTCTTTAACTATTTATGCTGCTTCTTGACATGGAGTCGGAGGTCACACTAAATGATGGCTTTAACCTTTAAAACCCATTTAGTTCAGTTTCTGTGTGTATTTTGAGGCTGTACAGATATTTCACATAGGTTGTTAATAATTGACATTGTTAACATGGCAACAAAATAGTAATGAGTATATCAATATTCTTCATCGACCACCCTGTCTGGCCAAAACCTTCCAAGAGGAGCTACAAAGTGTGTCTAGTTTCATTTTAGATCCGTCTACTGACGACTAATTATACTTTACTAACTTATACCAAACCTTAAACTTCATCATCAATTATAAAATACAAGCTGACTTACAATTTCTGAAAAAAAATAAAAATAAAAATGTCCTCCAGACTTTACATTACACTTTATTAACCCATAAAGACCCAAACCATCTACTGATCTAAACGGTTTAATAACAGTTGATCCATTAACCCTGTTCCACACTGGACCACTAACCCTGTTACAATAGTTGGTGTAAAACATAATTTGACATCTTTTCATGTTCATCAGGCTCTGTAGTGAACATGCAAACATCATCTTCTATAAAACTGATTGACCAGTAAAACCCATGGAGTTGGATCAATGGCAGTGGATGGAGACACTTCAGTTCAGTTCAGTTATCTCTCCTCATCCCTTTTTATATCATAACCTTCAACTATAATCTGATGTTTCATTAATATTACATTATCAATAACTATAAGTCAATATACAAAAATACATGTTTTTTGCTTAAATATGCAAAATTTAGAGTTTAGTGTTAGAATATATGGTAAGAAAACACTTAAAGATTAAAAAATAGAGGAACATTTATTTGAGAACTGCCACAAAAGTAACCCTAGGTCTTTATGAGCTATGTTCTGAGTGTTGTAGAACTAAAAACTTTTATGTGGATGTCGTATATATTTTCTTCTGACATTGTTATCTACTGAAATAAAGCTGAAGTCACTTGTATGTGCCATACATCGCTAACTCAGGGGAAAAAAAAACAACTGTATCTGACCTTTTACTTTTAAAACCATTTCAGAGAAAACAGTCTTCTGGGAAATAAAGTGCTCTGAGGGTACGAACTATTCAGCTAAACCAATTAGTGCGAGTGTTGGGAAACTGCTGAAGCCCCCTCGGCCTCTGGGGTTAACATACATACAGTGTTCTCTGTACAGTTTGAGTACATAGTGATTCACCCTTAACCTCTCTTCAAATTAACCCATTTTAGAAACAACTGTACCTCTGATTACACTCCCTTTGAATAATGTCATTTTTCTATCACCGTTTTTTTTTTTTTATCAATTGTAAAAGTTATTTTTCACAAAATAGACAAACTTTGCTTCATTTTGCACATGGACCAATGATGTTAATATTAAGTGTTAATGTCCCATATTCAAAATGTATCAAAGTAAATATTATTCCACAAATATCCTACACTGTTTCAGAGACTGTGATAAAAATTGTTCGCTGCAAAACATTTATGACCAGGAGTGATTCTGCATTTTGTTTTGTTTCCTCTGTGTATTCACTTTGCCTCTTACCCCATTGAGAAAGAGATTCAGGTCCATATTAATGATAAATAGGATTGTTTTAGTTTAATCCATCCTGCGATATTTACAAAAGTAAACAGAGATAATTACATTTATGACATCCTTTGTTTTCCATTAGCTTTTTCTGTTATACTTCAATTACATATATTAGTATTACACAATATTACCATGTCATTGCTATATTTTTTCTCCTTACTTTACTAAAAATATATTACCTATGTTTTTGCCGGTGTTGGTTTGTTTGTTTATGTACAACATAACTCGGAAACTAATGGATGGATGTTCAGGGTATGGTGGTAGGGTGGTAGGGTGGTGGTGGTGGTGGGGAGGGGTGTCATTCATACCCTGAAAATTTCATAAAAATCCATCGAATAGTTTTTGACCAACAAACAAACAACAGCAAATACATACAGTAACCTCCTTGGCGGACCTCCCTTCATTCAGTGGGGGGGGGGGGGGGTTGCGCTGTCAGTGTTTTTCTAGTCTGCTTATGTTATTAGCAAAAGAGGGAAGACCTAAAAATTGTGAAAAACACAAAGTCATTCTCCTTTTCTATCTCAACCCAAGACAGTTTGCAGTATTTAACATAAAAATGACACATTTGACTGATCACCCCAAAACCTGAATATGTCATGCTGCACTCCTGCATTTCTACTGACCCCTTCCTCAGACCCATAATGATTATCATCATTGCTGACCACCACAACCATCCATAAACTCACCCAGACTCTGATGTCACTCCTTACTACCATAACCCTAACACTCTCATCATCACCTTGATTCCTGCCACAGAACTGTGGACACGTCATTTTCAACTCCAGGTTTTGTGTTTCCCTCATCATGTTTCTGTTTAACCCATACAGACCCAAACTGATCTAAACTGTTTCATATCTATTGATGCACTCACCCTATCAATACATGGAAATAATTGGTGTAAAATGCAGATATGGCCCATTTGTATGTTCAGAGGCTGCATAGTGAATGTAGAAACACCACCATCTTCTACAACATTGATTCACCAGTAAAACCCATGGAGTTTGATAAATGACAAGTGATGGACACACTTAGTTTATGTTCAGTTATTCATATATCTGCAGAGAAAGTCAACTTTAATTAAGGTCTTTCTGTTTTGAAACGAAACGTTTTGAATTTACTCTAATCTTTCATGAACATCTACATGATCTCTGAATTAAATGTAGGAAAATAGATGATTTTCACAGAAAAAAAACACAAAAGGCAGAAGAAAATAATACAATAAATGGTGATAAATCACTTAGGAAAGGTTAAATAGAGAGGAAAAAACAAACAAAAAACTTTTGGGAACTCTTATAAAAGTCACACTGTGCTCTCTTCAGTCCATTCAATATCTGTCCTGACAAAAATGATCTAAATAGATACATTTCATGACTTCATTTTACACACAATTAACAGAAGAGTTGCAGCCAATGCAATAATTTGATGAGATTTTCCAAGTGAATACTTTGCTTTAATCAGAAAATCTCATCATGTCTTTCTAAATGATCTGTCGTTTAATATTGCAGCTCTACTTCTATAGAACTGTAGCGGCTACTTTAATATTCTCATTTTAAATCAGTCAAGACTTACAAGTATATTGATTAGAAGATCAAAATGCATCACCAACATCTCCACTACAGGGGAATATTGTGTCCATTCTTTGTTCTTCTTTTGGTTAATTAGTTTCAGTGTGGTGGAGAACCGATGAATAATAAAATACAGACTTTAATGTTCTTAAATGCTTCACCAGGAACTGTCTTTGTCCAGAACACTGCATATTCACAAGTGCAAGTGTCTTGTTACAGTATGAAAGTAGAGCACTTGTATTTTAAAACTGCTTTTTTTTTTTTACCCCAACAATGAATATTAATGATGCGTCTGAGACAGCGACGGGACACCAAAGTGCAACTGTTAAAGCAAAAATCTGTCAAGGACGACAAAACATTTTCAGTGGTCGCATCGGTGACTCTGATTCTTCGCAGCTCTGTCTGTGTGAGTAGGTGAGTTGTTTTTTTGTTTTTTTTAAAGTCCCATTCATTTTGACCTTGATATTTTTCATCTCTGAATATGAATATAAGGAATAAGAAAGTAAAACCTATGCAAAACACCTTGACCTGGTTTTCCAATGAGCAGAAGCGAGGCGCCTAACCCTAACAAATCATGATTGGAGACACGTCCTAAAATGACTCTGATCTAAGGCCAAGTGTAGACAAGAAGGTACAATGCATTTCACAAAGAACATCCTCTCCCATTTCTGAGGCTCAAAGGTGAAGAAAATGGTCCATGTGTACCATGTTTACTTCAAAGAGTCTAGCTAAAACATGGCTGGGAGAAATTCTGCCATGACAACATTCACTTGTTGGTTTGACATGTTAAAAAACAGTAGAATTGTAACCTGAAATAATCTAACAGTGTGTCATCAGAAAAATGCTTCAATATTTGTGCATTACAGAACTGTTTCCCCACTACAACTCAATTCATATATATATATATATATATATATATATATATATATATATATATATATATATATATATATATATATATATATATATATATATATATATATATATATATATATATATATATATATATATATATATATATATATGTATAAAACCATGACAAGAAGCAAATTTGTGCATACATTATATTTAATACCTACTATTTCCCAATATTATGAGACTTATAATGTGTTAACAAGTAATTTAGAAGATACACAGTCAGGGAAAAAAACAGAAAGTAATTGTCAAACACAAGATTTTGTTGATTTGCTTTTATATTTGCTTACAGAATGAGAGGATCATCTGTATCTAAGATGGCTGTTTTTCACAAATTTACTCCAGAAAGATATAAAAATTGGAGGAGGAAGTTATTAATGTGGAAGGCTAATAGCCTAGCCATGCTATCCCCATTCATTACATGTATAGGTCTAATAGTGCTTCATAGTCAGGGGAGGCGGGGCTAAAAGGTTGTCTTTCAAATCCCTCTGTAATAGGACGGTACTACAACCAATCAGCGTAATCTTTAGGATGACAGAGCACCGGGAAGTTCACGGAGGAGTACGGAGAAAGTTAGGAATGATTAAATAAACGACTAAAACAAACACTTAACAACTGCTGTTGCTTTTGTAAAAATAATTTAAAGATTCCTGACGTTTTGATAAAAGGAAAACGCCACCTGTTGTTGTTTTCCGGTTGTTTCTCTGTGAATCGTTGTAGTGTCACTTTGTTACACCTGCCCTCTGACTCTATACTTCACTGTGATTCGTCGGCCAGTGGCAAGGAAATCGAGCCAAATGTTACATTGAGCGTAACTTGACTACTACTGTAGCACATTAGATTTGCTGTTGCTATGAGGGTCTAGGGTGGCTAGGCTAGATGTCTAAAACATCAACATTCAATTTTCTAAATAAGATAAAGAAAATTTTAATAGGTTACTTTTCATCTGAGTTAAGAAAAAAATTAATTTGCAAACAATTTCTCTGTTGTGGGATCAATGAAGTACTTCTATTCCATTTGATTCTAATATCATTAATTTAAATGTAAACTAGAACTTAAAACAAACCTGGTTCTGATAGATACCATAGAAGTCCAGGTCATTCTGAGTGGTCAACCCCAACAATAAACTGATGGACATTGGAACGTTGGAACTTACTTTCTCGTTTTGTTCATGTATGAAATTTGGATGCATCTTATATTTACCATTTGCTGACTGGTGTGTGTGGGTAGACTTTTGTTTGTTATTTATGTTTGGGTTTGGGAAGACTATATTATTTTTATATTTATTTTATCGTTTTTGTGTGAAAAAGGGGAAAAAATTACATTATTGAAAAAAAATCTGAAATATTTTTGGTTTAATAAACAATGTTTTTTTTTTAAAAAAAGAAGAAGTCCAGGTCACATACCACGACAATTCCACTTTATTCTCATAAAATTACAGGATTTATTTTGATATTTTACACCTTCATCCTCGTAGTGACAGGTGTTTTTATCTTTTTATGTTGCCCTAAGATGCTACTGTAATGCAGAGACTCATAAACATATGAAGAACATGACAGATTGTTGATTAATGGTTGTTTAACTGATGAAAGAAACTGAAATGTTAAAAGAAATGACAGTTTATCATCTGGCACAGTGAGGTGAGAGATGAGCCCTGAGCAGATGTCAAATGGTCTTACAGATGTCCTACACTGAGCTCAAAGCGGGTGGAAACTTCCTGTCGAGCCGAACGCCTCCAAGTCAAAATCCATGTAATGAAAAGGTAGCACCCACAGACTCTAATTGTCCCCTGGTCGCCCACTGTGTCTGTCTGTTTGGGTCCACTACTGCAACTATAAAACTTCACTCTAAACTGTACCCTAAAAAAAAAAAGTGAGACTAATGTAATTGTTTGCATTTGTTGATTAATGTAATGTTTGTTCCTCCACACAAAACACACCAGAATACCCGACTTTTATTAATAATACATTTTGTGTGACATAGTTTTTGCCATAAAAATTCAATGAGCTGAGGAATAACAAAGAAGCCGCACAGTGTCTTACTTATGTGTACTTCGTATGTAAATACTATGTTAAGGGGACTTGTGTGTTACATGTTTCTTCCATTTTATCTTCAAGCAAATAGTAAAAAAAAACAAAAAAAAACCCATCTGGGCCAACTTAATCTGCAATATAAAGACATGCTTGAATACAATCATCTTACCGTAGCTACTATTGCTATTGCACACATTTTGTTCCCTGAACCACTTGCTTTATGTCTCACCACTTTCAGAATAAATTCGACACTTTATTTTAGTGGTAAGATGATACTGAATCAACTTTATGACTTCACTTTTTCCATCTGAAATGAAGCATATTTGATGTCTGAGCTTTGCCGGTAAAGGTGCCATGGTTACTGAGCTTATCAGGTTGGAGCAGGTTTCTTAGAAGCAGCTGTGTTCGCCAGATCAATTTAGAGGACCAACCAACCTCTGGGCTGGAAATAGAAATGAGCAAATCCCCCCCCCCCCCTCTCTCAAATACTCTCTCTATACATCCTAATATATGTAACTATACATGACTGCCTGCTGCCATTTTGCTGACAAAGACACAGAGGAGTAGCTAATGAAACACTCCATGTGTTTGGGTACATGGTGGGCTCATTTAATTCCAGTAAATGTAAATATTATTACAAAAGCCATTCTTCACAAGGGTACTCGAGAGCAGCCATAAAACTGATGATTCGAATTGGCTTTGACACCTAATTACTGTGCAAGCAAACTGTCCGTTTTATATTTGTCTATTAGACATATTTTTATGTGTGTACAGAACCATTGCTGATGAACATGGATGAGGTTGTCTGTTTATATTTGTCATCATTTCTGTGTTTTAATGCATTGTTTTAATACATTGGCTTCACAGTGTAATGGGTAGGCTCCTGCAGTCAGAAGAATAATCTGCTTAAGACACGCCATAGCAAAAGGGTACTGTTTATCCTGTTGTAAGTATCCACTAATTAGTTTATCATTATTAATATTAGCCAATCAACCCACAAGCAATGAACTAAACCTTAATTTTAGCTTAGTTATTTATTTTCAGTTACAAAAATTACAACACCATCATTTCATTCTGTGCTTTCAGTTAACAATTGTACACACACACACACACACACACACACACCATCTTTAAATATATATACATACACACATATCTAATAACAATAACAACAACAATTATTATTATTATTATTATTATTTATTTTTATAACTCATTCTGTAACTGAAAAAGGAATAGGCAGAAGCTTACGTTTATTTGACCTATCCTATACAAGTCACTGAATCACCAGTAGATTATTAATAAAAGAAATATAACACAAGAGGGGAAACAAAGAAAAAAAAACAATATTTACCTGTAGATTATTCATCTTAGTCATAATAATTAATCATTTTACATTATACTCCTTAATTAACTTAACTAATTAACTAAACTTTACAAGATGTGATGTTTGTGAATTATAGGCCTATTATACTTATTATTATTATTATTATTATTATTATTATTATTATTATACTTCTTATATATTCACGCATAATGTTGCACAATCAAACATAAATAATTACAACACATCATTTTCCAGCAAATAAGATGCACTGATATGATATGAGTGACATCACCCTTCTTAGTAATGCATTCAACCTGGACTGGTTCTTAAAGATCAAACAACTGAAATGCTATTGAAATGTCACCCTGTGCATGTATTTAACTGCAAAAGTCTGCAATTGAAAGGCTGAGATTGTAAGACTGAGATTGAAAGACTTGGGAGGAATACTTATAACTAGTGCATTGATCCCTAGGGAACCACAGGTCATATTAATACGTATTAATATTGTTGGTACTGTGCTTCCAGTTAACCACGCTACATGATTCTAAGGTTATTCCAAAATGAATAATACCTCTCAAAATGTTCATCCTATCAACTTGTGTTATTTAATATGGCAAGGGTACTATTTCTCAACTGTAGGTACCAAATTGGCCAGTTAAAAATGTCTCAATCCCTATAGACCTGCAGATACACACACACACACACACACACACACACACACACACAAACACTCTTAGACCTTCCAGAATTATGATATTGATTGTGTTTAATCTGCACAATATCTAATAAGGAAATGGCCAATTAACTTGTGTTTAACTTGTGCATTGTATGGTCACATGACAACTCCTAGATCAGGTGACCTGGATGCCAACGAACATCTGTTATTTGCTGATATTTTGGTTTCAATGACACAAACAATGCATTAAATCATTTGCGTAAAATGGTTTTATGTACATAAGGTTTATCAATGTAATTCAATTCAATACAAAGAGTGCTTTATTAGCATGACTGTTTCGGTACAGTACTGCCAAAGTGTTATCATACAAATGTATGAAATGGGTATATACATAGAACATAAAAGTTCATGACCAGTATGTTCATTTTCATTATTTGAATATACATATGTATTATTTTTAATATTATTAAAGCGTTTTGTAGTAGCAGTATTAGTAGCAACTTGGGAAGTGAATGTTTGAAAACTAGTACAGGAGAAGGGGTGGGATTAGATAAGGTTTGACTTCTTCGCACTCCTTTTTAAACATATTATTTGATTTATTGCTGTTTTTATTTTGTCTCTTTTTTACATAAATACATAAACCAAAATTATCTGTATCTGAAACCTAGCTAGCAGTTGTTAGACTTGCACTACGTACATACCAGGTCCTTGAGAGCTGCTATCCTGTATGTTTTAGATGTTTTCCTCTTCCAACACACCTGAAGGTCATTATCATTCTTCTGCAGAGCTTGATGAGAGGTTTATCATTTGAATCAGGTGTGTTGGAAGACAGAAATATCTAGAACATGCAGGATAGTAGCTCTCGAGGACCAGGATTGAGCACCTCTGCCAAGTTGCATCAAATGAACAGGAATAAGCCATTAACATTATCATTATTTTATTATTACTCAAGGTGAGTAATTATTATTTTATATCCCTTTTAAACCAAACATTACTTATTAATCTTACAACATTTGCAACTTGAAGACCTTTCCAAAAAGTGGGAAATAATGACAGTATTTGACCATTTTTCTGACATGTCACATACAACAATTATTAACAGACATATTATTCAGTTATAAATATAATGCTGTTCATTGCATATTTACAATACAGACCCATGTATAAAGTCTGTGAAGGCAATGATCCAGTAAGCGCCAAAAACAACAGACTGTTAAAAGTGGCCTATAAAGGAATCATTACACTAAATCAATGGTAAATAATTCCAAATGGCAAACACACGTATGACTGCTGAATAAATATTTAGAAAGTCGATTGAAGTAGCATTCCTCCAGATGGATCAGTGTCAAAACACCTACAAGTGCAGAGCAAATGGCAAATAGGCGGGAGAAATTATTGACACAGCTGGTCTGAAAGAGTAGAAAATAAAATATCAGCTCAAAGAACAAAAAATAAAATAACACTTTTTAGTCTGCAGACACTGGTTTTACCCTGATGGCTTCAATGTTAAAAACATTAACAGAATCTTAACAGGCCATTTTAGGCCTGATTAAATAAGTGTATTTTACCAAAACTTCATGTAATAATATGCAACTTTCTGTACTTAATGGCCTGTAGAATTTTGGCCTATCATAATAATGAATGAGTATTCTGATTATTGTATCAAACTAATATACGTCAACTAGTTGATTAGTACTGAGCTCATCATTAACATACACTAAACCCTACATCTAACCACAATAACAATAATATCTGAAAAATAATTTACTTAAAATATGCAGCATTTTAACAAAGAAACAATTGTTAATTTCTTTATTTGCACATTGTACATGGCAAAGAAAAAAAAACAACAACACAATCTACAAACAATTAATGTGCAAGAGATGATGTAAGCCCCAAAAAAAACCTTATGTGAATACTTCCCCAGAAATAAACAGTACACTGGGGGAGGAAGAAGAAAACATAAAAAATTAAAATTACTTTTTAACTGAAATAATATTCTTAAATAGTCTCAAATAAGCTTGAGCCAACATATGGTGAGAGACAACTTTTTATTTTGTTGCCGTCCATATTTTGACATTACTGGCATTAAAAGGAAAATGATAGCTTATAAAATAATTTATTGGTAGTTTAATTAAATGTAGTTTAATTGGCGCTTGATGTTCAGTTATTCCATTTCTAAAATTGTCCATATTTTTTCATGATATTGAGTGATTAATAAACTTCCTGCTTTTTTTTTTATCTCAATATTAACAACTTTTAAAAATCCACTTAGTCTCTTCTAGTCACTCATTCCAAATTTAGGATTTGACTAACTCATCGCACACCCTTCAGCTTCAGTCATTTTAACTTCTATTGATGCCTGTCATTATCATCAATCAGTTAGTGTGTTTCAATAATAAATAGCCTTTGTATATTTGGTGGAACTTAATTATGTCAAATCTGTCTTGTGCGAGGCGAATTGGAATATAAACTGTAAGGCTTATACTGCACTAGTGGCAAAAAATGTTCACAAAATGACAGATCATTAAGTCAATTACCGCATGACAATTATATTTTGATAATATTAACAACCCTGCAGCAGGGTGCCAATATATGACTATTGTCATGTATCATTTGACTCTGCTGAATAATGGCCAGACATTTTGAGCAAAGATGGAAACCTTACTGACGATACCAAGGGGAAAAAAATGCCCTTATCAAACCTCCCCAGTCACATTAATGGCATCTGTAGAGGCTTACGTTTACAGGCATCACTTCTAGTGACGGTAGGGTCATTACTCTGCTTAGCTTCAATTCTCGGTCATCCCAAAGAGCCAATTATTCCCAGGTTTGACAGATCACTGAGATTGTAAAGTACTACACTGCCTCTTATTCTGCCTGGTAGGGTGTTTCTATTTTGAGCATCAACACCCTCGGGTATTAATTCTAATGGCAATGGCCTGAACACCAGAGGGAACAAAGTCACTGAAAATTTGATCCACAAACTAAATTGATGGTGCAGCTTGAATAACCCCTTGGAGGGCTGGGGGACTAAATGGTAGTGTTTTATGGAAACAATAAAGGCCATTTAAAGGGGATTCATGATAACACACATACTGTAGTCGACAGAGAAGATATAATATAAAGTGTAAATGGTAGGAAAATAAAAAAAAAAACAATAGGCTGTTCTTGAAAAGTGCAATACAAGTCTTATCCCTCATGCAGTTTTAATCTGTAAGGACGATCAGCTACAGCCTGTGAGGATGTTGTGCCACAGTACCGTAGGATTGACCTGAGGGACTTTCTTTAGCCTCACATAACCACGCCTGAAGGCTGCGAGGCCAGGTTACACCTCAAACCAGATGATAACATTAATCTGGCCACAACAACCCTCCCCTCCATCTGGCAGGATAGTCGAGCAACAGGAGAAAGGAGCTCAGATGCCTCTCACTCCTCAATGAATACTAATCTGTCATCGCCGCCCTGATAAAATCCTACTGCCACACAGACACTGTCCCTTCACGACCACTGTGCTTTTTCATCATCAGCCATTTTAGAAGTAAGTGATCACCAGTCGAGCTAGGCTGCAAACCAATCCGAACCTTTGACACCACAGGAAAAAATCCTATTTCCTAAGAAAAAGAAAAAAAGGAGAAACGGGACCATGATTTTCTAAAGCCTTAGTGCAAAACTCATCCACTGCCACCACACAGCTCATTTACTACCTACACTACAAAGTCAAAAGAATAAAGGTTTTACAGACCAGCGATTTTCATGCATTTTACCCTTGAAAATCAATCTTCCTCTTAGGATAAAAGCAGTTAAAAATGCTGATGACTGATGTTTTCTTTTATCCTCATACAGCTTGAAACAAAAGTATGCTTGCATTTACAATTTGACACCACTTTTCATTTTGAGCCATGATGAATTGCAGAAATGCTCTAAAAACTTAATTTCATTAGGTTACGAATTGTTTTCCAGGGCATGAACGGCAAGATTAATAGGATTTCTTTGTCCAAAACCTTAGTATGAAGGTGTTTTTAGTGACTCAAATGCCTCCAAGTCTTACAAAGGTGTCAGTGTTTATCATTATAGGCCCCATCTCTGAACTTCACTGACTGGAGTCAACTAGAGCAAAGGTTCATTTAAAGAAGGAATGTACCTCATTACAGTGTGCCATTTTCCCACTATGCACCTGGTCCAAATCATCACGACCCTCGCCTACGCCTAGAGCACACTCCTCTGAAATGCGTCATTTATGGGCTACAATCACCGAGGAACCCTGCGGCTTGTACTGATGCGTCTGCCTCGTTTGGATGTTCTTCCGATGCAGAACCCCTGTAAGGTAGTGGATGTGTAATGTAACACTGAGGTTAAACCAGAGTGTGAAGCGACAACCTAATTGGCAGAGTGGGAAGACTGAAAACATGACAGTGTAAGTCCAAATTGTCTGATCTTTCTGGTGGCTGTGGACCGGTCACCAGTGGCCACATCATTAGCAGCCTAGGCGATGGAGACACCACTGGTCAGGCAGGAGGGGCTGTGGCTTTAGCGCTCACTAAATCAGCTGTTCTTTGTGATGATTCAGTGCACTGAGTCATTCTATTTCAATTCATTAAATTGCATTTGGGCCCGTCTAAAACAGTACATTGCATCACCGTGTCGCAATTGTTTATGACTAACCTAAATAATTCTGCATCATTGTTATAATCATCCATATTTACCTTTAACGCATGAAACTACTACAAGTTTTAACCCTATAACTAGTTCACTATTTTTTTCACATGAATTTGTATGGAATCAGTGTCTTTACTCTGGTGCACCCACAGTGACTTACCCCCGACAAGTGAGTCGAGTTCTGGTCCAGTTTTGGTCACAGCGAAAGTAGTCCCGACAAGTTTCCTGGGGTCACGAAAATGAAATGTGTGTCTTCTCAAAACAATATGTGTTTGAATGAAAGATTTATTTGTATAACAAAAACGTTACAGAAGAAAAACTCACACCTCGTAATTGCTTTGAGCTACTTTCTCTCAATAGTCATCAATGTCACTGCTAACAGCTGTGCGCCTTAGAAAACTACTTTCATCAGTTGTTCGGCAGTGTTCGCAGCTGCTATACGCAGGCACACAGGTGCTAGCAGTGACAACGTGTTAGCCCTAACCCTAACCCCAGGCATCCCCTGTATCAGTGGTCCCCAACCTTTTTATTATCGCAGACCGGTCAACGTTTGACAATTTTACCACGGACCAGGGTGGGGAGTGGGGGTAGGTTGTTTATATTGGTCACTGCAAATTATACAAAGCGGGATTGGTCTGTGGGAATCACCCGTCACGATAAATCCATATTTCAAGTACAACTCCTGATATTGTCTGTTAAAAGCTTTCTTTTTCTTGAAAGTTGGAGGCTCTTCTTCTGTCTCCTCAGTGGCCTTTTCCTCTTCAAAAAGAAACTTTCCAAAGACATCTGTTTTTTACTTATTTTGCTAACATGTGGGTTACAATTTTTTGGCATTCAAGTGACAGAGATGTAACAGAGAGAATCCGGACATTTTTCCAAATCAAAAATCGGATAACTCGGATAATAAATACAAGAGAAATAATTAATCAATTAATTAATCATTAGGCAGCCAGGGGCCAGGTACGAATTGATCCATGGACCGGTACTGGTCCACAGCCCGGGGGTTGGGGACCACTGCCCTATATGACAGTGTTAGCTTAGAAGAGCAGCCGCCACAATGACAGACTCCTGTCACTGCCTTCCAGGACTGATCACTTTAAGAGGTCATTCATCCTTGCTGTTATCAGGCAGTTGAACAAATCTGCCTGAATGAAACAGACTAATTAAATGGAAAGGGTATGAACACACAGATTAAGATCTATCTATCTACCTATCTATCTATCTATCTGTATCTTGGTTAAATAAATTCATTCCTTTCCTAACAATTAGGATCAGGCGTATCGACGCCTACCACACTCTACCTGTCTCATCTGTCACTACATTTGACAAGAAGAGCTCAATTTAAGCGTCTCATTTTCGTACAAGGTTATTAGCAACCTATCATTTAGCATCTGATTACCACTGCATAAAACATGAATATCCGAGCAGATAAGGACTATTCATCCCCAAGGGGTTTGTTGAAGAGCTTCACATAAAGACAAGTTTTAGGGGTTTTTTGTAGATGATTGGCAGGCCTAGTTTCAGTTTTGCTTCTGGTCTTTTTTACAGATCAGTACCCACACCCGCTGTAGTTTTCTACAGATAAAGCATATAGTTAGCGGCACTGTACTTTTAAGTTTGTACGAAGAGAAATAACATGCTGTCAGCTGTGTGGTTGTGGAGGGTCACTGCTGCTGCAAGAAGGATGAAAAGCCAGCCCCTGCACGTCTGTGATGATTAAAGTATCTACAGTCTTGTTGATTTTTATTTTCATGTCACACGCACACATGTATCCTTGAATAAAAAACAATGCATCTATTTACAGCAAGAAGGGTTGATAGTTGGTTGACATAACACTACAAATTATCTACTAGTCACACATATAATTATGATGAGCAATATGATTGTCTATTCTTGTTACCTTCAAGACTCAACTCTACAACAAGTCTCATAAAAAGTTCAATTATACCCATATGCCTAATGAAGAGAAGACATTAACTAACACAGAATTGTGAAACATAAAATTATATACTCTTTGTATTTTCTTAATTAAAAGTGAAGGTACAAAGTCCAAATAAACATAACCCGACCCTGAACCAGTAGCCTCTGAAACCACAAGACCAGAACCAGATGCACTGTGTTCATGGAAGTAAACATGGAGGCATCTCGCCTCAGTGAGCTGTGATTTTTCTCACTGCTGTTCCTTCTGGAATGAATAACTGGGTAACACTTTATAATACCTACACACAATTGACTATGTATTAACCATTTATTAGCCATTTTTAAATGGGTTCATTATTTATTAACCATTTGTTACCTATTTGTTAATGTCTTGTAAAGGTTCATACTAGTGTAAATGTAAAATTGTATTATTTTTAACCAACAGGTGCAGTGTTTACAATTGTTTTTGTTTACCTGTAAAGCAAATATACAAACACTGCACCTGTTGGTTAAAAATAATCTAATTTTACATTTATCTTTGGAAACACTAGTATAAACCTTTACAAGGCATTAACAAATGGGTAATGCATAATGAACAACCCATTTATAAATGGGTAATAAATGGTTAATACATAGTCAATTGTGTGTAGGTATTATAAAGTGTTACAAATAATTGCAATGTTTGTTGTATTTCCTTGACTTAAGGATGGATAAATGTGACCTGGCCATTCAGACTTAAGTCACATTGCCAAATATCAGTTATATATTGGATTTAGGACCATATATTAAAGTGGCCAAGGTTAGATTTCAAAAAATATGATTTGTGCTGTTCAAACAGTTTTTAATGGATTGTATACAGTTCACATATGCCCAAAGAAAAATTTGATTTGGACCACATTTGCCTGCAGTATGAATGTAGCCATAAAGATGCTATACAGACTTTTTGGAAAAAGTTTAACTTTTATACATTTCTTTTTCTATGTATATTATTGGGACACGTCTTAGAGTACCAGTCGGTAAATAATGCTCCAGAGCTCTAGGTGAAGAAGAGACATAGAAGCGAGCCTAGATATCTAGCCCACCCACAAAAAAATCATTTTGCCTGGTGAGTTGGTCTACAGTCATAATACTCCATATGGCCTCTGCAGGCTCTGGTTAGAGATTGACCGGACCAATCACGATGTGTTGCAGGTTTGTTGGACGGGCTTCGCACAATGACAACAGAGCTGTGCAATGGTGTAGACTGCAGAAGAAGTATAATGGCGATGGATCAGGAACAGCAGCCATTTAATTTGGGTTTAACATTGATTTGGAGAGAGTTACACTTGTGCTTCTCTGTGAACATGGGTTAGCAGCTTGTAAGTGGTTTGATATTTATCCTTAATTGTTACCGGTGTGTTAACATTAATTAGTCTAGCCTAAACGCTGTGTTATGACAGTGTGATAGACACTAGTTACATAATTGTTTTGCGATATAGAGTGCCATATTGATTTAGACAATAATGTTGTCACAATTGTTATAAGTGATTGGTCATAGCAGTGGCCTGTTGCATACAGAGCAGTTTGAAAGACAACCATTGATCCCACCCCAAGGCTTGAGCTCTGGATCATTTCCAGACTGTTTTTCATGTCATAGTCTGGCTTGTCAAGCTACATAGATGTAGCAGTCTGACTCCAAATTAGGATTCACTTTTGTTTTCACACAATGTTACTAAACTGCTACAAACAGATGGCATGAAGTTTACTTATTGTCTCATTTCCAACATCACTTTGTACCTGGCAGGTTGCTGTGTTTAAAAAAGAAAAAGTGTTGTAAAGAGGATCTGCTCTTCGTTCTTTAATTATCTTCAAAATAAATGCACCCTTCTACCAGAGTTATGTCCTAATGACAGTAGACTTAGAGGTCATGGGAAGCAGAGTCTTTGTCCCTTAAAAGCACCACCAATTTCCAGCCAAAGGTGTCACTGTAATCCACTTTAAATACATTTTCTATAAAGCACCTTTAATTAACCATGGTAATGAAGACACTGTGTCTCTCTGTTGTGGAAAATCATAAATATGTCGATAGTTAAATTAAGCAATTTAACATTTTAATATAAACAACAGGTTGCAAACATGCTGTCATCTAGTTTTCAAAGTTTAAAATGCCATATTATGAGTATAATTTATTTATTTGTACAAATAGGGAGGGTGGCAAGGGACGAAAACCACGTGTAAAGCCGAGGTCCCGACCAATGCTGCTTGTCTTTAGTTTTTTGTTAAAAAAATAAAATAAAATAAAATAAAATGTTCAAATAAAAAGGAAAAGTCTACTGGTGAACCATGCACCATGGATACAGTACAACTCACTATGTTAAACATACATGTGCATGAATTTGAAAATTGGAAATCAGCATAATTAAAAGACCAGTGCACTATATAAAGCTACATCTCCCGCTTCATGTATCAAGAAGTACAAAGACGACATTCAAACTGCTGGTCTTTAAGTCATGGTAAATAAGCAAATGACAAAGTAAAAAAAAAATGAAGCAGTGTGACTTAGTGTTATATGACCTGAAGTGATCAGAAAATATGAATATAAGGTTACAGCGTCAGTGACATGACATCAGAGCGGCGCTGACGTGACAGAAGTAACGAGGAAACCGTCATAAAAAGAAGATCCAACTGAAACAAAAAGCTTTAAAGGGGGTTAAAGAAACATGATAGCAATTAATATTAGCCTATACCTTACAGTACATGATGGAAATGATCCTACATACCTCTATTTGACCTCTATTTATTCCTACGAGTAAGCTAAAATGATCCTATAAAGATTTAAAAAGAAAACAGAGAACAGCCATCATCATAGTCAGTACTTAAACAATTCTAAATACCTGTTTTTCTTGAGCAACAGCTACAAATTCTGGAAATCAACCTTTTTTTATATGTGAATATTGTCTGAATAAAGTGATTACCTTTGGCTTGTGGATAAAACAAGACATTTGAAGGTGTCACACTGTATTTTTAGAACACAATTGATATGTTTCACTATTTCACCGAGCAAACAATTAATACATTAATTGATAAAACTAATAAATTAAGCTTAGATGAACCATTTTTGTAGTTCTATTGTACTCTTTAAACAGAACAAAACCATAGCAGCATGGCCTGAATTAAAAAGACCTTTAGATTCCCCAAATATCTTATGATACCCTTATGCCCCCTTTATGTAATGTAATATTACAGGATTTTTGTTTGACCAAACGTGGGTTTCTAAGGGCATAATATGAATCTCATCCAAGAAAAAGGCCATGCTCTCTGCCCAGCACAGCCCTGTATTATTTAGTGTTTACTATTGTTGCTTATGACATGTTCAATTCATGTTGTGACCCTACACATGAGTGCACAACATCAGCTCCACACAAAGTCCCACTCTAAATACAAAGAACAGGACTGTGATGGTGCTTTCGTGATGCTGTAGAAATGAGTTTTGGTCTTTGTTTCTGGTAAATTTCAATTAAACTGTAGTAATAATGAGCCAAAACCAAGGCTAATGTGATCATGGTGGTTGTTTCTGAGTTCTAAGAGCTACAATAAATGAGTAAAGGCAAAATAAATTGATATGTCAAAGTGTGAGCTTTCTGATTTAATGATGAAATTATTCCTGACTCTTAAAAATACTCATGGCTGAGGAAGATTAAAGTGAAGAGTGCTGTTGATGCACATCATTAAAGCAGGGCAGCAAACATCAAAGTGAGTCATTCAGAAAACAAAATGCTAATAGATATGTGAACATATTGGACACAGTATTTTTATCATTCCTTTTTTATATTTACATACAGTATATATTTAATAATGATATAGTATTTTAAGCATTTTTTTCAATATTTCAGATGTGTTTTTCTTTATTTTATTTATGGAATGACACTGTGAGAGCCAACGCATGAACATTTTGTTTTGATGGACTACTATTGGTGCTTTTATCAAATGAAAATAAAGCGAGTCTATGTCTCAATTCTAAGTTGATGAAGCTTTCAGTGATCAGCAGAACACTAACTACTGCAACATCTATCCATTTACCAATTTGACAACTAGGAAATGTTAAGGTTTAAGTGTTCTTTTATTTTTTTTCTACCAACTAAATGTAGGTTTTTGTATTTCTGGTTGTGTCACAAAGAACATTTGGGTTGAAGGATTAGGTCAATCTAAGGACTATGAAGTAAATTAGCATTTTTGTTATCATAACAACTGATGTTCAATACAGATGCTTTTTAATGTGCACTGGTAAATAAAGTGATAAATGAATCATAATAGTCTTAACCTGTATGATGACTTTTTGCTGTTGTGGTTTCAGTGGAAGTCAAACAGGACACTCATTCAAACTGAATTTCAGAGTTATTTGTATTTATTTATTTTTTTCAAGAAAGAACTATTATTTCTCAGTATACATTGTGCGTGCAGAAATTGATCTTCTACCTTTAACCCATCAGTAGCTGCAGACTAGGAACAGTGCACAACAATGACAGGCTACTGGGGAGTAAGTGCTAAGTGGCTTGCTGAAGGGCACATCAACCAACAATTTCTCTGTAGTACTTTGAACCAGCGACCCTTCTGTCACAAGCCACTTCTCCAACCTTCTCAGCCACAGCTGCCCTCAAAAAAGACAGCATGTCATGACATGAATAACCTAATTTTTGTTGTTCTATTTTATTGTAAATCGGTCTGTAGTTTGTACTGCTGTAATTGTGTATGTATACTGTACCATTTGCATGCTCTCTTTTATCTACTTTAAAGCCCCTGTAAATTAGCCTCACAAATAAATTATTACATACAGTGCTTGTCCCGATGCAAATATACAAAATACATACAATGGAAACCAAAATCTATTCATGCATTAAAACAATTTATGTACAATTTTGGACATTTTTGGAATATTGATAATATGTACATGAAATACTAGTCAGCATGTTCTCATATATGCATCTGCCTCAGTTTTTCCAGTAATTACCTCGACTAACTTATTTTATCCAGTGGAGTTTTGCAAAGTTTTCACTGCAACTTAAACCTAAAGTATCTCCTTAAAAATTCAGACCCACAGCTTACAGACTTACAAAAAGGTATTCATCATTATTTCCTCAAGAGCAGGAAACATCGCATTTCCCAAACTCTACAAGTTAATTCAAACTATACGCCAACACTTCAGAGCAGAGCAACGCTAAAGTATCTTTACAAATGGACAGAAATGCGCTCATTAGCCAAGTAACCTGTGTAAGTGACAGTACCATTGTGGTACTGTGACACCTATGTGCACCATTCTCTATAAAATACCATAATTACACTGATAAAGAGACCAATTAAAATGAACATTAGATGAAAAAGGAAGGACTTGGCAGCACTGACACAGCTATCCGATCACTCTGAAAACGTAGACCACAATCAACAATGTTGAGATCATCTATAATATTTATCAAACATCCCTGAACCCCTTATTTTGCTGGGAGTGAATTCAACATTGGATCGATGAAGGAAGAAATAAGAAAAAAACTGCATATTGTGTCCATGTGTCTATGAATACAACTAAAATAGCCTTAGTGTGTCACAACCTGTCCCCCAGTGCTCATCAAATTCACCTGGTCCCGCAAAGTGCAGCTGCAAGTCGTTGCTGATCTGCAATATTTAAGCAGTGAAGCTTGCAGTTGCCAGTGCAGGACCAGGTGAGTTTGATGAGCACTGGGGGAAAGGTCATGACATAGTGTTAAATTGACCTCAAAGATCCTAAATTATCATCATGATAATCTTATCCCCATTCAAATGACTTCAAATAATGCATGACATTGACAAAATACAGTATTTGATGGTTTTAAATAATGAACAAAGTCCAGTGGTGTCAGATTTGACTTAAAATTAAACCTGATATGACATACAAAACCTAAACATTGACAGAATAGAGTATTTTATGGTTGTAAATAATGAACAAACTCTGTTTCAATAAAAATCTGCCTTATTTGCATTTCGTGCAGTCAAGTTAAACATGATATTGTATGATACAGTACACACACAAAAGCTACCCCCCCCACAAAAACAGCTTTTTTTAACGAAAGAATAACTTAACTGACCATGTATTGATCCCAGAGATACTATTTATACATTTTAAAGTAGATCTACGAGTTACAACTTTACTTATCTGACTTACACACAACTGTTGTTCCTCTACAATAGCAACACAGAGAGAGACTTGAATAACCACATACTGTGCGACTGAGTGTGAAAATATGTGCTGTGTTAATGTTAACGCAATCTCACATCCATCAAACTCAACACGCTGTGATGGATTTGATCACCTGCCTCAGAGTCACATTAGCTCAGTGAGTCAATACGCAGCCCTACGATCAACACCTGTCAGCCTCAACTACTGTAAATGTCACTGAGAATCAGCACAAACCAACACTGATGACTCGATGCGCAGACACGCCGTTTTCAGTCTCAAGTCAAACGCACAGCGGCTGCGAGTAGGAACATAAATATCCACTATCTCCTTTATTGTGTAGCCAATTAATTTGACCTAGTTTTATATGTGAGAAACCTTTGGTTAACTCTGGCTCAGTCTGCCTCCAATCAGCATCTTTACCCTCCATGGGGGTCTTCTGTAGGCTCGGTCCACGCAGAATAGGCTGTGGTTAATTAGGCTCCCTCATCCAACGCCCACACTAAGGTATGTGTCATCTTAACGAATGCAATTGTGCATGAAACTGGTGGCAGTTCAGCAGTTTGAGCCAGGTAAAACAAAGAAAGCTCAATGAAGGGAAGACACACAGCAGCTTGTTTTCTCAGCAGTTGTTACTGTTGACAGGAAAGAATGATGACTCACATATACTTTCACTGATTTTTACCTAATTACAAGAAAATGAGGCTCAGTCATTTGGGGAAAATCTATGTTTTTTTTAAGATCCTAGCCTTGATGAGATTACAAATGCTGTACACTATTGGAACTGAAGTCAGCATGTCCTAATACTGTACAGAAAAGTATGCAATTGTATTTTTCATTAATGCAGAAAATAGAAAACTATCTACTGAGGAAAAGCAGATAATTACGGACCCAAGAGGTAAGATGAAGACGTAGGGTATCTGTATTCATTCATTACCATCGGAAAGGAGAAGTCGCAGAACTAACCACTGGTTTCTTGTATAAATAATTAGATTCCAATGTGTACTTTGCAAAACCACAACGTCATTAAAAAAAGAAGATACCTGTGCTATAAGAATACTTTCCAGACAGAGATGAAAAATATTGTCTGGTCATTTCAACATACCAGCTATTTTTCTTTCACTTTTTCTTCATTTGTCTGTTATGACCTGCTGCCAGTGTAACCACGTCACCCCTATTTACATTTATACGTTGTATAAGAACGAAATGCATCATAAAGGTGCGGCATTTCCATCTTGACCTCACTGACCTATGAGATTATACTGTAATTAGATAGATATAACTTTAATGTTTAACTTTAATGTCAACTTGTAAGATCTTTAATCATGATGGATTTATATGATGTATTTTCCACAGAGATTATAAAAAGTAACAGTGGTCCTCACCTAATATTTACTTTATGGGTTTGTTATATGTATATCACTACCACAGGTCACTGGGTACTAGAGATGGGGATTAAGAACTGGTTGTTTTTGAGAACCGTCTCCCAGTGGTAATTCTTTGGAATCATTTGTTTGTCCATTTAATGATTCTCCTTTCCTTCCCTGTATTTGTGCACGTGTGATGAAGTCACACATATGCTGCATTCTTCTGGTTTAGACCGTAGCCAACATGACGTCGAAGGAAAAATGCTTAAAAGTATGACTATATTTCACTTCGAACACTTTCAAAGCTTCGATTTCTTCAAAGGGGGTAAATGTCTCCCAACATTTGTCCACACACGTGTCATCTGGGCCAGGTTCTGCCCCCTCAAATAAAGGTTTCCAAGGGTAGGCAAAGGAAAATGAGGTGCACAACAGCAGGAGACATAGAGGAATTAGTAATCCGTCTTAACCTAAAGTCCAACAACTGTGGGTCTGAATTATGCCACTGTGACAACAAGCTCTTCTTCAAATGTACTTTTGCCAGAGGGCATCAATATTTTTTATTAATTATAAAACTCCAATAGTATAAATTAGGCTTCTACAAGCTACACAATTTATGCAAACACTAATATACACATATTGTATTGACTTAAAAATGTTGACGAGTGTTGATATTATCTGGATATAGTTAAGATATTGTAATCATATAAAATTATGTAAAAATGCAGAGTTTCTAGTCAAATAATAACAAAAAGCTATGATACAAACTCTAGACAACTGAAGAAACTCATTTGATTTGTCTGTATCTGCATTTTAAGAGGTGGGAAATCTGTAATTCAGACAGTACACAGTAAATTTTGCAGTGTTAAATCAACACTTAGAGACTTTATTTAACTTCTTCTAGAGTGTATTTGGTCCCATTGTCTCCAAATTAACACTGCAAATTCTACAGTGTATTATTAGTACTCCTTCAAAAGAACAATAAGTTTTCTTTTGGCCAGATTCCTGTACATTAAATGTGGCTTTAAATGTTAACCCAAGACCAAGTCTACTTCTTTATATAACTGGCAAACATTATCTAAACTTTAGTAGTGTACATGCAAATACTATCATCTTCTAGAACATTGACTCCCCAGTAAAACAATGAAGATGACGGTGAGTGTAGATGCTTGTTTTCATGTTCAATTACTGATATATTTTGCTGAAAAAGTCTCTTTTTCTCAAGTTTCAACTGTTATGATATAGTAACTTTTGAAATGATTTAAAGCTTTTATGAACATCTCTAATGACCAGTTGATAAAATATAAAAAAATAAAATAAATAAATATTGTAAAAAATACAAGACTATTATGATGACAAATCAATTAGGAAAGTGTAAATGTAGAGCAGTGGTTCTCAAATCTGGTCCTCGTGGCCCAGTGCCCTCCATGTTTAAGATATCTCCCTCTTCTTCTTCTTTTCTTCTTCTTTTTTTTAAATAAAAAATAACAATTGACAAAAACTAAACTAAATCAATTAATTAAAAATAAAGCAAACAATTAAAATGGAAAAAAAATTAATATAAATAAAATTAAAAAATTAAATGTAAAATAAAAAAAATTAAAATAACAAAAATAAGAAATGAAATTACATCATCATCAGGGTTCTTTCGAGCTGATCAATAATTGAACTAGGTGTGATAGAAGAGGGAAATGGCTAAAACATGGAGGACACTGGGCCACGAGGACCAGCTTTTGAGAACCACTGATGTAGAAAAACATTCATGTGGAACGTTTAAACAGGTTAAACAGTCAGCAGTATTATGGCAGTGTGCTTTATTTACTATCATGCACTGTATTCTTGTCTCTGACTTTTTAGTACTACTTGATATCTTCCAGATCTGTGGATAACGGAGGCTCTTTATTGCCACACGTTGGTAGCTGCCAAGGCCAGCCGAAGGGAATGTTTTACACTTATAGTTAATTCTCATGCAGCACCCTGGCGGGAACGCTGTTTGTTCTGATGCCTGACCACGACCGTCTAATTTCTTGTTTAGTTAATCATGCGATACATAATCAGAATTACCCTAAGCTCTGTGAGTTATTCTGTGAAAAGGGATATAGCTGGCTCACAAACATCAGCTTACACTAGCGCCAAGTGGCTCCCATCTCATTACAAACCAGCCGTCAGTGAACACAATGGGCTGAGGACATGACAATATTTTAATAGCCTGGCCAAACAGGAAGGCATTTTACAAGAGGGGCTGTCACTGACACGCTAACCTTAGCCAAGTCACCTTGTCACTGTCCTCAGGCCTATTTGAGTAATCACAATGTAATCAGCTGCCAGTGTGTTTTAACATGGGAATACTGGGAAGCAATAAAACCATTCTAGTTTCTGCCGTCAGACTATTCTTGAAAATGTCCAGCATCTACAATAAATCATCTTGAGTCAGATCATGGAATGATGCCTGCAGGCAGCAGATTTATTTTGCCATTGAGTGGCCAATTAGTTATATATTTTTTATTTTTTATATGTCATGTAGAGCCAACACGACACCCTGTTTCCTCAATAACAACTGCTGAGTCTGTTTTGCTCATTTGAAGGCACATTAAACAGACAGACAACGATTTAGTGGCGCCGTTTCCTGATTCACTAATTCTTGAGTCGTTGACAGGCATGAATGGTTTTTGACAGGCTTAGCTGCTGTCAGAAATGTAAAGAGAAAATCCATTGAGATACTGACAAATATGTCTCATCATCAACAAGGCGTGTTTGTTGTTGATGTGCAAACTGAAAAGATGCATTTGTATACTGTATATGAACAGAAAATCAAACCAAAGTGACTAACACAGAAACCAATACAAAAAAAAATAAACATGCTCTTTTTTAGTTATGTGTTCACGCAATGCATCACTTAAGTAACTTTGGCATTCACTGATAGGTTTGTATATGGATTCAATGTTCCTTTTTCTCTGTTCCTCTTCAGTGAATCCTCAGTTTGAAATAAATATATCTTGACATAAAGACACAAGCTGTAACAATCTCTGATTTCCACACCGGAGGAAAGCCAACATCTGGTAAGGAATGATGCAGTAGCACAGTTGACAGTTACAAGATTGGCCAAGTCAAACAAGCCTTAAGGGATTTCTAAGAGTGGAGTCAGAGGTACCAAACACAGTGCATGTTGACAACAACAAGGGAAATTAATAGTATTCAATGCTTGCGTCACTATTTCTACATATCTTTTTTGTAGGATTCCTATATTTAAAAAAAACAAACCCAAAAACAAACGTATAGCAATCAGTAAAATATTTAAGATGTGCATTTTTGTTCAAAACATAGTATATAATGAATTTTTTGTCACCATGTTTTACTCCTAACCATCCAAGAACAGGATAGTTGTGATTAAACTTCCTACTAGACCCTTGTCCTAAATATGACAGCTGGGATTTCCTGGGCAGAAAGTTAAAACGACAGCCCGCTCTTTCAGGTAGACAAGAGCTTTTATGTTATTTTTAACCTCACAGGGGACAATAACCTTCAAAAAGAAAGCAAAAAGCAACAACATTTGACTTCCTTGAAATTCATTTCAGAGCATTCAACCATGCAACAACATTATGCCCTCTTAAGATGAGAGGAGTGCTCAGTGCTTAAAAGGGGACCTCTCTTTAAAACACAAGCAGCAACCACACGAGTTCACAGCAATAAAAATTACATGTCAGTATGTTTATTTCAATTCTTCTTTTCCCCTTTGAGAACTGGTTTTCTAGGTCCATAAGCTAAATTTTGACACATGAGTTTGATAAAACTGCTTATAACTATTTTACTCCATGTTTTTTTTAACGCATTTAAAGATTAAAAGTGAGTCAAAACATCTACAGTGAACATTTCTTAGTTCTAATATTATGAAGTAGAGTTTAATAACATTGAATGTCGCCTTATTGATGGAAAAATATCACACTAATCAAACTAATAAGACATGCGTGGCTGTCATTCACTGTAGCTCCATGTAAACACCTGCACTCCTGAGTAGCGCGCGCCTTAATCCCGCAGAGTAGATTAATGATTTTACCTTGAATAATCCATATTAACATCAGTATGGCTCGAAGTGTCTTTATCTCCATGGCGCAACATCCACCGTCTGCTCCAGCAGGATCCAACCGACAGCAGCTTCAAAGTTGACACCAAACACTCCCAAACTGCTGCCGCTGCTGCCACTTCTCCACGTGCTTAATTGTCTTCAGGTAGCAATTAACTGCGCGCGACAGAAACCACGGCTGCACGCGGAGCTCTGTCTCCTGTTCCCATCCCGTGGAAAAACTGCTGCTGACATGGCAGAGCGCACCGGCTGGTTGGCTCGGCTCCACTTTACTTTAAAGACATTTGCTGAACATCCAAAGCGTCTTTGGGTGTTTCTGTTCTGCTCACCACAACCAGTTTTCCTCGCGCTTTCCTTCTGTAGTACACCATATGACGCCTCGTCCCGCGCGCACGCATCTGAAGGAGCTTATTTCACCTGCTGCCTGGGTTGCTCCGTGACGCCCCCTGGCACCGGAGCAGCTCAACCTGCTTCTGCAACAACATCACTACACAGCTCATCAGGAAACCCGCACATGAACCGACAAAAAAAAATCAAAAAAAGAAAAAAAAAAAAAAAAAAAAAGGAATAAAATAAAAACCGTGTCAATGTGGACAACACTTAACTTGATGTATTTGTGCTTTTTTTTTATTACAGTACGTACATCGTTGAAATAAACAGATAGGCAATATACTTATGCTGGTTTTACCTGTACTGGTACTTTTTATTCTATTTTTAATACATATATATACTTATTTATTCGTCTGGTATTATGTGTTCCTTTTATTGCATGGTTTAAGCTACCCAGCCAGTATGTATCACATTAAAATATATTATACAATTATCTTTCCTGTCATTTGCACAACTTCAATTCTATATTTTACTAATATTCTAGTTTTTATTTTATTTTTTTATGTAAATAACTGTACATTTTACTGACATTTATTGGGGTTTTTATACTGATATTTGTTGTCTTTCAGAAAATTCATGCACTGAACCTGAGAGCTTTACCTCAGTTTTGTTTTACTGAGAGACAAAGAGATTCTGATTCTGATATGGGCAATGTGGAGTCCCTATATACGAAAAACATGGACAAGCCCACATGAGACCCTTATTTACAGCCTAAATTGTAACCCTTCTGGACATGCTGAGTAAGAGCTGCTGAATGAAATGTCATTGTTCTTGCATAATGACAATAAAGATTCTTGATTCTTATCTTAGTTGGTGTTTAACTGGCGCATCATGTGTTTTTGTCCAAATTCTCTTAAATGATAGGAAGTAATGAAGTATAAGTACTGCATTACTATAAAATAATTACTATAGAACTAACAGCAAAAAAAAGTTATAAACTGAAAGTGAAAATACACTGCAAAGTTGTTTACTCGAAAAGATTGTTGTGTTAACGATTAAATCAAATATAGATGTCGTTTTTACAAAAACATGTGAACAAAAGGAGATTTGTAGTGTATGTAGAAATGATGAACTTCTATTGTTTAGAGAAAATAAACTGTACAACAACTAAACATTGGGAGCCGCTCATCATCTTTAAAAATCCCAGTGAATGTGTCTCAAACCTTACTGTTTTTGTTTGTTTGTAACTTTATTTTCTCTCTTGCTTCCTCCATACCGTAGGAAACTTCTGATGTTGTACGTCACCTTCAAAGAAATTCAGTTAATAAAGCGTATTTATCAGGTTATTTTAATGTTTATCTTAAATGACAAATTACCCGACCGACTGCAATATCATTAAACATATTTTTCAATGACTCACTCACTTGGGGTCAACCCACATATCATTGCTTGTGATGGTAGGAGGAAGCCAGAGTACCTGAAGAGAACCCAGAGAACATGTAAAGTCCACATGGAAAAGTCCCACCAACTGGTGTTGGAACCCTGGACTTTCTTCACTCACAGTTAAGTACACAATGTGAGTATTTTTTGCTACCTCTAATTACTGTATCTTTGAGTTTTGACATAACTTGACAGGCAACATGCAACACCAGTGGTACCACAACAGACACAAAATAGACGTTTACAGCAGACCTTCACACTTTTTTCATATAAGCACAGAAATCATTGAAATAAATGTATTTGCAGCATGAGATCATGTCTACTAGTTGCCAGGTTGGTGCTTAAAGCTGTCATTCAGTGGTTATTTCATTAACATTACTGTGTTCTCCATTGTTATTGAATACATTGTGTGTTGGTTCTATTAAAAAAAAAAAACATCCGGATTGCTTTGTTTCCAGCTGTTTTTCCAAAAACAAAAATGACTTGAGGTCGAAGAACAGAGTTTACCGGTACTTCCTCATACATGTCCATGATGTGGTCATGGGGCTTCTCTGATTGGCTCAGAATGCGTGATGGAACACACCCCCCTCCCCTCTTGCTGTGTATGTATTTACCTTTACCCAAGTATCATCCAGTTATATTCCGTGCCGTTGCTTCTGAAAATGTCCAGTTTGTGCTGCAGCTACATGTGGCACCGTCTTCTCTTGTAGATGCTAATGCTAATGCTACTTCAGATTCGCTGCCTGGGATGGGCTTAACCCCACGTGGGTGATGCTAAAGTCCATCTGACATCAGATGGACCAGCTTTTTCCTGGTCCCTCGTTCCTCTTGTTGTTTTCTGTGAATGCAGGATAAAGCCAGTGGAGGTGACAAACCACTTTCAAAGGCAGCATGTGTTGGTAACTCGGGGGGAACTATCAGATTCCAAAAGGAGCGTGGAAAAGTTGTTTTCAGTGGAATGACACCTTTAAGTGGAGTATCATGTGTTTTTGTACACATTCTCTTTGTAGTCGTTAACACTCGTGCCTCAACAAGAAGGACCCTGGTTCAATTCCAACACCAGACCTTTCTGTGTGGAGTTTGCATGTTCTCTCTGAGTCTGAAATAATAATTAACTGATAGGTTAATTGGTTAATCTAAATTACCCATAGGTGTGAATGTGAAAGTGATTGTTTGTCTATGTATGTTTAGCCCTGAGATGAACTGGAGACTCATACAGGGTGTACACCGCCTTCACCCATTGTAGCTGGATTAGGCCCCAATGACCCGAGTGTGGATAAAGTGGGTTATAGAGTTTTGACATAACTTAGCAAGAAAGAATGCAAGACTGGTAGTAATACAACACACACACACACTCTCTCTCTCTCTCTCTCTCTCTCTCTCTCTCTCATACACACACACACACACATTCACCAATGTATTTGCAGCTGACCTTAGTACTTTTTGTTTCCATATAAACACATGCATCTTTGAGATAAATGTATTTGTACCAGATCTAGGTTACTACTTGACTGGTTTCCAAATTTTCATTTACTCATTTTTTACTCAAGACAAAATAAAACATGCAACTTTTTTGTTGCTTTTTATTTTTACTTGTGTTCTTTCAACAGTGTTTTGTGTGCAGTTGAGCTATTGTGACCAAGTCATTTCCCTGGTGACAACACAGTGCTTTTGCATAAATTCACCTATAGATACATATGGACAATTGAAATTATTATTATTATTATTATTATTATTATTATTATTATTATTATTATTATTATTATTATTATTATTATTATTATTATTATTATTATTATTATTATTATTATTATTATTATTATTATTATTATTAGTGAGTTACAGGATGAAACAGACAATGTGTAAAATAACAAAAAGTAAAGAAATAGATAAAACAGTAATTACAATAAGAGGTGTAGTTCAAGATAAAATTGAGATTAAAACTTGGAGTCGTACGCATTTACAGCAGACTCAGGTAATAACTTAAGTCAAGAAGTGTAGAAGTTTGTTTCCAAATGATCTTCTATTTCTGATATGTTGTAGATGCAAATGCAAAACCAAATACAATACTGGGTGCGGCACAAGCAACACACACACACACACACACACACACACACACACACACACACACATATGTTTACTGATTTGGGAACCCAGAAAAGTAGTGGTAACACAACAAACTGGCTGCACACAGTTTCACCACATGCCTCATTAAAATCCATGCATTTGCCGTAGATATTCACTGGATCATCATCAAACTCACAAATTTTCTCCTCCAAAATTGTAATTACTAATTTTTGAGAGATATGGAATGCAAATTAATAATAAGAATGCAACATTGGTGGAAACACAACAGATGATCTACGCATAAATTAGCTCCTAATTACACACTCTATGCTTTTCTGAGTAAACCTTGGCTACTACTTGACTAAAGCATCAAGGAGTGTCTTTTCTGGATACTCTTCTGTATAATGGTTTTTAATATAAGGTAGAGAAATACAAATAATGCATAAAAGAGGAGTACAACGTTGATGGGAACACAACAGATGAGCTGCTCATCTATTCACTAATTATACATGTTCCATTGAAATAGATGCATTTTCAGTAAACCTTGGCTACTAATTGACTAGAGCACCAAGGAGGTTTTAACATGTATTTTATTTATTTATCCAGGATTCTTTTTACTGATTTTTGACATCAAATGAAGAGCTGTAAAAAACAAAAACAACCCAACACTGGTGGGAACACAGTAACTGGTTATACATACAGTAGATACATAGAAACATGCACCATTAAAATAAAACTACTACTACACAATTGGAGCACTATGGATATTTTTTATCCTAATTGTGTTTAATGATTTTTTTTAAAACAATGTAGAGAAATGCAAAAGCAACAAATGGTATTAATTCAATAGACTGGCTGGACATAAATTCACCCATTCACCATTGAAATGAATGCAGACCTAAACTACTACTCAACTGGGGCATTATGGAGCTATTTTCCTAATTCTATTAAATTATTTTTAATATAAGGAGAAACACAAATATAAAAGAGGAGTGCAACACTGATGGAAACACAATAAATGAGCAACTAGCTACAGTTTTGTTGCATTACACTGTGGCACATTTAAGACGTTAACATCTTATTTTAATTTCCATAAAAGACAGACTAACTACATATCTGAAACAGTCCTTTTCAGCTCAACACTGTGAATCTAATTGTATTGACTTTATTGATACACATTTTCCACTACATTTATTTTAAAGCTGCAGTTACTTTGAAGATTAAAGGTTTTCTTTGAATAGCTTACACTTCAATTAGTAAAAGTGGGGCAAAAATTAAGAATAGATATATATTTTTTAAAAAGCTAATTAAAAAATACCATCACCTCATACAAGTCAGTCATTAAATTCTTACATGTATTATAGGTTGATGATTCCTTTACCAAACATGAATTGTGAAGCCAATTTAATTCAAATTAGAAGTGATTATAGTTTCAAAAGGAAATTAACAACAGGTAATATTCCAAAAGAAATCAGTTTAGACACATGACAATAATGGAAACTCAACTAATGTAATTGTATCAAGTATAAATTATTTATTGTGATGAAGAAAATTCTGTTCAGCTTATATTAGTGTAACACTAAATGTTGTATCAATCAATATATTCAAGTTCACTATCAAATTAGTTTATTTATTATTGATTATTGATAGTAATGACATGTTTGAATGTCTTTTTCTTCAAAGTAATTAATGTTTTGTGTGTGTGTATGTGTGTGTGTGTGTGTGGGCTTATATTACTATCTTTATGGGGACACTGATATGTTTACACAGTCACACCATGGGGACCACGGACACTATGGGGACCAAAACTCAGGTCCCCACAAGGATTAAATATAATCCCCAGTAGGGGGGTCCCCAGTAATAAAATAGAAATTATGTGGCCCTATAAATACATTAATTTGTATTTTTCCAGGAGTCCTCATAAAGCACGAGGGAAACAGGTGCAATACGAAACATGTATGTTTGAGACGTTTGAAGATGTTTACTTTAAACATTTTTTATTAATTATTTATTTTCATAATTTTTTTAATTTATATACATTTAATACATTGCTTTTACATGATTACTATTTTGTTTAGTTTTTTTATTTTATTACATTTTAAAATTTTCAGTATTATTTTTTTATTATTCTTTTTTTGTGCTTACAGTCACTGCCCAATGGCTACTACAAACTTGTTCCTCATGAGACATGTAAACAAGTATGTGTGTGTGTGTGTGTGTGTGTGTGTGTGTGTGTGTACTACAAGAAGAATAATTGTTACTGCAGTACTAAATGGTAGGGATCATAAGAAAATAAATAAAATGCGTGATGAATAAAACATTAAATCCAGAGCACGTAATATATATACATACATATATATATATATATATATATATATATATATATATATATATATATATATATATATATATATATATATATATATATATATATACGTGCTCTTTTCCCTTGGCTGGTGTATTTTGTTTATAGATCTGCCAACTCTGGCTTTACTGCAATAAAAACTACATATGCAGCATATAAAACATATTTTTTATTTTTTATTTTTGGTGGTTTATTTATCTTGTCCACATTTACATTTACATGTTGTATAAGTCAAGTCTAGCAAACAGTTCATGACACATGACAGTTCATACAGCATGTATGGATCAAAATTATATATAGCGTGAGTTGTGTTTCTGTCTCATATTGATCAGGAACTTCTCTTTTGTTTCTGAATCGCAGACATGGAGAAAAATCCATGTTGGGCTGTTTGTCTGTTTAATGTCTCCAAATGCTGTGTGTGTCTTTTTGGTTAGGGTTCTGAGCAGTTATTCCATGAAAAGAGCAAAAAATTATGTTAATTAATTGTGGCAGATTTGTGCCAATTCATAAATTATAGTAAATGGTGAATAGAAATGGAAAACAGTCTATTCAATGAAGCAGAAGCTGTTTATTTCCTTCCCCCCCTAATGTATGTATGCCGTCAGCTCTGCCAAATTATAGTTTAAACACCTTCAATTACTGTACTGTAATATATTATCTGCCTTCTTACTCTGTTATTATGGCAAAAAAAGTGAACAAACCATTCCTCCTTGTACAAACAAAAACACCAAGCTATGAACAAATACATCGGAAAGGCCTAGAACATGTTACTTTATTCATTTAACGTTAAAAAAACAGACTTTATTCAAGCCTGCTACACACTTAAGTCCATATAAGTGTAAAGTCCGTTCAATTATCTTTCAGTATTTGATGTATTGCAATGTCTAATTCAGAGAGAATCAAGTGCACAGGTTAGAATCTCACAGGAAAACACAACCACTTATACAAGAGAACAAGAGCTGCTCTGGGATTTTACATTGTAATGTAAGTCTGAGGTTCCGTCTCAGCTCACAATAAATGGGTCGTCAGGTGAAATATTAATGCAGGTGGGTCGATGTGTTGTATTTTTAATGAAATATAATGGATTTATTACATGATATTAAGCTTCACATGTTTTCTTGGAACATAGGCCTTGCATCAGTAAGAGGTTAACAATTAAACACATGAAGCTGTGGTTCATTCAGCTGATTTGTTTTGGATACAAACAGCCTGTGTACACTATTTTGCTTTGTTTTTTATCTGCTTCAATAGAGTTACAGTCTGACAGGCAGTTACACTACTTACTTATTTATGCTGTCTTCATATTGTGCATCCTGCTGTCCCTTGTCTTCTTCAATTGTTTTTTGATTTAAAAGGTTATATCTGCATTGAAACCGCTGGGGCCAGAGCTGCTTATTTCAGTCATAAGCATGAATTTGTAAAGGTTTGACAATCTATTAAGACGAGAAATATGTTAAATATGTTAAAAGTTGCCACGGTTTTTGTGTATATTTTAGTGGCTGTGACACGAAATGAGTAAATCTCAAACACTTGTACATTAGAAAATTGACTGTCAGTGTGACCAGCATGTGTGAATAATTGATTGCTTGCACCAAATGTCAAAGAAATGCTGATATGGAACTGCACAGCTTGCATGTTCAGGGTTTTTTGACCCTGTTTCGCTCCTCAATAAGTTGCATTTTTCAAAAGCAAGGTAGAGTTTTAGAAATTAATTCAGCAAAAAGAAAAATGGTTGAAGGCCAGTTCACCACCTGTGCCTCTGTGCAACACACACACACACACACACACACACACACACATACACACACACACACACGAATAACAACCACACGAAGAACTGACAAAAACAAAATTAATCTAGAGTGGAATTTTACTTGAGATAATTCTTTTTTTAGTTACCTTTCCTCAGTATCTCCTTAGCTTGTGTTTGTTCCTGTTTCTATCTATATGAAGCCAAACACTCCCTACAGCACAGGTGTCAAACTCCAGTCCTCGAGGGCCGGTGTCCTGCATGTTTTAGATATTTCCCCTCTTCCATGTGTTTCAGTTTAACCCTTTAACTCCTGAGAACTAACAAAATAATTGGTAACATGAGCAAAGTAAGACACAAATGGCAGAAAATCAAAGAAAAATACTACAATAAAAATGTTTTTTTTTTTAGAAAAATAAACAAAATGAGCAACAAAAACTAATAAATATTTCCGAAATGACAAATAATGTGGAAAATGTTTTTAAAAAATTACTAAAGAAAAAAACTACTATTGAAATTTGGTCCCAGCAATTTTAATTTTGCCTTTAAAAATGTTTAAATAATTTTTTGTTCCAAAAATCTTGCTTTTTGGCACCTTGTCCATGCACAAAACTAAAAGGAAAACGGTTGAATTTTTCTGAATATTTAAACTAAATCATCCATTCAGAATGCATCAGCACTGACACTTAAAGAGTTAATAATCAGCTCCTCATCAGACTGATAATGATGCAATGACCTCTAGGTAAAATGGAAGAGGGAAACATCTAAAACATGCAGGACACCAGCCCTCGAGGACCACAGTTTGACACCCCTGCCCTAGAGGATGGTGAATATGTCTTTTGTAGAAACTGACAGAGATGATGTTATCTGGTCTGCAGATAGAAGACAAGTTTAACCTTGAAGGTTCCTTTGTGTTGACCATTCCCTCCTGGTTTCACTTCTTCTACTACTGCTTTTTACAGTGACACAAAAATGATGGATTACTATTATTCTCCACCAGTGCAAAGATTCCAGACAGTGTCTTTTCATGTATGTTGAATCCTTTGTGCCATCTAGTGGTTTGGACCTGAAGTACTGCTCATGCTTTTCCACATCAACTTTACTGAAGATTCTATTGATAGATAGATAGATAGATAGATAGATAGATAGATAGATAGATAGATAGATAGATAGATAGATAGATAGATAGATAGATAGATAGATAGATAGATAGATAGATAGACAGACAGACAGACAGACAGACAGACAGACAGACAGACAGATAGATAGATAGATAGATAGATAGATAGATAGATAGATAGATAGATAGATAGATAGATAGACAGACAGACAGACAGACAGACAGACAGACAGATAGATAGATAGATAGACAGACAGACAGACAGACAGACAGACAGACAGACAGATAGACAGATAGATAGACAGATAGATAGATAGATAGATAGATAGATAGATAGATAGATAGATAGATAGATAGATAGATAGATAGATAGATAGATAGATAGATAGATAGACAGACAGACAGACAGACAGACAGACAGACAGACAGACAGATAGACAGATAGATAGATAGATAGATAGATAGATAGATAGATAGATAGATAGATAGATAGATAGATAGACAGACAGACAGACAGACAGACAGACAGACAGATAGATAGATAGATAGATAGATAGATAGATAGATAGATAGATAGATAGATAGATAGATAGATAGATAGATAGATAGAAAGACAGACAGACAGACAGACAGACAGACAGACAGATAGACAGATAGATAGATAGATAGATAGACAGATAGACAGATAGATAGATAGATAGATAGATAGATAGATAGATAGATAGATAGATAGATAGATAGATAGATAGACAGACAGACAGACAGACAGACAGACAGACAGACAGATAGACAGATAGACAGATAGATAGATAGATAGATAGATAGATAGATAGATAGATAGATAGATAGATAGATAGATAGATAGATAGATAGATAGATAGATAGATAGACAGACAGACAGACAGACAGACAGACAGACAGACAGACAGACAGATAGACAGATAGACAGATAGATAGATAGATAGACAGATAGATAGATAGATAGATAGATAGATAGATAGATAGATAGATAGATAGATAGATAGATAGATAGATAGATAGATAGATAGATAGATAGATAGATAGATAGATAGATAGATAGATAGATAGATAGATAGATAGATTAATGTATGTAGATAACACTTGCTTTTGTATGAATAAAAAAGCAACAAACAAGTACAAATTTGACAATTTCAGATTTTAAATATGTAAAATACCAAGTGGGTGTACTTCAGTTGGTAGAGCAGGTCAACCAATGAGCAAAGGGTTGGCAGTTCAAATCCTAATCAATACATGTAAAGTCAGTCCAGCTTGTATTTGACAATTAATACTGAACAAACAATAAAGCAAACTATGAAAAATGAAAAACTCTGAAAAAGCTGCAGCATCTGAAACTGAACATTTGACAGATAAACAGTACCACTGTGTTTCAGCTTCAGCTTCACAGTTTGACACGTCTTTTATGTTTTGTGATGGTTTCTCAACTCATCACATATATTTTTATTAGTAAGTTTTTATTTTTATCAGTTAGTAGAAAATGAAGCTGACACCATTTGAATGCTAGGCGATCCCACACAGGGTCTCAACCCCAACATTGGTTTATACTGTTAAGGACAATATGTTTTTGTAGTTTTGTATTAATGAAGACTTGACAGGCTTATATCCAGTGGCATCATTAACGCTTCAACCATAGTTTTAAAACTTTTAAACATTTAGACCCTGATGTGTCTTTGGTAAGCATTCTGAATATAGGATTTGTTTTAAATATTCATAAAAAATTAACAGTTTTCTCAATAGGAAACATTTCATAGCATGCTGATAGAATAGATCTGGTTCTTTCTATAGACATCTGAGCATGCTCAGTGCACCCCCTGCTGCTGTGTAATGGGGGCAAAACACAGAGCAGTGTGTGACACCGACGATAAAAATAAACCTTTTTTTTAACTGCATTTTACTTGTCATTTCCTTGTTTTACTGTTGTTGTTTTTTTTATTTATTTATTTTTTACAGTGTTGGAGTGATTCTTCTTTATGTGTTCATGTGACTGTGTAACTGCTTTTTGGAGTTGAACCAAGTGCCAAAAAGCAGCTGGACTGATTTAGAAAAAGAGCCTCAAAAACCAAAACTACTGGGTCAACAGTCAAATACTTGTTCAGTCTGTTCCAATTCACAGTTCATGTTCAACATCCTAAATCTCATATGTACGTACATTCTGAGTGCCTTATTTATTAAAAAAATGAAATTAAATGTCAAATTTAAAATGTTTTTTGACTCTAAAACACACTGAAGAAAAGGAGCACAAGCACATACTGTACTCACATCAGCACATTTACCTGAAATAATGTCTGAGGGGTTAAAAGGTGAAACCTGTCTGGCTTCAGCTGTGCCTCAATAAACAAACATTGAGAAGATAAGCAACTGAGACATCCACTGGAAATATCTGTGCTTTAGTTTGAGACTGATAAGAGTCTCTGATGACATGCTGTGGAGGATCCAGACCAGATTCAAGTCTTATCGTTACAGTACGGACTCAAAACCTTAACTTTGTCATGTGGTCAACAGGATAAAAAACATACTGCACATGTTCTCACATATGTCAGCTTCAATGTAAATACATTTCTACAATGGTACCATAAACATTTAAGGGATGAAAGAAGTGGACACAGAACATAAAGTGTTTTATATTATCATCAATATGTCGACATGTTCTTGGAAAGAGATAAGATAAGATAAGATAAGATAAGATGAGATGAGATGAGATGAGATGAGATGAGATGAGATGAGATGAGATGAGATGAGATGAGATACGATACGATACGATGAGATGAGATGAGAGAAGATAAGATGAGAAGAGTACTCACTTCTATAAATAAAATTTAAAATAATGTATATTGTATATAGAATTATTTATTACTATTTATAGAAGTGATTACTGTGTCTGATACTATAATACGGCATACACAATATACACTTTAACATAATAAATAAATAAAATAAAATAAAAGCAACACTGTCAAAATTAAGGCATTAAAGCAGAATAATCCAACATCATGATTAATGTGATTAAATTTCTTTAACACATTTAAATGGAACAGTTGTTCACAGTTGCTTTGTTTCAAGTTGTTTTGTTGAAAGTGTTGAAGAAACACATTAATTACATGTATACTCATATTTTTGCATGCGTTTTGAATATTTTATCAGTTTTTTGTGTTTTTCTGTATTTTAAACTAGTTTTTGAATGTTTTGAATTTTTCACTATTTTTCTGTGTGAATTTTAGTATATATTAGCATGTCCTGGGTTTTTTTTTTTTCTTGTGTTTCAAAGTGTGTTTTTGTGTATTTTGTGGGAAATTTGAATTGTAAAAAACCTGAGACAGAACAGCCGACCAATATCAAGTTTTCTCTTCACAGAAGCATTTCTATCTTAAAATACCACCTTAACACAAAACATACAATAGTCAGTTAACACTAAGGCGTTGCCTAGTTTGGACAAATACATTAAATGCAGATTAATTCACTTCTTTCTTGAACCTCTTTGCTGATGAAAAATGAAACTCACTTAATATAGATTAAAAATGAATATTTAATCATGATTAATCCAAAGTAATCCAAATGAACCATGTGATTAATCTGATTAAAGATTTTTAATCATTTGACAGCACTAAATTTAACTAATAATTGCAGCCACTCAGTACGTTTAAAGCATCACAATGAAAAAAAAAATGACAACATCACAACAAATATTTCAGGGTAAAAGATGTCAGCAGCCACACAAAATCAAATTCCAGTTTATAGTCACTGATAAATGATTGCTTCTTCTTTCCATCTGTGTTGCTGTGGCATGTACAGTATGTTTCTATACTTATTTAGTTTGTTGATATGAACAGTTGCTGATAAGGTAGCTGGTGTTCACTGATAAGTGCTTTTTCTGACCAACAATCCTGGCATTTTTAAACCACAGAAAGATAATGGAATATGTGTTTGAATGATGACATTTGAGGAAATGCCATTAAAATCCACCTACACTGTGTCTCAGCAGTATTGCATTGGTGACCTCTTCAATAAAACACACACACACACACACTAGCCTGTCCTTCACACAATACAAATGACACTTTGAGTTTATCCACCACGTAAAAACTTTGACGCCTACTCACGTCAAAAAAAGGAGGCATAAAAGTAACGGAAAGATTGGCAAGATTAGGAGCTAACAGACATTTACAAACAACTGACTTTGCACATCTCCATTTGTATTTTCCAAATGCCAAACATGTAAGAGGTTGAATCATTTTTTATCCTCCCTGAAGAACACTGGAATGGTTTCAAATAGATCTTGTATTGTGTTGCCCTGATTCCTTCTGTAAAAGCCTTTTTTCTTCTTCTTCTTCTTCTTCTTCTTCTTCTTGTGCACAGGAACATTGGTACTTATAGATGACAGCAGTTTGAAGAATTCTCCCCATGAAACCAGAGCTATTCGTTTGCTCTGGACATTGACTACTTCCTTCCTACATTTCCATTAAAAATTTAGGAGTCACACTGACACGCTCATATTGTGCAAGGGGGACAACAGCAGTGCGGTGACAGTCGGGCCAGTGAATAATCTCAGAAGCGGTGTGTGTGTGTGTTTGTGTGTGTGTGTGTGTGTGTGTGTGTGAAGCTGGATGCCTGCCACATGTTTGGTGATATGAGCCCTCTGTGTAATGGGCCTTCTGTCATTTATCACTCTTTACCGTCATTACAGAGGAGATTAGATTTGGACGAGCATAAGGAATATGAGAATGACCTTGTCTGGGTTCAAGCATCAAAGATTTTTTATTTCAGGAAGAGATAATGTAATTGTGCCTGTGCTGCAGAATAACACATATACTCTATTACAATGTAAGTTTAAATCTTGGCCTGGTGACATTAGAAAAGCTAAACCAACACACTGTAATGTGAGTCAGTAAGAGCATGTTGTGAATGTGCATCAACTCCATTGCACATCTCTCCAAAGGTGTAAAACAGTAGTAATTCTAATTTAGTCATAATTGCCAATTTACTTCACACCAGTATTGCATCTGTCTTACACAGCGCCAGTGTTATTGGACTAGACTACAGCACGGCACAGAGCCTGAAACAAAATCATTGTTAGGTTTTTTTGTGTGTGTGTGTGTGTGTGTGTGTGTGTAAATGTCTATTTTTATTCTTGTGAGACACATGGTTGGGAAGTAGAGTCGAAGCTGCTGTAGGAACAAAATGTTTCCTTCTAGAAAGACTTGAACCAAATTAGGGTTTAGAATTTGAGAGGCGGTTAAAAAGAGTACGAATAGCAACTCGAAAGACGTCAAATTACAACCGAGCCTTGTCAGTGTTATTGTATATCTCAACAAGACTGTTCCTGCTTTTCTATTCTAACTGAAAACAGCATGAAGGGCGTCTTCAGACTTGTTCACTTATGATGGATTTCATTCAAAAGACGATGACAACAAGCTGAGAGAGAAAATACAATTTGTCCATAAACACATTGCATTTTCACACTTATTTACTGCACTGCACGGAACAAAGATATTTCTTCTTTTTTTTTTTTTTTTTTTTTTTTTTTTACTTGAGCTGTATTTCTGTGGAACCCCCTCCACACCCTCACCCCCCTTTTTGATAGCTGTATGATACACAAAAATGAACCTTACTACAAAACGTGTGGGAAAAAATTACTGTGTTCATGACTAGAAATGAAATACATATCTCATATATGTAGATAATGCTGATTTTACACCTGCCTATAAATTTCCCTGGCTTCATTATTAAGATATATAGCACACAAAAAAAATACATTTTAATCATTCAGTGACACATTAAGTAATTTTTTAGAGAGAAATGAAAATGTCAAAAAAAAAAAAAAAAAAGTATCTGAGCCCAGCTTGTGAGTGCAGTAGCCAACTTACCAACCAAAGAGCAATTTAAAGTCTGTATTAGTGCTGACATTTCTGCTGACATGTGCAGTGCTGATCTCTTCATGGCGAGATGCGCAGTTATGATTATAAACCAGCAGAGGACTCCCCTGAGCTTCTGCTAGTGTCAGCCACTGCTCTGACCAAGGTGTTCTATCTAAAATGATTTATTTTCTCTCTGTCACTCATTTCGCTGTCCTGGCCCATTTTATACTTGGATCCCCAAGAATTATTGATCTGTAGAAATGCTTACCTGCATGTGGCAAATCAAGTGGTGTTTAACTATTTCACATGTGCATCTAAGTAGTACATACATACATACATACATACATACATACATACATACATACATACATACATACATACATACATACATACATCCTCCCTTCATTTGTTGCAGAACGTATTTGCATCACACAACAATGAACCAGAAGTAAAGCTGAAGGTCTATGAGGTAATGCTGCAGAATAGATAAATGGGCTCTCAACCATAAGTACCAATTACTAGTGACATTTGTAGTGAGTCATCAGTTGGTCAAAGTGTGGAGATTGAGATGCACATATTTGATTTCTCCAAATAGAGATTGGATATCAAACACTAAAACAGAGAATTCAATAACAAACCACATACGAAATATACTTCACATACATAAAAAAAAAAAAATTAACACACAGCTGAATATTGTAGAAATCCCACAGTGACTCACCATTAGTGGGATGACGACAGATTCGATTACATGACAGAGATGAGTGATACTTCATGACTGATTTTAGTTGTTAAACATTCTGTGTATGAATGTGTAAATGAGTCACATTATAATTTACCAAGACTTGAGCTCCATCTGCATGTGGCAGCTTTTCCACAATTAGTGTGTATGCGTGTGTGTGTGTGTGTGTGTGGGGGGGGGGCAATTTCGAGTAACAGCACTGTCACATCATTTGAGAGAATGTTTTATTTATTGCATAGTGTACTATAAGCCTCTGAACACAAGCCCATTTTATCAGTTTATTAGCTGCAGCAGGAGTAAGGGCTCCTCCAGGGCTCCTCTGGCTCTGCAGTTGCTTACAAACAACTGTTAGATGACATGTCACTGCCATTTAAGAGCATGAAAAAAGAGGGGCCACACTGGTGTATGCTACCCCCCCCTGCTGGTGAGATCAGAATTACAACTATCTACAGCACTGTATATATTTCTATGATATTAGCGGCTTATTACCTTTGCAATGTAAATGAGTTGCTGTTGGCTAAAGTGCCGCTGTGACACTCAGGCTATAAATAAACTCTAAGGCCCTCGTGGCTGTCTCAAGATCCTATGCACTTGTTGTCCCACACATGGGCGTCGCAGCCGTGGGGGATGGGGGTGTTTGTATCGTTACTGGATCCAGGAAAGGGATGGAGAGTTGTTCTCACCTACTTTTTATTTCAGGATAAACGGTTACTGTGAGCCACAATCACGCTGTTACAATATGTATGTATATGTATGTTTACCCGCCCGGGCGGCACAACGATATGTCTAAATGAAGCGCACCTCAATTCGCGGTTATGTAAACAGGTGTTAGCAAACAGTCAACCAGTAAGAAATGACTATGTCGTGTTTCGTGATATATACCCTAAGCCAGTGGTTCTCAAACTTTTTTCAGTGATGTTCCCCCTGAGGAACATATTTTTAGTCGTCTCCACTGACATGGACAAACCTTTTTGTAAGAAAAAAAAGAACAGTGTCTGTAAAAATCATAGATTTTTTTAAAATGCTAATTTATATCAGTTTTTTTATCTCATAATTTTTTACTTTTTATCTAATAATTGTGATTTTTTTATCTCATAATTTTTTACTCTTTATCTCATAATTTTTTTTACTTTTTATCTAATAATTCTTACTTTTTATGTCATAATTTTTTACTTTTTATCTAATAATTTTGTTTTTTTATCTCAGAATTTTTACTTTTTATCTAATAATTCTTACTTTTTATGTCATAATTTTTTACTCTTTATCTAATAATTCTTACTTTTTATGTCATAATTTTTTACTTTTTATCTAATAATTTTGTTTTTTTATCTCAGAATTTTTACTTTTTATCTAATAATTCTTACTTTTTATCTCATAATCTTTTACTTTTTATCTCATAATTTAGATTTTTTTATCTCAGAATTTTGACTTATGAATTGAATAAATGTTTAATTGAGGAAAAACACATTTTTGTTATTTTTTTCAGCCATATATTACTTTTTTAACATAAAAATGCAACCATTAATGGATAATTGTTCGTTAATTTTCCAATGATAGATTCAGAACATCTTGCTCATGTACCACAACCTAGAACACCCCCACATTTTAAACGGCTGTGACGCCCCTGTCTCACACATACTACAGGGAAACAAAATCTTTGATCCTGTGACCAATGAAATGTGCTGACGATGTGTCTTTGCAGGTCAACACCTAAGGAGACCCTCAACTATGTAAAAAGACATGACAAGAGCTCAGCTGAGGTAATTAGTGACAGCAGACAAGGATCTGAAAACATTAATATGCACATGTGAGGAAGAGTGTCAGCTTTTATCACTGTTGTACAGATACCGTATGTAGGAGTTTGTGTCTTTTATGCAATTATTACAGCTGTGCAGGGAAAGTGGAACAATATGGAGTTTGTCGTAATGAGTTGGTGGCAGACGATGATCAGAGACACATAAGGTCAGAGCTAAGGGGGTGGAGGGGGGCAACAGCTGAAGCTTACATTCTTCACCGCAGTCAAGACAGGCTGCCACATCCCACCATCTGTACCTCCCAGTCCTCTGATCACACACACACACACATACACACATACACACACACAGTCACACACAGTAAACAGAAAAAGACTAGCCTCATAGTGTCATCTTAAATCCTGTTTAATCAGACACACATAAACAAAATGAGACTAAAAAAAACAAATGAATAATTCAGATCTGAGGAGGAGCACAGAATTCTAAGCTGCTTTACTAATTATGATCAGTGAATGCATCTGGACACTGAACAAACACACAAAGAAGTCACAAAAACTGTGACAATGTCTATGTGTAGGAAATGTCCCATGGTAGGAAAAGTGACAGGTGTAACTTTCTGAAAGGAAAAATTACAGTCACAAAATTAGGAGTGTAAGAAAATAAATATCTCAATATTTAATTTCACAAGAATCTGATTTAAAAAGACATGAATTAATATTTTAGCTGTTTATTCAAGTACAGAGGTTCATCTTTGTTTTTTGGTTTTCTTTTAAGCCCTTTTATTTAAAGCGCAGGTTCTTAAATTGTAAGCTCTGTAAAACAAAATTGTATTTTTGTGTGTGTGTGTGTGTTTATTTCTAATAGTAAAACAACATGATCTAATAAAAATGTGTTTCGTACTTGTGATGTAATCACACTTTTCCAGGAAGTAATCTTAAAAAAGAAAAGAAAAGAAAAGAAACAGACAAAAAATTCACCTTGTTACAGTGTCATCATATATTGTGATGTATTGTTGTGATGTAGTATATGATAGTATTATGATTTGTATCGTATTGTCAGATTCTTGCACCCTAAACAGGATATTTGCCTGAGAAAAATTTACTCAAATTGACGAAAATGTACTCTATGCAGACAACATTTGGTCCTCCTCGAAAAACAATAAAAGTTAGCTCTCCAAAGTAGTACAATAACAATACTATTGACACCATTTAACAATACTACCTCTGATATTATATCATGTGCAATTAATATATATATATATATATATATATATATATATATATATATATATATATATATATATATATATATATATATATATATATATATATATATATATATATTTCGTGTTTAATTGTTTTCAGTTCATATTTATGTCAAATCTATGGCTGACCCATGAGTTGTGTTGCCATGTTTACCGGATATATATTTATACTGTTATTCTTAATTTATTCATAGTTTTATTCCTTCTGTATATATTTTTTTCAATCCCGTATATTTTGTATAGTGTACATAACACATTGTCTTTTTCTTTTCCTCAATATCTGTGTTTGTGTACATATATTGTTTATTTATCTATATGTTTCTTCTCTTTGCTTTCCCTCTATTGCTCTACATCGCTGGCTACTGTAACATATGAATTTGACCTGTTGTGGGATCAATAAAGTCTATCTTATCTTATCTTATCTTATCAAATTCAATATAGAGTTACATTTAGTCAACATAGATTTAGCCTAATGTATTAATTTGGAGTCAAATATTTTGCTCTGTAAAAAAATGCTCACTCATTTTTCCTGTGTAGTAATCACAAAACTCCATCAACTGATATGATTTCCTTCAATACATACACAAACATTACTGAAGTTTTCCAACACACAGCTCCATCACACAAAATCCACTGACACTAGTGACTTCTTTGAACTTTAAATCAGTCCACTCCTCTCAGATATAAGACCCCATCTCCTCAGATACCTCTATTTTATGCCTATTTAGCCTTTGTGGCCCTTAATAAGGTCCACACTTCCACTAAAGCTGAGATTGAAGCCATTATGGGACCCCTCTTTGTCCACTACCCAACAACAGACATCTGGACTCCTCTTCTGTCGCCCAATTTCCAGTCCCATTGAGCGGGGACAAAGGGTGAGCAGGCGTCCGACCGTCTAAAAGTCACTCTCCATCATGTTGGCTTCTCGTAGCCTGACATGGAGACAATGGCGTAGAGTGAGAAGAAACAACGGCGCTGAGGAACCGGTCTGGTCACTACTGGAGGAGGAGGGGGTGAACCAAACAGAGCCGGAACCCCCCAGGGAGCCGTGTGTGTCCACGGCTCCGTGAGTGGAGGGCCGGGTCAGGCTCCAGGAAGACCAGATTGTGGAGCTTTGAGTGAGGGAGTGGGTGTGAAACAACAGCTGCTTAATAAATCAACACACAATCAGAGAAAGAATGGAGGCTCAACAGCAGGAAAGCAATGATATGGAGTGCTGAGGCGTAGGATGACAGTTGTCACCCTCTACTAGTGACAGCAGAGATGATGATGATGATGATGATGATGATGATGGTGGCGATGAAAGTTACAAAATGATTGTGGCTATAGTTAGAAAGCCATCAGTTTTCTGTAGTGTAATAATATAAATGGTGTGTATATAAGTGTCACATCAATTGTTTTTATATTATGAAGAGAAGCAAATGTTTTGTTCAACAATAATGTAGATATTACTAAGAAATATTTCAATAAATTGTGAAAAAAAAAACACACATTTTTTCTGTTTCCATGTTATTGGTCCATTTTTAACTTGTTTTATCTTTGTTTTATAACTGTTACTTGTTTTTTGTTGTTTTTTTATCTCATTTTGGAAAGCACCTTGTGCATCTTTTGGTGTTATAAGGTGCTATATAAATAAAATTTGATTGATTGATTGATTGATTGATTGATTGATTTCTGTCTTAGTGATTTGATTTTGTTATCCTTGATTTTCTTAATTTACTGATACTAACTTGTTTTTACTTCCTTTGTTAGACATTGTTGCCCACAAAATTGGATTTGTTTTGTTTTTACACACATTCATCTTTATAATGACTACTTATAAACATTAATATTCACCTTTGGCCAAGTGAAATGATCACATTTTCAGTTCTAGTTCTAGTTTATCTATGACGAATAAGTCATTCTATTAGAAAATGCAAAAATATCTTCCCATACCCAACCTTGTAGGAAACAATATAAATATAAAGTACAAATAACCCCAAGTAAATGTTGCCTTAGAGGACTGTGTTCAACATTTTTTAAGAAATATCTCAATAAATTGTGTGTGTTCAAGGGTCCCTCACATTTCTATGTTTTATTGTTCAATGGTGCATTTGTAACTTAGTGATTGCGAGTTGTTTTTACTTCCTTTGTCAGACGTTGTTGCCCACAAAATTGGATTTGTTTTGTTTTCAGGCACATTACTCTTTTTTAATTAGTACTTATACAAATTAATATTCACCTTTGGCCAAGTGCAATGAACACATTTTCAATTCTAGTCCTAGTTTATCTATGAAGAATAAATCATTCTATTAGAAAAGGTAAAATTATCTTTCCATATCCAACCTTGTAGGAAACAATATAATTATAAAGTACAATTCACCCCAAATAAATGTTACCTTCGAGGACTGTGTTCAACAAATTCTATAAAAACAAGAAATACCTCAATAAATTGTGGAGGAAAAAAAACACACATTTCTATGTTTTACTGTTCAGTGGTGCATTTCTACTGTAATTATTTAATTTTGTTATACTTGATTTCCTTAATTTTGTAATATACTAACATGTTTTTAGTTGCTTTGTTATACATTTTGTCCCATAAAATTGGATTTGTTTTGTTTTCAGACACATTAATCTTTTTAATGACTACTTATAAACATTAATATTCACCTTTGGACAAGTGCAATGATCACATTTTGTGTTGTAGTTATTGTTTATCAAGAACGTCATTCCATTAGGAGTGCTAAAATATCTTTCCATATCCAACCTTGTAAGAAACAACAGAAATATAAAGTACAATTCACCCCAAAGTGTTGCCTCAGAGGACCGTGCTCAAGTAAGAAATACCTCAATAAATTGTGAAAAAAAAACATATATATATATATATATATATATATATTCTTTTTTTTTAATGGTGCATTTCTTCCTTAACGATTTAATTGTGTTATACTTGATTTCTATAATTTAGTGATACCTAGTTACCTTGATATCTCAAGTATTCATTGAGTTATAGCATGATATGTCTGCACACACACACACACACACACACACACACACACACACACACACACACACACACACACACACACACACACACAAGGTGATTACAATAACCTTTTAAAAAGTACAATTACCCTCAAATAAATGTGCAAGAAAACTGTGTTCAACAAGTTATTCTATAAACATAACAAAAGCTCCATAAACTGGAAGGAGGAAAAAAAATCACTCTTTTTTTTCTGTTTTAGTGGTTGGATTAAAATGTGAATTGTTGTAAATGTGATAAAACCTCACAATCACAACAAATCAAAAATAACAAGCGGGAGTTCACATCTTATTCGACACTCTTAAACACTCACCAGTAAATTGTTGTCCCACGATTTTTCATTATCTGACAATTTAAAGTTCATCCACAGACTGAAATGAAAAAAAAAAAAAAACAGCATCAGTTTTTCTATGTATATACAAACTAAGTTCAACTCTTAAGAATTTTCACATACAAATGTATCTGCAGTTTCCTAAATTAATCAATTCCCAGGTTATAAAGTTAGAATGAAGTCACAGTCATTTTTTATGCGTTCTGGAGGAATGTCTGACTCCATCTAGTTGAATAATTTGAGATTTTTTTAATAATACATCCTTTATTGACTGTGTTGGTTTTGCAGCAGCACCTACAGCACATTTATTTAGGAACCTAACTTTAATCTGCAGCCATGAAACAACAAAACCTTAAACTCGAATGCACTCACACTGAAACATGATCTGTGACAAGTTTTATTGTCATTCACTTGTTTGCTGTGAATAACATCAGCCTATGAAAGGTCACATTTGAAGATCCTTAAGACTTAAATAGAAGCAACGTTTACTGACTAAAATAGTCTCTGAAAACCCCAGGTGGTAAAAGTACTCACATTCTGTACTTAAGTAGAAGTACAGCTACTTGTGTGGAAAAAAAAAAAAAAACTCTGGTAAAAGACAAAGTACTGATTTAACTCCTTTACTGAAGTAAAATTAAATATGACAACTTCTCAATTGTAATAAAGTAAAAAGTAAAACTGCATTTTTTTTTTTTTGCTATGGATGACATAATTCTTGGACCAGGATTTATTTTTTTTTAATCTAAAAATAAAGCCTTTAAATGTTACTGGTAGATAATGTGTTTTATTGGATCATGGTACTCAGTTTAGTGGGTTTGGACATGACATTTATAAAAAATCCAAAAGTCAAAAATAGGATGAAAAAAAAAGCATAATTATGAGATGATAAAATATGTAAATCATAAGATAAAAAAGTCAAAATTATGAGATAAAACAATCTAAACTGAGATAAAAAAAGTAAAATTTATAAGCTAAAAAGGCCAAATTATAAGAAAAAATAAAGAAGAAGGGGAAATAAAAAGTCAAAATGATGATAGAGTAAGTCACAATTTGTGATTTACGACTTATTTTTCTGTCACATTTGTCTAGTTTGAAAAAAACCAACAAGGTTATTCTGAGAATATAAAGAGTATAAAGTACAGACATTTATATAAAAATGTAGGGAATAAAAGTGAAAAGTTGATAGAAAAATAAATACTCAGGTAAAGTACAGATATAATAAAATGAAAGTACTTCTAATTAATAATTTCCAAACACACCCAACAAAACCCTACACACCCAAATTCAGAGAGTTAATTGCATCACTCCTAAATGTTTGCTCCTTATAGAGAAATGATATGTTAACACTATTACAAAATACCTCTTAGTCATATTTTTCACTACTAAACAGTGTCAGCTGTTTTCAGCATTAGTTTGTAGAGTCTCACATGTACTCTTGTATAGTTGTCATGACTCTACAGGAGTGTTTTTCTATAGCAACCCTGTGGATTGAGGCTTATTGGACTGAATCTGAGAGAAAAAAAAACTGTGAAAATGCAGCGAACTGTAACAAAGACAATGTTTATTTGTTTCAGTGGAAATGGTTTTTGTATCATATACCAGAATAATAAATCAGACAAGACCAGAAGCATTAAAAAAAAATAGACATTCAACTCATTTTATGAGATTTAAAGCTAAACCTATTTCTCTAAAAATAATCTTATGTATTTCTTATTTCACCCTTGTCTTAAAATTTTATTAAAATTTTTAATCAATGTGAAGCACTTTGGGCTACAGTTTTTGTATGAAAGATGCTACATATATACATAAAGTTTATTATTATATTATTATTATTATTATTATTATTATTATTATTATTATTATTATAGTATTATTAATTACAGTACATTGATAACGTGTAATGAAGCTATATAAATTTGAGTTTATCTCATGAACTTTAAGGTGACTGCGTTCTAAGTGTTCAAATTTGTTGCTTAATTATTTTACTGTTTATACTTGATTTTCTTAATTTAGTAATAACAACTTGTTTTTAGGTGCTGTTTGATGCACTGTTGTCCATAAAGTTGGAATAGTTTTCAGACAAACTCATCTTTTTTAATAACAATATACCGATATATTGGGCTGATATTCATTCATTCATTCATTATCTGAACCCGCTTTATCCTCACTAGGGTCACGGGGGTCACTGGGGGCCTAATCCAGCTACAATGGGCGAAGGCGGGGTACACCCTGTATGAGACGCCAGTTCATCGCAGGGCTGACATACATAGACAAACAATCACTCTCACACTCACACCTATGGCCAATTTTAGATTAACCAATTAACCTATCAGTGCATGTCTTTGGATGGTGGGAGGAAACCAGAGTGCCCGGCGAAAACCCACGCGGACACGGGGAGGACATGCAAACTCCACACAGAAAGGTCTGGTGTGGGATTCGAACCACAGGGTCCTTCTTGCTGTGAGGCACGAGTGCTAACCACTGCACCATTATTAGTCGATATTCTCTTTTTTTTTCTCTGCCCTGATTTAAAGACAGGTGAAGTTCACATCACCTCTGTGTTTTTGGAGATAATGCTGTTCACAGTGAAAAAAAAAGAAGATTTTTTTGGTGTAGTAATATTTATCAAGTTAAAACTGCCATAAAAATAACCAGTTACTTAGTAAATCCAACAAGTTTTGACAGCAATTTAATACATTTTGTGTTATTTAAGTAAGGTTTTTCTCTTTTTTTTTTTTTTTTTTTTTTTACTTATTATTTTTATTGAATTTTACACATAGACACATAGGATATGATAAGATCTGTTAGAAAGGCTTTGGATGTCTCCCAGAGAAGGGATGGATTATTTGTAGAAGCTGAATTTATTGATAAAAAAAGATAAAAAAAAAAAATCTCAACAAAAATAGGATATGAATTTGTGGTCTTATAGTCTCCAATATCTCGTCCCAGGGGCTATATGTGTCTTGGCATTGAATAAAGACAGCAGCAGGGTCTGATAAAACTACCAACACAACTACATGTAATTGACTGTAACATAAGTTTAAGTATGAAAAAGTAGTTTATGCGTGTGTGACAATTATGAACTTTTGAAAATAAAGTATCTTGTCTGTCTGTTCACCGTACATCTATGTAATCTAAATCCTCACAGAGACAGTTGATGAATTTAAAATGGTGAGAGGATGTTTTACTCACAGGAAATTTGTCGATGCAAGGGATCGGGTGACAATTAAAATCTCCTGACATTGAGATCAGCTAATTCAGAGAAAGCTGTGGCATTTTTATTATTAATGGAATGCACAGCTTTGAATGGTAAGTTTTTCTTCACCAGAATAACAACACTCCTGCTGCTTAATGTAAAAGAGGAATAGAAAACCTGATCAACACCCCCTGCTGTGTCATTCTGTGTGTATTTAAGTTAGTTTGAATTCTTTTAAAAATGTTAAATCTGCTCAGTAATAGTGGTTTTAATAATAAAACAGAGGTGTCAAACTTGTTTTAGTTCCTCGGGAAAAAGTGGGGGGTATGAAATCATCTGGTTGGAGAAGTAGGGGTGTTGCAACACCCCCATCCCCCACAGGTGCAACGCCCATGTATGCGTTAAAACCTTTGCACAAATATCAAGGGAAGGAAACTATTATTTCTACGTGTAACAAATTGGAAAAACTGAAATGAATTCAATAATAAAATAAATAAATCTATGATAATGAAGTCACGAGTCATAACACACAAGTCTAAAGTCAAGTCACAAGTCTTTGTTTGTGCGACTTAAGTGTGACTCGAGTCCAAGTCTCAGACTTGAATCCCCATGTCTGGTTGGCAGAGCGATACATCTAAAACATGCACAATACACTGTAGATTTTGCAGTGTTAATTTGGAGATAATGGGACCATTGTAGTTGAAGTTAAATAAACTCTCTAAGTGTTGATTTAACACTGCAAAATTGACTGTGTAGTAGCTGTAGAAAACAAGGATTGGACACCCCCTGGAACAAGTAACTCTTGAGTTGGACATATGATTAAGTACTTTTGTGGTTCTCATGTTGAATCCATTTCCATTTATTCTATGGTGTAAAAGTTATTTAGATCAGTCACTGAATTCATCCCAGAAAAACAAAATAAAGATCCATAAGTTTGTGTCACTGTGGTGTAGATTTCCTTCAGAGTCGTCCACGCACGCACACGAGCGCAGATGTCCCTGTCTCTTTAAAAACACTGACTCCTGAAGGTTGGCGAGGATTTGTTGCGGATAACTGGGGGTGCGCAGCTCGGCATGTGCAGCGCTTCATATTCGCTCAAACTGACGCCGCAACCTGCAACTACCCAGAGCAGAGAGAGAGCAGAGGGGAAGGAATTTTTTTAATTTTTTTTTTTTAATTTATGACCGGACTAAATATAGTTAAACCTCTTTGTTTCTTTTTTGTTTTCAGCAGCAGGAAAGACGTTTGTGTGTGTGTGTGTGAGAGAGAGAGAGAGAAAGGGACTATGAGGGGACGAAGTGATGCTGAGTTTAGTTATTAGGTTTATTCGGGGCGGTGCTGCTGAGGCTGCTGATGCTGCTGCTGCTGCTGCTGCTTCTGAGGATACTGCTGATGCTGACATGGGTTTGTGGGAGTGACAAAGTTTTCATTTTTTTGCGCTTGAACTAATCCAGCTGATGCTCTGTCTATCAACTACCTGGCTTTGGTTCCATCCGCGCACCATCCAGGACTGGAGGGTCGATCATAAAACCTGGTGGATGATCACACTCTAAAGTGGACTGAAGAGAGTGTGGAGATGTACTTTGGAAATTTACTACTTGTGACTGCCTCATTCGTCGTCATTACATCAGGTAAATCATTCACAGAAACGTGCGTAAAAACACAGGTCACTGTGCGTCTTCACCCTCATCTTTCTCTCACATCGTGCGCGCGGACGTACACGCACTCAGCCCCATATGGCGTGACTGCCTCGTACTATATTCCACTTGTCTTATCGTGTTCCCAGTCCCAGCGGATGGATGTAAATGTAGTATTTAGACGGATCAGCTGTGGGAGCTGAACGCATCCTCCCAAACAAAATTAGAAGAAGAAGAAGAAGAAATGTCGCACATGCATTCATTTGTAAATACCACTAGGAATGCCAGGGGGATGCTTCTCACAGCACTGAAGGAGAGGCTATTAGTCAGCAGAAGAGGTCAGAGAAGTCCACACTGGAGCAAAAGTGAGACCATTTAACTCTCACTTTTAGTTCAGTGGTGGAACTCTGAAGGGACAGTGTCTGACACATGGACTTCACCTAAAACTAAGCTCAATAAATGGGTGTGAGGATGCACGCGCGCAGCATTACAGTGCAAACACCTCTAATAGCACTTGCATCGAAGCATTATACATACATTATAGCAACTTGAATGCAACCTCTTACACTGGCTTTTCATTTTAATGTGCACACTTTTTTTCTAATTATATAAAGATCTGAAGTAACTGATGAAATGTTTATTTGCCTTTTACAGTAGATGTGACATATATCAAAGCAAACAATCTAGAAATAGTCACTTTTCCAGCCACTAAGGTAGTGGAAACAACATGTAAATACATTTAATTATAAAGACTAAATTGCTCTTTGATGTGTTGAGCTGCAGAATTTACATGATTAACCCGTAAAAACACAAATAACCACTGGCAATAAAAAATCATCTACTGATCTAAAATGATAATTGATCCACTAATCTTATTAATACATGTCAATAATTGGTGTAAAATCCAGTTTGTCATCTTTTCATGGCCATCAGTGAACATGGAAACATCATCTTCTACAATGATTCATCAGTAAAACTCATGGAATTGGATCAATGGCCATGGATTGTTTTGTTGTTGTTGTTGTTGTTGTTGATGATGCTTGTGTTTAAGGTTCATGGTTTAAGTTCATTCGGTCATCCACCATAATACAGAATCTACAATCAATACGTTTGATTTTAAGACAATCGACTGAATTCTGTTAAGACTGAACAGGCTTAGGCAGAAGCTAAATGCTTATATACTTCTCGCCCACATTCAATTCACTTATTGATATCTTTACTGAAAAAGTAACTTTTTCTTCAATTTTTTTCTGTTTCTGATAAAATAACCAACATTTTGATATAAGCTTTTATGGACAATAACTATAGGAAAATACATGATTTATGCTGAAGAAACTGCAAAGCAAGAAGGATATTATTACAATCAATGATTATAAATCATTTCATCCTTAATAGGGCACTCATAGAAATACTCTGAAATTCCAGATTTCAACCTCAATGTATTATTGTAGAAAACAAGACTTTATTACTTTTGTGAAATTTCTCAGAACTTGTTATTATGTAGAAAATCAAGTAAAGTAAAGTACTTTATTTGACATTATACACTGTACAATGAAATATATCCTCTGCATTTAACCCATCCTTCATGTCATTGGGGCACCTGTAAGGAGCAGTGGGCACCCATGGGTGATGCCTGGGGTCCTGGTCCCAGGGGTCCCCAGGATGGATGGGTCCAGCTAATGGTCAGAATCACCTGGCTGGAGGATTTGACCCTAACAAACATGTTTTTGGCTGATGGGGGAAACCGGAGTACCTGGAGGAAACCTATCCAGACACATGAAGAGAAACATGTAAACTCCACACAGAAAGGCTTGCACGGTCCGGGAATCGAACCCGGGTCCTGTGAGGCAAGAGCGCTAACCACTCAACCACAAGGTCAATGAAGTTATCATATTTGGTTCCATACCCATTAGTCGCAATAAAATGAAATAAAATGAAATAAAATGAAATAAAATGAAATGAAATAAAATGAAATAAAATGAAATAAAATGAAATAAAATGAAATAAAATGAAATAAAATAAAATAAAAGGGGTGGTGGTGCAGTAGTTAACATTCGTGCCTCACAGCAAGAAGGTCCCTGGTTCAAATCCCACATCAGACCTTTCTGTGTGGAGTTTGCATGTTCTCCTCATGTCTGCGTGGGTTTTCTCCAGTTCCAGTTTCCTCCCACCATCCAAACACATGCACTGATAGGGTCATTGGTTAAGGATTGGGGGCCTTCAGGGATATACCCCTAGATGTCGCGTCCAATGGCATAAGCTTCGTTGTTGGAGTCATCTTCTTCTGCTTATCTGGGTCCGGGTCGCGGGGGCAGCAGCCCTAGCAAGTTTAATCTTAGTTATTATTACTATTAACCCTTTGATGCATGAATTATGAGAACATTAGGCAACATTTTGTTCCTATGTGTCTTTATTTCTCTTTAGACCTGAAAATAATCAATACGATTTAAATCTTTTAATGAACCAATTTATTATGACATTACACACATGTCCACTCAGCTGGAAAACATGTGAACCAAAGAAACATGTATTTAAAATGACATATCAGAACACTGTGAAATAAAACATTTGTAATACACGTTTTGTTTAAGAAGAGACTGTTAACCCTTTAATCCCCTGATGTGTCAGTGCTGACGCGTTCTGAATGGATGATTTAGTTTAAACATTCAGAATAATTCAAGGTTTTTTTTGTGTTATTTTACTGATAATTTTCTTCATGGAACTGATATACAGATGTCGAAAAGCAAGTGATTTAGAAAAAGCCTAAACTAAAACTACTGAAACCAAATTACAACACTAGTCATTTGTTCCTTTTTATTACTTCATTTTTTTTGTGTGCATTTTTTCATGTTATTTGTTATTTTGTGATTATATATTAGTTTCTGTTGATGTTGTTGCTTATTTTTGTTTATTTTTTTCAGCGTTTTGTTTTATTTAATTATTTTTTCTTTAATTGTGTTCTGTTAATGTCTTACTTTGTTCATGTTATATATTATTTTGTTCATTTTATTGATCACTTTGCCAGTTTTTGTTCATTTTGTTGCTCATTTTATCTTATTTTACTTTTTTACTGTGGAATTGTTTAAGTCTCAGGAGTTAAATGGTTAATTACTGTCTAATAACAGCAACCAATTGATTTACTCGTAAACGTGTTACAGTAATGATATGAACTGAGTGATATGGAACTAAAACAACAAAACTAATGAATATACAAGAGAACAACTGTAAAATAACTGTCCACTGTAGTGACCACTATCCATCAAAGAGTTAAATGACCAAAAATAATCATTCACTCGGTTAATGAAGGTTCCATTAATTTGAGTAGCACTGGGTCTGTCCACTTGATGAATGTTACATAGTTAATCCCAAATAATTTAAATAAAAAAATCTGTGTTGCTTTGGTACAGTAGTATACACAAGTGAAGCTTCAGGCTTTAAAAGTAAAACAATGACTAAATAAATAACACTTTAAAGGTCTGTGCGCAGCAGGGATGTGATGAATAAACAACAGGAAAATAACTTCCAATACTTGTCTGTGAATATTTTGCAAGTATTCGTATGTGCAGGGATACACATTTGTGATAGTTGTACAATTTGTTCAGCAAAAGGTCCAAATCAATTCATGCCAGCTAACTCTTCAGCGTTACCATGAAGTTGTCCTCCTCATCCTCACTTGACAAATGAAGATGAGTTTTAGCCAAATCCACTATGACGCCGTTGTTTTCCTGTCAGCTTTATTAGTATCAAACACAAAAGTTAACAGAGCTCATTACTCTGTCGATAGCGTGTTTGTTTTGTGAAGCTCCTCAGCTCTTTATCATTTTTAATTAATCATCTTAATACAGGGAGGCAAGAGCCAAATCATAAACAGGTCTGTCATTGTTGTGAGGTGATGTCAGACTTGGTAGATGAGTATATTTTCAGTGTGAAAAACAATTAAAAGAAAACAACCTCAGTTTGAAAAAGCGATTCAGAAATGACAAAATCAGCAAAGTACACAAGGCGTTTTCTATATTTCTTTGTATGAAAGCTTATTTATCTGACAGCAAATAGAAATATATTATTTTCAGTGTTCTCATTTACCAAATTAAAGGAGTCATTTCATGGTTATTTCATTAATATTTCTGTGTTCTCCATTGTTATTGAATACATTGTGTGTTGGTTATATTTAAAAAAAAAAACATCCAGATTTCATTGTTTCAGGCTGTTTTTGCACGGTAGAAAAATGACTTGAGGTGGAACAACAGTTTACCGGTACTTCCTCATATATGTTCATGACGCGATGGCGAGGCATCTCTGATTGGCTCAGAATGCATGAAGGAACACCCCTCCCCCCCTCCCCTGTCCCTCTCCGTATGTGTTTACCTTTACCAGAGTAGCATCCAGCTAGTTTCCGTGCCGTCACTTGTTCTGAAATCGCGCAGGGAAAAACCGAGGCTTTATTTCCACAGAGAGCACATGAACCAGTTTGATCCGCCATTTTTTTCCAGTTTGTGCAGCAGCTACTGTGTCGCCGTCTTCTCTCATAGATGCTAATGCTAATGCTACTTCAGATTCGTTGCAATGGGGGACGGGTTTAACCCTACGTGGGTGACGCTAAAGTCCATTTGACGTCAGATGGACTGGCTTTTTCTGGGTCCCTCGTTCCTCTTGTTGTTTTCTGTGAATTCGGTATGCAGACAGTGGAGGTGACAAACCACTTTCAAAGGCAGCATGTGTTGGTAACTCGGGGTGACCCATCAGATTCCAAAAGGAGTGTGGAAAAGTCTTTTTTTTTTGTGGAATGACACCTTTAATAGTATTTTCTTAAGAACAATGACAACAGAAATGAGTGACTTCGGTGCACTAATTAATACTTGGGCTAGTGTTTTTTTTACTACGGTGTTACATCCACATTTCTTTTTAGAATGCTTTGGTAGGAAATTGGGAACCATGGACATTAACTGTTATACTTTTACAAGTGGATTCTTTGTCCATTTGTGCTGTTTACACGACTTGAGCTGGACAACTGACTATGCTCGACTTTATCTGATTCTCATTGTACATTTTCAATAAGAGTGTGGATGTGGATTTCAGACAGAACATTCAAGGACACACGCTGTTGGAGCTCATGTAGAATGAAGCCTGGCTTTATCCTGCTGAAATAAATGTGTTTCAGTGAAAAGATGTCAACTTACTGGTAGAAAAAATCCCAATATCTGCCTCCATATTTACAGGTCTGTTATACCAAGGGTACTGATGCAGCCTCAGACCGTCACTGACTGCGTTCACTTCTTTCACTGATAATAGTCCAGATGGTCTTTTTCATCTTTGGCACATAGAAATCCAAAGTCTGATTTGACCAAACACAGGGTGACAACAGTCGGCGGCTCCACTATTTTGAAGTTCATCTGAGATGACTGATATAAGGTAGAAAAGAGGACTTTTTGTTTAAAAATCTGTACTTTTGGGGGTAAAGCTACATCATGACATATTATTTAAGCCAATCACCTTCTATTTGATTGACAGCTGTCCCAGCCAATCACAGTTAAGACCATGTCTCTACTGTTCAGAATCTGTGGTTTGTCTTAGAAACACGGTAGTTGTGATATTTCTGCTTCACTTTTCCTTTGCGTCATGAAACTGTCGACCAACGTCATACATTACTTGCATACACCACACATGTGAATACTATAGAAAAACAGCGAATGGACTGAACTTCTATGTCCCTTCAATGTGCCCAAAGCGCTTTACAGTTTCTTCAGCTGCTGCTATGCAACGCGCTGCCAGACCCCATTGGGAGCAATTCAGGGTTCAGTGACTTGCTCAAGGACAGTACAAGATTGAAACCGCCAAATCTTTGGTGAATGAACGTGCTTTAACCAATTGAGCCACAGCTGCCATGTTTCAATTTTTAATTCAATTCAATTTATTTCGAATATGCAATAAATAAAAACAACCACACTCAAAAAATATATAAAAAAAACATATAGATGAAAAACAAAACATTGCTTCATTTGCACATTCGAAAAGGAGTAGAAGGAAGTAAACCTTTTTTAATTTTTATTTTCTTTTTTATATATTTCTTTTTCAAATTTTCTTTTTCTACTTTAATTAATATGTCAGGTGTCAATGGGAGCTAGTGCTGTTGCATATATATTTTACATTTTCCTTATAAAAAATCCTGATGAATACAGAATTAATTTTATACATCAGGGTCACGCAGGAATATCACTTTAAAAAAATCGTGCCGATAATATTAATATTTCAGCATTAATTTAATATATTTTTTATATACAGGGCTGAAAAAAACAATATAATTCTACTTAAATTTCACACTTTCATGAATGATATACTACTTGATGTGATTTTAAAGCTTGAGCTCTGTGGCATTATAATTTATTACTCCACATGCTGTGCTTTTGTTATTATAAATGAGAGGCACCTTTCAATGTTAAAGGCATGTTTCCACACCCACACCATCTGCCTACATTCATTAAACTGAAGTGGGTCTTTCCATTCATTTTCACCTCTATTACTACCAGCTCCCATAGGGTTCTGTACATTCTCCTAACTTTTAAATGACTTTGTGACCTTTTGGTAACATATTTGTTATTTTCTTGTTTTCACAAAACAGAAATATAACAGCGTGTTGTGTTTAAAGTAAGATATGTTTTGCTTGTGTCGATGTACCCGGTCAATACCTTCTCCTCAGCTGGTTTAGAGATACGTGGTGGGGGTTTGGTTTGTGTTTTCTCAAACCTCTGTGTGATTATGTGAGAGAAAAACAACAACAGTGTCAAGTGATGATTGCATTCAATTCATTTCAAACGCAGCATCTCGCAGACACACGCATAACAAACCAAATCCTAATCAATATGCCATAACGTAGTCTAATACGCCTCATTGAAATTTCAGTTATCTGTAAGCCGTGTTCAGACTCAGCTGTTGGCGTGATCAGTGTGGAACCAATCGATGCTAAACAACCCTTAGCTGGTGATTTGTGTCCATGCTGTCCTTCCTCTCATTACTTAGTGATGAATATGGCTGTAGGCTGACTAAAGCCTCACACTGTGCCTCCTGATGAAATGACCATGGATGATGAAACCACTGTAGGAGCCGACTAGTCGTCTAATATGCCACATGAGCTGGCAGCCGCTTGAGTCATGTATTCTGGATGTGGATGTCCCACTTCTGGTACAGTCGCTGATGACATCACAAACGAAATTAGATGACCGATGAGGAGGGATGTCAAACAAAGGCTCAAAAGACCCACAGTGATGCCAGAAGAAAATGAAAACCTGACTTCTGTGCTGGAAATGTAGTCATCTGTGGCACGTTATTACCCTTAAACTCTTTGGCTCTTTTTAGACAGACAGACAGACAGACAGGTTGGTTGGTAGATAGATAAGCAGACAGATAGATGTTATTGTCATTCTGCTGTACAAGTCTATACAGAACAAAATGCCACTGCACTCAATTGACAAGATAAAAAAATAGAATGTGGACGCTAAAATGTAGAGTAAAATAAATAAAAAAATTGGGAAATTACAAACTTGTACTCAATAGAATATAGGCTGACCACAGGACAAAGAACAGTGCAAAGTGCTGTTGATAACATGCAATACAATATTACTACTAAAAGTATATTGTACAGGTTAAAAGTGGCAGTAATGCAGTAAGACTGTACACTATACATTTAAAAGTCTGATGAACTGGGAGAAGAAAACTCTGACAGAACCTAGTGGTTCTGCATCAGGTGCTGCAGAACCTGCTTCCAGAATGAGGCAGTGAATAAAGACCATGGTAGGGGTGTGAGGTGTATTGACAGTGTATCGACAGCGCCAAAGTTGCTAAATTCTTGCAGCTCAAGCACCTGCTGATGTTCATCTCTCATACTCCACTGAGTACTGACTAAATCTTGGGTTGTAGCTGGTGGATTTTGGTAAAAAAAAAAAATTCTAGAACTATCACAAGCCCATGCAGCCAAACAGCGCACCATCATCTTCCTTAAATGTCTTTTGACATATGTAGTGGGAGTGCTTTTAATTGACAGCAGCATGCTGCACTAGTTTTGTAGGAACTGTGTAAATGTTATTTCATTTGATATGTTTTCCTATCATGCTAAATGACAAAGATTCTGACTCTGTAAATGAATTTAAATTGAAAACAGGAGACAGCAACTGTACCTGTAACCAAGCTGACAGCCATGTTGAGTCACATTTTGTAATAACGGTGCATTTTGTGGTAAATGCTCAAAATTTTATCATTTTTTTTTCATTTCATTTTGTGATGAAGTTGCATTTTGTAATAAACTGTCCCTACATATTTTGCAATACATTTTGCTCATGACATAATAAGTTATTACATTTTGAAAAGATTATTACAAAATGCACTTGAATTTTTTTTTTCTTAAAAATGTATTAACATGGTGCATTATGTAATAAGAATTCTAAATCATAGTTTGTTTGTGCACAGTGGTGCAGTGGTTAGCACTCGTTCCTCACAGCTAGAAGGACCCTGGTTTGATTCCCACACCAGACCTTTCTGTGTGGAGTTTGCATGTCTGTGTCCCTGTGTCTGTGTGGGTTTTCTCCAGGTACTCCAGTTTCCTCCCACCATCCAAACACATGCACTGATAGGTTAATTATTTAATCTAAATTGTCCATAGGTGTGAATGTGAGAGTGATTGTTTGTCTATATATGTTCAGCCCTGAGATGAACTGAACACTCATACAGAGTGTACCCCACCTTCACCCATTATATCTGGATTAGGCCCCCAGTGACCCCCACGACCCTAGTGAGGATAAAACGGGTTCAGATGATAGGACGAGAGAGAGAGAGAGAGAGAGTTTGTTTGTTTGTTAATTGAATTTAATGTGACTTTTATCTTACTTTGTAAAAAGCTAGACTCCGTGTAAATTCCATATTTTCTTCTTTGCTTGTTTTGTTTGATAGAAATGTTCAATGTGTTGGGACAGTTTATTACAAAATGTGGCAGTTTATTTAAAATGTGACTTTCTTACAAAATGCGGCTCAACAAGCCTTTCGCTTCTGTGCCGTTTCTAACCTTTGTGTTGCATGTGAAGTTAGTCACAGAGAGCCTGCTGTCTAACAGGTTGACAGTTGTGCTTATCAGTAATTATCACGCTGTGACTAGAGACAAGTCCAGGTTTGTGTAAATGTCTCGCCTCAAGCCTGTCAGTTGCAAAAAAGGCCAAAGATCTAAAGCTTAACGGACCATTCCCACTGCCACTCTGTTGTAATCGCACATTAAAGTGATGGCAGTACTTCTGCCCCCAGGGAGGATGCAGGGTTAATATTTGTAAATACTAATTAATGAAAGCAGCCCCCCGTTATGTAATGCAACAGCTAGGAGCCAAGAAACTCCAAATATAGCCTGAGTCAACAGGGTTTTCAAGACATGATCCCCCCTCCAGCTCTTACTCCACTAACTCTGTGTGTTAGATGAGGCAGAAATACAGGAGATGCCCTAAGCAAACATGTGGGCGTGTGTCAGAGCTTGCAATTAGGACCAATGTGATAACTTGTCTGTCAGAGCAGTTAGCGATGTAATTGACTTTCATTCAATGGCGCTTGTAAGTGGATTTTCCATTTTCTGTGTGAATATATGAAGGATATTTTTTACAGGTCAGATCTAATCCTTTTCATACAAGCACACACAAAGATTTCATATAATAATATCATAAATCTAACTTTATTAATGCAACTGATAAATAGATCAGAATGTAAGTCAGAATCTGGTACAGTTGAATGGATTGATATTATACTGATATATAACTGGAACATATTTGTGAATATTTAGAAAGTATGGAAAAAAACATTTTTTTGTTGAAGGTACTGTTAAATTAAGTAAGTCCTGTATTATATGGATGTTATTTTTGCTTTTTTAATAGGGATTTTCTTTTTTGTTTTTTCAATGTTTGTGATGTTTTGTGTGTGTCTGCTTTGTAATGACAATTGTGTCATTACAAATTATTTTGTCAGAAGAGTAGCGATGGCCTAAACTAAAGATCCAAATAAATGAAATGAAATATAAGTCAGATAAGAAATATAACATTTGTGATAGTAGATTCACTGTATTTATGCCTTAAAAGCTCCTGAGTCTCTATTTAGACACATTCATTTGTACACAGACCAGCCTTGGGAGCCTACTAGAGCAATAACCTTGTGTGTAACGTCTACACTTTTCTTCCAAAAGTCATATTGGACGACAGCTCAAGGTTGACTGCTTTTCACTCATATGGATTATGGTGTTTGTCTTTGCTCTCTTTTGACCTGACGCTTAGAGTTTGGGAGCTTGGTTGAAGTTTAGATACATTCAAAAGGATATCATTGATTTATCCTCCCTGCTTTGGCTACAGCACAAACATAACATGTGTTCTGTAACTGGATTTATCAGCAGCTTGCTTTATATTATTACATTAGAAAGCTCTTGAATCAATAGATGTTAAATTGAACTTTTTACCCCCTGTTTAGTTGTATAATACTGCAGCACTGGGATTGTTAAGTCGATAGTCTCTTGATGGGTTATATAAAACAGCATGATGGAAAATTACTCCTTTTGTGTTTCATGTGTTAGTGTGAAAACACTTAAAACAGTCAAAATTAACAAGACTCTGATTCCTAAACCACCAAACGATACCTTTGTGAATTTCAATTCACAGTAAAATGTAAATATACATCCCATTTTTTGCTGCGAAACAAACATACTGTCGCTCTCTTCCTGTTTATGACATTATTTTCCCTTAAAACTTTTACACATGTGTCCTTGTCTACTTGTTCATCCCTTGTAAATGCAAAAGTCATTTCACACCAGAGTGATCCAGATTAATATTTTTCCACAAATCAAGTCACTCTCCAAATTCCCACATGCACTCCGATATCATTGAACGCCAACTATAGACTCTAATGGGCCGTATATATGATCTGACTAAAAACTTTGCTGAAGTCCCTATTATTGCCTGTGATGTTTATGATTCAATGTCATAAACCAACCTGACAGGGTTTCTGTTGATGAAAGGTGCTTTCAGCCACTGCACCACAATCTTCCTGTCATGAAACACGCATTACTGTGAAAATATTTTTTTTTGTCATGAAGAAAATGTGTTGCTGTCTTCCTCAAAGTGGTGTAGACTTTGTGCTGATTGCACACTTGTCACAGGAGTGGGCTGTTGCTTGTCATTTTGACCACCTGAAGCTGTTTTTGCTTTTCTCCTTTTGCCAAAAGCCTTTTTGCAGGTAATACATCAGTTCAATTTGGCACTGATCCTATTATATTATAGCCAAAGTTAGAGTAAGTGGCCATTAACCCTCATTGGCATTTATGAATGAAATAGTCCTGATTGTGTCTGAGTAGGTGGAGGTATTATTTATTTATTTATTTTTAAATCAAATCATCCATATTATACAAAGACACACTCCCCAGATAAAACCAGTGCACAGGAATCTTCCATGGTGACATATATGCCATTTTTATCCAAATGGATGTGACCAAGATGTCACAATATGTGCTGACACAACAAGGACAAGGACAGCTGGAACTCAAACCCTGAAAAAGGAGCATTATAAACAGAAAGCTTCGACAACAGCAGCAGCTAAAAGTAAGGTTGGATTAAAATAGACCATGGTTAATGGCATGGGTTTATTGTGTGATTGGAATTATTAAGTGCTTCTCATATTCGTGAGAGTAAAAAATGTTTTGTCGCAAAATTATGTCATTCAAAAGCAGTTCTGAGCATTAAGTCCTTATTTATATGTAATAATTGTAACTATAAAATAATGAAATACAAACATTATGATTATTATTTTATTTATTGGGAGTAGGTGATTTTGTTTTTGTGTGGTTATTTATTTATTATTAAACTGCTTTTGTAACATATTAAAGTTGAGAGGTCAGCTGTCACCCAGTATTTGTTTTTTGTCATAAAATCCATTTAGGATAAAAGAGGAAGAGAGAGTCCAGAGTGATGTAACTGTATTACATGAGTTGGGAATTGAAGTTGCATTGTTTTAAAAGCAGGGTTCACCACCAGGACAAAACTGCACTGTAGGGACTTTAATGAAAAAAACAAAACAAACAGTTTTCCTGCGAACATATCATAATGACATAGTTTGTTTTCCAATGATGTTGCACCCTGTAAAGATGGGATTATATATTATATGGTTAAGGATTGGATTACAGGGTTGTAACATGCAACATTGTCCTCTTTTCCTTTTATGAACAAAAGGTTTGGGGAATTTGGGACTCATTGAAGGTGATATACATTTTAATAGCTTGATTAGTATTCATCCTCATTCTGCTTTAGTGTTCTGAGCCGATCTGGTCTGTGACCTTAGGGTGTTCGCTGAGTGCTCACTGATCGCTGTTTGGATGTTTACCTCAGGTTTATGGCATGATAGCAACTCTTTGCTCATGCGGATCAAATCAGTTCATGAAAAGACATAAATCTGCTTATAGCTGAGAGTCAGGATTTATCCCAATAGCACAGATTTAACTATAATGTAACAGCGGCATGTGCAACAACATGTGTGTCATTAGGTGAGTCCTGACTGCTCCTCTTCTCCTCTTTTCAATCATAAGAAAGGATTTTCATGCAGTCTAGATTATGTGCTGAAAATAATGGTTCAGACAGACTGGCACAATAATCAGTGGCACAGTGACCATTTCATTTTCTTTTTATCTTGTGTGTGTGTGTGTGTGTGTGACAGGGAGATACCATCTGTTCCTTGGAATCAAACTAAAAGCAGCAGCATTTGAATTATTCATTTTTCTAAATGTAACACATTGTTGGAGACATTTGGTCTTGCTCTAAAAGCTTACTGTAGGTCTTGAAGCAGTGTGCCTTTCCCTCACAGCCAAGGAGAGATAGTAATGGATCCCTAGAGAGAGAACAGGAGAGTTATCTATATCTCTCATCTTTTTTCATTCGCTCAACTTAGGTCTTTCTCCCTTTCAACGTATGTGTCTGCCCAGCTTGCCATCAACAATCGTCTCTGGGAGTTTGAGTGACATGACGATTGGAATTGACTGTATAATCCAGTCTGCACCCAATGGAAAATAATGCTGTTTACATCATATGTAGCAGGAGGCATGGTGTTTGTAAAATTACATCGATCTATAGTAATGATAGAGCGATACATCTGCCACTTATAATTAATTTTTTTTTCTTGTACTGGCCTGTTGCATTGGCTGGAATGCTTCTTTTTAATTAATCATTTTATTGAGCTATTTATTTACAAGATTTACTGACAGGTGAAGTTCACGGCACCTCCATGATCTCAGAGATAATGTTATCTGTTCTATCTCACCTTTATGTTTATTTTAGAAAGAACTGACTTGAAGAATTAAGTGAACTGAACACTGTTTTGTTTTTATCTGAATGTCAGTTTTATTATGTGAATTGTTAACATTAACTCTTTTACCTTACCTTTCTCCTCTTTTTTTAACCAGTAGTTTAATACTATTGTTAGTTTCATGAATGTTTCCTTTAAAAAAAAGATTTTCTGACATTTTTTATCATTTGACAGATCAGAAAATCAGTTTTGTTCCAGCTACAATGTGACGTGTCAACAGTGTAGACACTGATAGGTGGAGTTGTCTCTGCATCAATGTGTTACATATGATCCGCCATTTTTTATTTTTTTATTTTATTTTTTTTTTATAGTAGGCTGGAGTAACAGGCTGTGTCCATTTTGTAGGGGTGTCCGAATCTTTAGTGAATTAAACGTAAGATAAAAGTAAACAGCAGTAAGTTACATTCAGTTTGTAACTCAAACATAGCATTCCGCAAAACGGCACCGTCGTCGGTCATGGAAATTGAGACATTTCTGTTTTTGGTGGATGACTAAAAAAATCAGCGCGAGTTTGATGGCGCCTCGCGCTGACGTCCAGGTGAGATAGTGTCTGTATGGAAATACCATCTGGAAATACTCTCAAGGAAACTATCAAGATATATTATAGATATTGTCCACCCTGACTTTGCTTTAGAATGGAAATGTACTCTTTGGTTTTGGTATCTATGACAGGAATGCCACTTCTGGGTTTTACTTAATTAACTTTAGCATATTTTAGCCTAGCACTATATAAACAAGTCAAAATGTATAAATGTGAAGTCAACCTTTATTCCATATCCACTTATATACGGCACATGATGTTGATACGGCAACCGTACTCCAAAACCGGGCGATAGAGATACGGCAGTGAACTGCGCATGTCCAACCCCTAACCTCTAACCTCTAACCTCTAACCCCTAACCCTAACCCTTAACCCGAATGTAGCGTACGGCTGCCATATCCAGTTCGTTTATATAAATCATTATCCTGTTCTCTTAATAAGAAAGCTGTGAAGTCATACTCTCTTTTTGTGCTGCACAACTTTATTCTCTTTTTTCTGTTGCTGTTTATTTTCATTTTTCTCTATTATTTCCATGTCATCACCCCTGGCAGAATGTTATGTATTTTGTTATACAAAATGTATGTAATGTTTTCTGACAAATAACATAATTATTAAAAAAAAAAAATACTCTCAAGGAGAGTTCCTGGTATCCGAGTAGAGTCGATAGCATGTAGTGGAAAAGCGGCTTTAGACACATTGGCAGCTTGTATCTGTCATCGGTTAAGATTGACGGAAGAAAAAGAAAACAAAAGAAAATTGGTATTGGCACAAAAAAACCCATATCGATCGAACACTGTTATACTGAAAATGTAGTCGTCTGAGAGCTACACTGTTTTTTTTTAAAAATAATTTGTGATGTTTCACCTTGAATTCAGACAGAACGATGAGACACAAGTTATTATTTACTGCATCACAGTCAGATTATACTCCAGGGGAATCTATCACATTGGATGCCCCTGGAGTATTAAATGTTTGTTACACAAAACATTTAATAACAGTCATCTGGAACAGAAAATATAGCCTTTAACTTCATGATCAGTTCCATTCAAGAGTCACTGACACACTTTTTATTACGTTGTTTGTAATCTTAATCATCCTTTGTGACACATTTAACCCTTCTGAAAGCTGTGTATGTTTTTTCCAAAACATTTTAACACATTACATATCTTTTCTGACTTGAATTGGTAGCATTGTGTGAGCGTTAAACCCCAAAACCATAACCCCTCCCCAGCAATGAAAGTAAATAACAAAATAATAATTGATAGACAATATAACTAAAAGTGACTTGAATACTTGTCAACATCCATTTGCATATGTCTGACACAAGACACATAACACATAACATAATTTTAAAAAAGGGGGGGGTAAGGTGTCACTTTCTAAGTTATGATTATGACATTAGGTCTTGATTCTAATAATTTCAGAAATTATTGAAAGATATAAGTTTTTCATTTAATCCTGTACCTGTGCCTTTCAATAGCTATGTTGAATGAGAGTTATGTAGAAAGTAATGAATTAAATGATGAACACTTTTCCATTGTCTGGATATTCAAAACTCCATATGTATTAGACAAAGGTTCACCAGTCTATAATAATAATAATAATAATAATAATAATAATAATTTACTAGATTTATATAACGCTTTTCTATATACACACACATATTCAAAGCACATAGTGGATTCATTATTCATTCACTCTCACATGCTCCATCTGTTGGTGGTAAACTACATATGTAGCCACAGTTGTCCTGGGGCAGACTGACAGAAGCATGGCTGCCATTTTGCGCCTACAGTCCCTCTGACCACCACCAAACATTCATACGCATCCATACACTGAACACTGGAGTTAAGGAGAGTGAAGTGTCTTCCCAAGGACACAACAGCACATGACAAGGACAGAGCGGGATTTGAACCGCTATCCCTTTGGTCATTGGACAAACATGAGCTCACCAACACTTTTCTCATTCATCTTATTAAAGTATGTAAGATTGAACACATTTGATGTCTAAAAAGTTGCAGACGAGTGTATTTTATAATGTGAGGACTCTAGTCATTTTTCCCAATGGCTGTGTATGTTGAACAGCCCTGACCTACTCTCACACTTCCAGTTTTTTCTTCTGACATGGTTTTGCTCTTGTTTGTTCCGTCAAAAGCAATTATATGTTTAACGGTAGCTGGTCAGCTAGACGGATAACATCAGTCTTCATCTCCACTTCACAGGATCTCGAGCACGGTTTGAAGACAGTGCACCTCGGATTGTGGAGGACCCGTCTGACTTGATTGTTTCCAAGGGGGAACCTGCCACCCTCAACTGCAAGGCGGAGGGTCGACCCACTCCCACTATAGAGTGGTACAAGGATGGGGAGCGTGTGGAAACTGACAAAGATGACCCCCGGTCTCACCGCATGCTCCTGCCCAGCGGCTCCCTCTTCTTCTTACGCATCGTTCACGGACGACGGAGCAAACCAGATGAGGGTGTCTACACCTGTGTGGCCCGCAACTACTTGGGAGAGGCCATTAGTCGGAATGCTTCACTAGAAGTTGCCAGTAAGGCGCAATGTTATTGATCACAGTGTGTGTCTGAATGTGTGTGTGCCTGGATGATAAGCGTGCAAATGTACAGTACAGTAGATGCTTCACAGTTGTGTCCCAGATCTTTTTGCAGCTGGCTGGCAGCTTTTTGGAGGACCACTGGAGAGTTGGTTGTGCTTAAAAATAATGATATGAAACAACCAGACTCTAGAAACCAACCCTAAATAGATGGTGTTATGAGTGGAGATAAATTCTGTGATAAGTTGCAGTCTGGATTTGGCCCTAATTTTAAACTACGGTGACAATCATATTTGTTTACCAGCATTAGGTCTATAATTGCAGCTGAAGAGAGAACATAAACATTTCTGTGGTACTTTTAGCTAGATAAGCATTCATCTGGCCAATTTATCATATCACCCACAAATATAAATGTGAGGGTATAGGTAACAAATATATTAATTAATGATGTTCAGCTATATTAATTATTGTGAGGATTTGGCATGGTAACATTTTAATTAAGCTCCAAAATAATATTCTCCTGGTATTGGAGGCTAGGTGAGATTTATTCAGATATTAAGGCCAATTCTGTCTGTTGTAGCTGTGGATCCTCATTATGCATTGTGTTATATACAGTCACATATACTGACCTTATTAACTTGATTAAATATTGTCCATGGCATGAAGAATTCACATTAGCCATTTTAGTTATTGTCATTAATGTGTCCTTGCAGTCATTTATAATAAATTAGTCACAACAAGCGTCGTATTGCTATTTATTTTATCAATGCTATACCACGTAATTTGGCCCATTTGTTATGCTAAAATATTATTCTGTAGTAGAACAACTGATTACTTGACTTATTGTGATGAAACAAAAATACAAGTTATTGGATTTTTTAATACAACAACAATAACACATTTTTCAGTTCAATTAACTGCTCTAAGAGTTTGACAAATTAACTAATCTGTGTCTGAAAAATAAAGACAGAGGTACACACAAGGGATTATTTCTTTGAGACAACATGATGTTTGTTAACAGAATGAGTGGCTGCATATGCATTTCCATGTCCTACCATATATGAGAAAACTCACAAACAGTGCTGTCAAGTGATTGTTTTTTAATCAGATTAATCATGGAGGTGTAATGGATTAATTTCAATTGCATATGAGCAAACAGACTTGAGAAAGAAGGGAAAAAATAAATATATATATATATATATATAAATGCTAGCAGAATCATCAACTAATATATGCTTTGTGTTAATATGATAAGTCCTTCTCACAGAATGTGTAGAATGCTTTGTCTCAGTCAACTGTTGTGTCTTGTTTTTTTTGTCCAACATGCTGTTTGGCATCTTCCATCTTTATGGGTTGGTTCTGCTGCTTGTCACTACTGGATCAACTGCCCATTTGTTAATGTGCAACGCTAACTCTCCTTGGACAAACTGCCTAATGTGTTCTGGCAGAGACATTCAGAGTCATTCTATGCTGCAGATTAGTTAATTGTGTTAACATTTTAATCAGATTAATCATGATGGCTTAATCTGCATTAATGCATTCATTTTGACAGCCCTGCTTAGAAGCAAGTGTACACATTTAAAATGATGAAAGAGTGAGTTTTGAGGGGTGTTTTTTAACCAGCTTCACAGGAAAAATACAGCCAATCATCAACTCGTGTTGAATGTTTTCGAAGCAAGTGCTATTGTTGGTGACCTTTGCAAGACCTGTCAGTATTAGCCACAGCAGCATCATGTGTGTGTGTAGACATGTATTGCATGTGTTCTTTCTTTGTGCTTTTTGTCTACTGCAGAAGACTGCGGCAGAGGAGTGTGAGTGTTCTCATATCTTGGTAAAAGTGCACTGAAGTAAAAAGCTCCCAGTGGGCACCACATCTATTATTTTTCCTCTCCGGTTCAGGACACGTGCCATTGTCTTCTTTGCTTTCTAATTGTGCCAGTGTGGCTCGGCCTTGGGCTGAACCGCGGTTCTCATTGGCATGTGAAAATGGATTAGTCATTGGGTTGATTAGCGGAAAGAGCATAACAGATTAGCAAGGTCGAATTGTCCTCGTTAAAAAAAAAACACACACACACACAAAACAGCAATTTGAACAGACTCTTATCTTCCTCCATATTGAGCCTTCCTTACTGGCAGCATGTACGAGTGCTTATGGCTGGCTGACCTCATCTGTAGCTCATATCCAAAAATAGGGACGGCTTGCTCAGATATACAGTATATGGGGAACCTTAGCAGATAATGCAAATATCCAAGCTGGGCATAGATATGACTCGTATACTGACATGTTGCCTCTTTTAAAATGTTGATAGTGAAATTTAGCTTTCTATGCAGCTGGAGATTACAGTATAGTCATATCAGTGGACGGATGATTCACCTGCAGGCACAGAGTGACTAACAGTACTAATAAGTGCCTGTTTTGTTCTAATCTCAATGCCGCCGGCTAGTTGGGGCATATGCTAAGACAGCATGGTGGTGGTCTTAGACTCACCCCTCCCTTCTGCATGAGGTTGTGCTGACTGTGGGGTAAATAGTGACCCAATTAGTTCTGGCAGTAAGGGAGGGGGGTGTGCAGTGTTAATGAGGGGCCGGTTTTAAGCTGGTGGTCTTGCACAAGTGTGTGTGTGTTCTGTGTTGGTGGCGGCTGTGTGTGAGGCAGGAGTCTGAGGGACAACAGGTGGGAGGGGGTTAGCTCCTTAAACTCCCACTGAGCAGTAATTAATACCGATACATCTGTCGGACTGTGGAATAGGGAGCAGGATTGCTGACACCAACTCGATTTTAAACCACATTAATTACACATTTATTGCCTGTGCATGATGCATAATGTATTGTGTATGACTAAGCCGTTTTTCTGCAGTGTACTTAAAGATTTACACTTGGCATAGTGTGTGTGTGTGGATTAGTATCTTAAAGATCATTTGGTGATGACAAATGTTTGGCCCCCAGTGTTGTGTAAACTACTTCCAGTAATTATTTACCTTACACTATTACAGTCTCAGGATTGTAATGTGTTATTGTATTACTTTTGATTCACATATTAGAGTCATAAATGACATGTGTGCTGTAGACCCCCCCCCCCAATATAAGGGATAGGAGAGCCAGAATGTTCAGTCATGGTCGGAGGGGCCGTTTGGCATGACTTGGCTGCCACACTTCTGGGAGCCACTAAAGGGAGAATGTGAGAGCGAATGAATAATGGATCCAATGATGTAAAGCAATTTGGGTGCTCTGAAAAGTGCTATAGAAATCTAATCCACTACAGTAATGCATTACTTTAACATCACGTTACTTCCAACACTGCTGTCCTCTCCTTTGAATGTCAGCTATTTCAGTCAACAAACGTAGACGTGTTTAGTTGTTCAGTCCAGTCACTCTGTATTTGATTAAAATTTTCAACTGAATAAAATGTCTTTTATGCTCAAATGCATTTTGTCACCCCAAGGTTCACAAATTCAGATTTTTGCGTAGCCGCTGTTGCGCTTCCTTGTAGAGTGCCCCATAGTAAATAACTTTCTTTGCTCCAAAATGCCAGCAGCAGTCATTATTCTGTTCTCTGCCTTCTTCCTCTTTTACTGGAGCTGCCAGTAACCGGGTGACTTGTCTGCTGTGTTGAAAAACTAGAATAATGAAACAGTAGGAGTGGTCTGAAATCTATTCCTTCGTTCTTACAAAGTGTTATTTTTTCAGTGTTGAGAGGGAGAATAACAGTTGTAGTATCTGTTTCAAAGTAATGAATGTGAATGTCAGCCGATCTCAGTCACATGGTTTGGCAGGATTAGAATAAAGTAGGACAAATAAAAAATAAAACTTGCTTAAAAGGCTTTAGAGCCAGATGTTCCTCTAACTCCTGATGAAGGATTATGAAGGAATCAAAGTTGTAGTTGCAGCTTGTTTCTTGGCTTCCTCCACTCCCATGTTCTCTTTTCAGATATACATTATCATCCCAGATGAGTGTGGTTTATACTTGTAGTTGAGCTTTTATCTGTACTAAGAAGCAAATTTGACTCACATCACTGCAGCTAAGCTTTATTTGAGCTGTCAAGCTTTACTGATAATACTAAATGTGTTATGATAATGGAATGTCTGTTTTGTAATTGAAATATCATTACATATTCTTAAAAATACAGTCATTTATAGCTGAGAATTTTTCATAAAATGGTTTGTGTCTTGAGTCCCTTCTCATTCTCCATCAACCAACTCAGACAATGGATGGATTAAATGAATCAGTCTTCTCTGGAGAAAAAGCCTCCATTAGTTGTGACAGGGCAGAATCATGGCAATGGGATTAGTCCACCTCCCTAACGTGTTTATTGCTCTCTGAAATAAAAGAACAATGCAAGCCCATGGATCGTTGTCTCCAGATCTGAAAATGTGTTCTTCTCCAGTCGTTTAACCTCTCTGCATTCCCTTTCTGTCTGTCTTACATACACAAAGCTTGGTAGCTGTTCACACATCTGTCTGGCCCACGCTGTCTACTTCCCACATTCACTGTCACCTCCTGTTAAACAGAAAAGCTGTCTTTTTTTCTCTGTCCCGTCTATCACACTAACCCACCATGTTTCTTGCAACTTGCAAGATATGAAAACGCTCCATGAACTGTTTGCCCTAAGGATGTTTGAGATTGAACCAAGACATAATCAATTAACAGTGTTGGTACATTCATAACTCTATTACATGCAATGCAACCTGGGAATGTTGTATTATTCTCGTGATTAATCTCTTTTCCTGTCTGTGTTCATTTTCCCAAAAACACTAACAGATGGCCTTTCTACAGTCCTAAAGCTGTGCTCTACTAAACACAATATTATAGAGATACATTTCACTTAAAAATCAAGTGATGAATATTCTCTGAGAGATTAAATCTCCTAATCTGTATATCCCTGAAATATTAAAGTTATGAAAATGAATGGATGCTTTTGCAATTCTGCCCCACCCCCCCACCCCACCCCCACCAACCCCCCTCCAAAATAATGATGAAAGCGCTTGAAGTCATTTAGCTCCGCGTTGCCATTATTTAAGCTTACAGGAAGTGCCTTAGGGAATAGAAGGATTTGTCTCTGGAGAAGCAGGGTCAGACCTCGGCCCACACTCCCTGTCTGAGCCCAGCACAGATAGCCAAGGCTGGTTAGAAGGGATTATTTGGCAGTGTTATAACAGACAAGTTAGGGACAGTTAGAGCCCTGACTCTGTGTTTCTAATGAGGCTGGTTGACTCTGTGGTGGGAGCATGGTGACACACAGACATCCATGAGAATCACAGTTTAGCATGACAGGCTTTAAAGTCAGAGCAGGGAAGGATCATATTAACTCAAACACAGCTTCAAAGAAGGTTTTGGAGCTCATGTTGCACAGTATTTGGGGGTAGTGATGTCAGGAATATCTTCTGCTCTCTGGCATGTGTTTCAACCCTCAAATGTCCCACTTTCTGAAACTCGGTGCCAGGGGACTGGGTTGCATTGCTAAAGGTGTGTAAGTGCATCTCTATTACTGTGTGTGTGTGTGTAAGTGTGGGTGTGTGTTTGTGTCGTTTAGGGATTAGTTCCTCTTCCCACAACTTTTTCACTTCAGTCACCATGGCAGTGAAACAAAGGCCTCGGTCTAACCAGGCCTTACAGTCAAAGCTCTAAAAATAATGCATTGCTTTCAATTAGCCCTTCGGCTGGGCTGGCATTTGAAACAGGCAGCGAAGTGAACAGGGTCAGGGTTATTTGATGAACAGACCTTTAGAAGAAATCTGAATGCCTTCCCTTGCTGACATCCAAAAAATTCAGTCCTAAAATCCATCGAGCTTTCTTAATTGCCTTGTTTTATTGAAGATTTTAAGGATATTTTAGTTTTTGGGTTTTTTTTTTTTGTTCCCAAGTCTTTTTAACTTATTTTCCTATTTTTATGTACAGCACTTTGGCTTCTCCTGTCGATCTTTTAAATGTGTTATACAAATAAAGTGGATTAATTGATTGATTAATTTATGTTTGAGGTATGTAAAAGCAGATTTCCAGCTCCCCTCACACCTATAAGTATAGATTTTCCTCTTCTGCATTATGAATTCCAGGGGGAAATATCACAATATTTGACTGAATAATAATTAAAATATCATTAAGGTTTAATGAGAAATGTAATAATTGTTAAAGAGTGAAGATGAATCACACTTGCCTAAATTAAATGTCATACCTTAAAAAAAAAAAAAAGGAGGCATTTGAGTGAATAAACTTCCACTTCATTTCAGCAAGACTCTGTTTAAGCAGACAGGTGCATGATTGATTTCTTTAAATAGCAAAGTAAATTGATGATAAGGGCGGATGAAGTATGGATCGATTCATGTCTTTTTCAAACCTGGGGGAAAACTGTTTGTCACTCTACCACCTTTTGGAATAATCCAGACATTTTCACAAGGCAATTAATGTAACATTGAACAAGGAATGACATTGACTTGAGGAAATAGCTGTGATAAAGCCATTCATGTGTGGTTTTATTCAGGCCCAGTGGTTCTGAATATTGATGCTTCATTAAAGGCCAGGGCTGCCATGTTGACACAGACATGTCAGACAAACTGGTGGATAATTAATGTGGCATAGATTTAGTTATGTACTCAGAGTAATTGGCTTAGAATGAACTAACTGCCTAGATAAGTCGATTTAAGGTGGATTATCATAATGTCATTAATGACAAACTGAGAGATTACATCAAATGATGAGGACAATGAAAGATGGTTTATTGTTAACTGTAGACTGACAGAAAAAAAAAAAAAAACAGATGGTTTTTCATCGCTATTGTGTCTGTGAAAGATCACTAAAATATTAATGAAAGTGTAAAAAGAGATTGTATTGATTGATTATTGTGGACTGATACACTTTGGCTGAGAAAACCCTTTAGGCCATAGCTGCAGGATGTGGTCCGATATGACAAGTGAAGGCTTTTGTGTGTGTGTGTGTGTGTGTGTGTTCTGGAAAATGTGAGGCTCTCAGTATCTGAGCATGACGTTTCTATCGTACGGGAGGGTCTCGTGAGATGGCTCCAGTTCACAGTTCACACTGAGGCTTTCATCTGTCGATCTCAGCAGAAGATTGGAAGATATAAAAGGTCGCTCTGCCAAACCTCTAATCCTGTCGTCATCTGCGAGGTGACGGCAGTGCAAACTTCAGGGGTGACACATACGGGTAGTTCTTTCTCACTCTTGTGTTGTTTTTGTTTGAGTTGGAAGTGTACTGCTGGTCTGTATATGACGGCGTTTGGAATCACAGACACAATCCTTTCATTAACACAGAGGACATTTTTTTTTCCCCCACTCACACATAGGTTAAATTATGAATGCGCTTTTATTTGTTTACTCCATGTTGGCCTGAGAGATGTGCATTATTCATTTGCTCTGACAGGAGAGACAGCAGAGTAGGACACAGTCTAACAAGGACGTTGTCAGGGTATTTGAGCAGTGAAGCACATGCAAAAATAATAATCGACTTTCACTCAATAAGCTTGTTTTCATCCAACCTTTGGCTTAAAAATGGTTCAGTCAGGAAAACAACTCTAAACGATCGAAGACAAATTGGTGCTCCTTTTGATTATACGACTGGTGTGTCTGCACTGCTGCTCACTCTGCGGTTTCCATTTCCAGACTTTGTTTTAAATGCATCACAGAGACAGGGCTTCTGAACCTAATTAGATTTCTTTGTGTTGTCTTCTTAGTCCTGAGAGATGATTTCCGGCAGGCCCCGAGCGATGTGGTGGTGGCTGCTGGTGAGCCCGCCGTCCTGGAGTGTGTGCCTCCACGTGGTCACCCTGAGCCCACCGTGGACTGGAAGCGCAACAACGTCCGAGTCAGCACTAAAGATGAACGCATCTCTGTGAGTCCGGCTGCAAAACGGCCCAATGAGGTCAACATAAAGTGGTCAAATGTGACTGTTTTATAAACACCTTAGTTAACTTACCTTTATCGGGCGCTCATTTAATCTCAGTGTGTTATTGGACAGTTGGTATAAAATGTGCAATAAAACAACAGTTAAAAGGTCATTAACTTAGAAAAAATAACTCGTATTCTCTATGTAGAGCTTTTAAATGTGTGTCAAATCTCTTTGAATCACTGTATATAAAACCAACATGCTTCTTGTTTGTGGAAATTACCAAAAATATTCACACTCCTACACCCTCTCATCCTCCCCCTTTGACACATGTTTAGATAACTTTGATTTCATGGGATTTACCAAGTTTAATTTATGTTTATGTTTAATTAATGTCTGTTTAATTTACTGTTTTTATGATTTAATACTTGTTTATTTGATGAATTATGGTGAAATGTTGTATTATGTTGATGATTTTGAATTATTGATTTAAAATAAGAAAACTAAGAAACCTTTAATTTCATAATGTTGTGTGATTATGATTATATTTTTTGTAGCCTAGAAGTGAGCAGCTGGATGTTTTCCTCCTCCAAATTAATTAAATAATTTAGACATTTGAGAGGTCCAATATACCTTTAATCCTTTTCCTGTGTGGCACCCAACATTTCTTTGTTTGGAGAGACTTATATTCTACATACTCTATAAATAGTTAACCCAGTGTTTTTCAACCTTTGGGTCGGAACTCCATCTGGGGGTCGCTTGTAATTTCTTTTAACTGATAAAAATAAAAATGTACAAATAAAATGTATATGGTGAGCTGATAGACAATCCCAATCTATGACAGGTATGACAAACTGAAGCTTTAACTGAAGTACTGTGGTGCTGTTTATCTGTCAAATGTTCCTTGTAGTCAGTTTCAGATGCTGCAGCTCTTTTATAATTCATAGTTTGAGATATTGTTTGTTCAGTATTAATTGTCAGCCTTGTAAAAGTAATCTGGACTGACTGTACATATCCTGACCAAGGACAATAACACTCTCACCTTGTTGAGATGCATTTTGTAATAAACTTCTAAAATGTAATAACTTTTTCATTTTGTAATAAACTGCCCCAACGCATTTTGTAATAAATTTTGCCGCATTATGTAATACGTTTTTACATTTTGTAGCAGCAGGGCGCTTTGGTGGTGTGGCATTAAAACTCAAGGAGCTGCTTGGGAAACATTCCAAGTAGTTTATGGCTTGGCTGGTAATTAGACATATTAGACATGGACAATTTGAAATTCCAAATATATTTTGGAAATAGATACGCGGCAAAATTTATTACAAAATAGAATGAAAAAGTTAGTACATTTTGGACATTTATTACAAAATGCGGCTTAACACACCTTGGCTTCTCTGCCTTCTATATAGCCTTAAAAATCTCCTAAAATTAAGGTTTATTGGCAACATTGTATAGCAACTTATTACATGATCAATAACAGAGAAATTTTAGCAAAAAAAAAAAGAAGGCTTCATTTTTTAATGCCTCGGGTTACCAGAAATGTGTGATGTTAAAATGTGGTTACGAGCCAAAAAGATTGTGAACCACTGGGTTAAACCTTTACAGGACACTCAAAATTAATACTCTGAAATTCAAAATATCAACCTTAGTTTGTTATTGGATGATATAACAAGACTTCACTAGTTTTTAAAAATTTGTTAACAGTTTTATTGTCATGTAGAAAATCTAAGTTAGTGAAGTTACCATATTTGGTTCTTTACCCCTAAGTGGCAAAAACGTATATATAGAAAATAAAAGAAAAACATATATAGATCAACATCAGTGCTGATCCAGACCCCTGTCCACATCCACATGATCCCTTTGAACATCATTCCTTACATTAATACCATTACTCTCTGGTACCAAACAAAGCAGGTGCATTCAGTGTTCATGCAGAGGTGGACGTTACAGACCCTGTAGACCACATTTGTCCTCATTCTGACTGTTGCCACTGTTTTATAACATGTATGGAAATTACCAAAAATTTTCAGTTTCCCAATTAATTGTTCATTCTGGGAAACTAGTGCGCAAAGTGATGCATAAGTTAAGTTTGCACTTGATGTAATTGTGCAGGTAAGAAAAAAAAAAGCCTTTACATTTTAGTCGTAATGATTTGACTTAATTTAGGAGTTGGATTAAATCTATATACATCGAGAATGAGACTTGTTTTCTCTCTTTCTTTTTTTCTTTCATGTGAATAAATGGCTAAAAAGGGTTTGCAATTGGGCAACATTTCTTGTTAATTATTCTTTTCACAACACGGGACTGTAATTTGAAAATGCAATGGGTCAGATTCAATGCTTTTTGTTCAGGATTTATTAGTGCACAGGCAACAAGAAGCAGCGATACTCATTCATAATGACAGTACTTTCAGTAATGTGGACCATAATTCAATGCAGGAACCCTGTTTTTATGGATCACATAGACACTAATTCAGCTGTCATTTTTTTTCGTCCTTTCCACTCATGTGTCACTAACAGATGGACATTGGCATTTCAGTAACAGCTCAGAACATAAACAAACCACAATAACTAACTATGTAGTGATGAAAGATTAATTATTAAAACAGCCAGAACTATTGAAGTCTGTATATATATATATATATATATATATGTGTGTGTGTGTGTGTGTGTGTGTGTGTGTGTTTTCCTTTGATGATTGGGATGATTGGGATCCTCAATAGTATCTGTGTGATGTTTTTATTCAGGTCTAATCTCTGGAGCTGCCACTGTGTTGTTTTTTCAGATGCGTGGGGGAAAATTGATGATCACTCATACCAGGAAAAGCGATGCTGGCATGTACGTTTGTGTGGGCACTAATATGGTTGGAGAGAGGGACAGCGATCCTGCAGAGTTGGTGGTGTACGGTGAGTCCCAGAGTTCCCAGCACAAAATGTTGACGCTGCAACTTTGTGTACTTTATACTTGAAACTTTATCTCCCAACTGCAGAGCGGCCCGTGTTGGTGCGAAGACCCGTGAACCAGGTCGTCATGGAGGAGGAGACCGTTGACTTCCTGTGTGAGGTCCATGGAGATCCTGCTCCCACTGTGCGATGGAGGCGAGAGGAAGGAGAACTTCCCCGCGGGAGGTGAGGCGAACACAACACCAACTTATGACGTTTTGACAAGCTGAACACGGCCATACAAGAGTCGTACAATGGATTATTAACACATGCGACCCAGAAAACATATGGAGACTGATTATTCATTATTTAAAGCTTGTCGATCAATTTATGTGGATATAAATGAATTAATAGTAAAGTAGATTTGTTTGTGGAAAAACATCCCTCTGCATTCATGTCCATGGCATTTTTAATCAGCACTAAGCACAATGTATATTTAGCTAAGCCTATTAAATAATTCGTTTTCATTTCTAATATTCATAAAAATGAAAAATACATCATTACCATAAATCCTGTCTCCCTATATTGTGAAACGGTGATTGATATTATATACAGTATGTAGGGCAGGTTCAGAAGTACTGTTTGACACTTTACATCCATATTATTATTATTATTATTATTATTATTATTATTATTATTATTATTATTATTATTATTATTATTATTATTATTATTATTATTATTATTATTGATTCAGCTACAGTGACTATAGTAACTATTGTTCATTTATTGATTTTAAATACATTGTAGGTCCTATTCTTTCTGCAGAGCTGCTATTATTTTTCCATTGTATGGTCTCCAATTATTGTGCCGACATTGACACAAAAATAACCTAATCTTGAGATGATGGAAACATTTTAAAGCACAAACAAGTGAAAATGATTTTATAGAACAACAAACACGAAGGCCATTTTAATAGTTGACAGTGATGCTGGCAGTGTTGTTAGTATTATACAGTATATCATGGTGAAGGTTTATTTGAATTTTTGTTGAAAATATAACCTTGTAACAACCGGCAAAAAGGGGTATCCAAGAACCCACACTCTAAATGTCTATGTGAGGATGTCAGGTTTCATCCCTAAAGTGTTACCGTACATAGTGTACTCTCATATAAGGTAGTGATAAGAAATCTGAAGTGTAAATGTCAGTGCTGAACTGACTGCTTTTCCGTCTCCTACTGAAACATGTTCAGCATCACTACAGAGTAACCATCAGTAGATTTGTTGAGTCTGACAATACATAATTGATTGTGATGATGACAATTTCATGCAAATGCTATTTTTCATTCTTCCAAGAAGGTATATTCTATTCTGTCTTTCATCTGTTTCGATTCCATCTTTTGTGTGTCATAGCTTTTATTTCTTTTTTTTTTCCTCCGGTACAGGAGTCCATAAAATAAAACTGACTGATTTGCTGCATGGATCAAATAACAGTATTGTGTTTCTGTTCTACAGTTATATTTTGTAAAAATAAGTTTTTCTTAACTACCAATTGGAACTGCTGTTACAAGATGACATACTGTTTTTTTCTCAAAGTCAAACAAAAAATCAACAGAACAATCTTCAGCTGAACTCATATGATCTCATGTTTCCAATCGATTCTCTTCTATTTCAAGACTTTTCCTGAAGCCATTCACTGTATTTGAGGGAGATAAGGCACATTGTTCCACTTGTTTCAAGATAATGTCACTTGATTGGAAAAAAAAAATCCCTGCAACAGGCTGACTGACAGGGAGAGAAATTACATTATCTTGTGCCACTGGTAGATTTGCTTTGGCCTGTGTAGATTAGCATGTTTTTTTATGGTTTGGCTCTCCGTTAGATCTTTCATTATCTCTCGTTTTCTCATTTCCAGGTTTGAGATCCGCAACGGCAACAGCCTCCGTTTGTTCCGCGTGAAGGAGCAGGATGAAGGGACATATACCTGCACATCTGAAAACAGTGTGGGCAAGACAGAGGCTTCAGCCATGTTGCAGGTCCATGGTAAGAAACGCATCATGCATATTGCATTTCAGCTTTTGAGAAATTCAGTGCATGCACAGACACATACTTAGGCATGCATACAAAAAGCTCTGGTACTTAGGGCCATGTTCATGCATAAGGTAACATTGCATCACGTGGTAGCAGTTTGCCCCCATTTCCTGTCCAAAAGCTGTGTTTTTATATCAGTGTATCTGTGTGAGTCCTTTCCAGCGGTGCCGCCAGGAGCTTATGCTAAACCGTATGGATTACGCCATTTGACAGATGTTTGGTAGATGTGTGCTTTAACTCACTGCCAGGCAGCAGTCCCAGTATTAATAAGACATGACTCTTTCCCTCTCGCTTCCTGTGTTTTAACCCCCCCCCCCCCCACCCCTCCTGCTTCACTGCCTCCTCTTTTTCCTCCCTGTGTGTTTTGTTTAAATAGTCACAACAGTCAGATACAACTTCATCCCCAAAAGCTTTAGTGTAAATGAGTGTTATTTTCATTCATTTTATCCCCCCCATGTCATCACCAGTTTTGTTTTGTCGCTCAGCATTTCATCCATCTCATTAATTTTCCATCTCTTTCCATCATGTTTCAAACCTTATCATCATTCCAGTTGGGCCACGCTGTAAGTTCATTTCCCATGTAATTTTTTTTAAAACGTTTTTTTTTTTTTCTCCATAAAAAATAAAAGCTATTTGTGTTATTGCTCATTTATTCTGAAAAAAAAAGAAGTGCTGTTTTCTCTATGGTCTTCTTAATGGTTTTTAAATCAGTAATCACTGCCTAATGGCGTAGAGAAGCTCTTCCATTAGGTACAGAAATGTCGACTACATGACTGTTGCTGCAGTCAGGCATTAAGTAAGCCTCAGACACACTGACTTAATGTACGCTAGATTACATTAAGTCTGGTGTCATAGCAAACACACATCTGCTATATTGAGGGGTATGTGTTTGTGTGTCAGGATAAAGTAAACCAAATCCTTCCTCATTTGTAGTCTTAGTAGTTAAAATACAGCTGTAAGACTTTAATTAGAACTACTGTGCATGGACACTGATATTTAGGTAAGAATACGAACCATGTTAAACTAATGACCTCTTTACTGCCACGCCATTATTACTATAATTAATGTGGCATATTGTTTTTAACAAAAGTGTACACATTTGAATTGATGTAAAAAAATAAATAAAAAATTATATCAGCCCTCCAAAAAATCCATGTCAGTCAATCACAAAAAAATAGAATCAATTCCTGCTATGCACTGAGCTCAAAAACCCAGTTGAAATCATTATTCTTACTATGTGAAGCACAGATTGAGTTTTTCAACATATTGAATTTACAGCAGGATTTCTCATGTTAGTCTGCAGTCTCCCACCAAGCCAAGACAACCCACATGAAACTATTTTGAATGTTTTTTTCAGTCTTCATGTTTTACATTTGTTTTTTTTTCTTCCAGGCTGAGTTGCGTTCTGCATTACTTTTAGACGTACCTTTATGTGAAAAATGTGTTGGAATAGCTAAGACACAAATACAACCCCTGCTCCAAAAAAGACTTGAATGGGATGATTTGTATTTTATTTACAGTAGAACACAGAAAATGGAGCAATTGATTGAACTGAGATAATGCACCAATTTCAGAAAAACTATGGTAATTTAAATTTGATGGAGAAAAACATATGTGACAGTGCCATTTTTTACCACTATGTTATATTATTTATTCATTTAACACTAATCTATAAATGTCTGAAGCTGAGAAGACCAGTTCCTGGAGTTTCAGGAGAGGAATGTTTTCCTTTCTTGTCAGATATGGGATATAGTGCAGTTTCTGGATCATGGTCACATATGGTATGATAGAGTTTTAAACTGCATTTATGGAAGATATGGTGAACTTTGTACACAGGCAGTCATTTCTGGAAGTGTTCCTGAGCCTGTGCAGTGATTTCCATTTTAGAACCACATTTTAATGCAGTGCTACCTGAAGACCTGATATGGATTCATAGCCTTTTCGCTTATATAGAGACATTTCTCTAGGCTCTGAGAATCTATTGATTGTATTTAGGGCTGTCAAATGATTACAATTTGTAATCAGATTAATCACACACTGTGGTTGCCAGAAAAACCCTGTACAAAACACATCAAACTGTAAACATACAGAGTAACATGTAGGTTTAACACTTCAAACATGCAAATGTAATATTTTAATCATTTATTGTAATCAATAATGAAATGCACTTTACATACACATTGCATGGCGCCTAAACTGGAACAAATTACTGTAAGGGTTCCATGTTCTCAGAATTTTATAAAGACAATATAAATGAATATGTGAACAGTCAGGATTTGAACCACCAACCCTTTGATCACTGGTTAAAACAATAAGATAAAGTTGGCTGGGAGGATGATCCAGGAGCCAGACTCAGAAGATGTTTTTGAATAAAATGTAAATAAGGAGAACCGAGGGCTGAACCAAAACAAAGACACACACAAGTAAAGGCGGAACCAATAGGAACCGACCACCAGCAGCTCAAGCTCCACCTGTGGGCACGGAGACGGACTATGGGACAACATAATACCAGATTTAGTGTAAACAAAAGGACATTAGGCTTTTGGCTGGGGCTCAGCACTGATCAGTTGTGTATTTTATGTGTGATGGCAATAAACCGTAAGAACCTGAGACCTCCTGATTGGCTCGCCTCAATTTATTCCTGAAGCAGGACCCAGCTCATGGCTTTCAAAAACAATCCAGATTCTTCCAGGTTCTAACAAATGGTGCCATTTGTATATTTGTACCAAAACCCGGGACCCCTGTTTTTGTACTATAGCGCCCCCTAGAAATGTACTTTTATTTAAACGACTGTAGGTCAGACATATGAACAACGATTTGGCTGAAAAAGACGTCTATCTCCTAGGTCTACACCTGTTTGTCATACGAAATTATTATTTTGCACTGTAGCGCCCCCTACAGATTTTCCAAATACACCGTTAGTAAAATGGCATTAGATCGGACATACAGTACAAACCCTGATTTGACTGAAATTTGACTATCTCTCAGTCCTATATCAGTTTATCAATAGAAATTGTGATTTAGCTCTATAGCGCCCCCTACAAATGTATACAAAAGCGTGTGTTTCTGGCAGAATATGTTCTTCTACATCCTCCTTTTTGATATTCTTTACTTTTATACATCTGTTGGTGCTTTAAAGTAGTATATTTCACTTCCTGAAAAACCTGGAAAATGATTATCCAATTGAAAACATATAAAAAAAATAAGGAAAAAAGGACAAATGTCCTGGAGACGGTTAAGTTATCCTAGAAAATGATTTATCCTCTTCCTGCTTTGTGACCTTGTGTGCCTAAATTGAGACGAAACAAAGGAAATCGTTTTTCAATGATTTATTGAAAATATGCAAATATTTTAGTGGAAGTTACAGGAGAAGAGAAAGTTGAGTTGGGAATTGTCCAATTGAATATTAACTCCAGTTTCACAGGCTGTTGAAGCGCTAAACTGTAATCTGTGGGTGTGATTGTATTATTCTATGATTCATTTGTCATAATTATTATTTATAGACAAATTCTAGCCATAGACTGCACATCAAACGTCTGAGTAATACACATAGAAACAATCTTGAGTTTTTATATGTATTACAAGTTACAAGTGTAGAAAAGAACACTTCCACACAAAGAGGTACTGTACGATAGGATAATGTGTCACTGTAGGGGCTGAACATTTCCTGGAAAATACACAGTAAAATCACCAGTGTTATTATAACACTTAAAGAGTTAATTTTAACACCACCTCAGTGAACATATGGTCCCGAGTGTAAGATTTACATTTAAGTTTTTTACATTGAAGTTATGTTTCCAGAGTCAACTTTACACTAGTAAGAGTTAATATTTTACACTACACTTTTACAACCCATAGTTTTATTCACATTCAACACTGAAGAGTTAAATTACTGCTTTTTTTTTCAATGTGAGGAAGATGGTACTGCCTGTCAGTTTGAGCGCAAAGGTTGGTGGGCGGGACTTTTCAGAGTCATTATCTTTTAACACTGAAAGGTATCCTACTCTCATCAGTGTTGAATTATTTCTGAGAGAACCGATTCACATTTAGTGTTTTTTTACTCTGGCAAATGTACTGTGTAATTTCAGGGAAAGAGTGGGAACCCTGATTTTAAGTTTTCCCTGTTCTATTGTGATTAAAATCTGAGGAAATTTGTTAATTATTCTATTATGCTTTTATTTGTATTGCATCTCTAGAGCTGGGATTTATATTTGTGATAGTATTAGTACTAGATTTTCAAATACTAGTATTTCTTAAGTTTGTGCTGAATATTTCTTCTAACACTTCAGGTAATTAACAATACCTTTCAAGAGCATTGTATGAAAATCAGCAATAAAAATAACAGTGCACTGTATCATTGCGTTGTTATCATGGAGGCTGTTGCTTGGTACCAATTAAATATCCACACATAGTCCCAAAAATAGCATCGATGAGACGTTTCTTTCTTACTACTGTAGTCATTAGAGAATATTAAACACAGGAACAGGTTTCAAGATCACAATAATGCATCCTATTTAGATCTTTTTGAGAAAATGATTCGCCAACGAGGTCATCAATTATGTAAAACATGGAAAATAAAGAGGACAGTTTTGGGATTATCACATCACAAAACCTCCAGAACAAATGCAGCTGCTCCAACATAGAAAATCATCAAAACATGATGGTAAAAAACTGTGAGACATCTTCTGTTTTTGGGAACATAATCTTAGTGAGAACATCATGACATGACACAGATGAGTCAGTCCCCTTGTGCATTGAGCCAAATTTGTGTATGTGTGCAGTGGTCTGTGTGTGTGTGTGTGTGTGTGTGTGTGTGTGTGTGTGCATATGCAGCATGTGGACAGTTGAAAAGGGGAGGTTTAATCCAAGCAGCAGAAGATTTGGACACTGGAAGTGTGAGCCAATTAGTTTGACTGAGGTGGAAAGCATTGGTCAGTGTACAGTACATCATTTACAGACAATGTGATGATGTGGCTAATGTAACAATCTGACCCAAGCTGTAAATTGGCAGCTCAGCCCAGACTTTACCTAAAAATAACTGAGTAAATGTCATCAGAATGGCACTGCCTTGCACTGCCATGATTGTTTTTTTTTTTGTTTTTTTTTTCAGAGGACATAGAGGTGATATCTCTCATTAAAGATGAAAGTGAGGCTTGATGAAATATACAGTGTAGTCGACAGATCAAAAAGCTCAGAAGGTTAAAGATACAACTTCTCACAACCACCTTATTAACCACAATGATTAGCACATTACTGGTCCACTTACATAAAGGAGTAGATATTAATCATGTGTGGAACTAAAAAAAAAAAAAAAAAAAAAGTCCTTGTGTTTGGCCAGTTTTTGTAGAGAAGAAATGTAATGAATAATTTTGCTCCTTTTTTCCTCTCAGTACCACCTCAGATTGCCACAAAGCCCCGAGACCAGATTGCTACCCAAGGGAGGAGCATCACCTTCCAATGCGGCACCACAGGAAACCCTCCACCTGCCATCTTCTGGCAGAAAGAGGGCAGCCAGGTAAGAGGCTGGAGCAGAGAACAAAAGATCTTCTTATCCTGAATATTTCAGCAGCACAAACGCCACTGCACTAAAGTCCTGTTTATGAAGTCTCTGATCTGTGCACATGAATACATTTGTTCCTCAGAAAGCTATGGGTTGCAGGGTGTTTATTTTAAGAAAAGAGAAGGGGTCTTTCTGGCCAAATCTTCCCTATATTGTATTGTTTATCATATCAATGAAAATTTCGCACCTTCTTTGTTTCTGATGTGAGAATAGCTCACTGCAGCATGAACAGGTTTTTCAATCATACTTTTTATGACACTTTTTTTTTTTTTTTTTTTTTTGCTTTACTTTGCCCACACTCTACAAGACACATTTTCTAAGTGTAATAGGCGAGAGGCGAACAAGTAAGTGCAGCACATTTGCATTTGGCTCAGAGATATGAGTGAAGACAAAGTGTTGGAAGGCATTGCTGTATTGCGTTGGCGAGAAATGTATCTCCTGTTCGTGACCGCAGTGTAAGGGAACATTGATGAGGGGTGAGATGAGTGAGAGAAAAAAGAATCAGAAGGAAAAAGAGGGAGAGTTTGAGTCGCAGGAAGTACACCAGGTGCGGAAACTGCTTCTTCAGGGCAAACCCCAAGAAAAACACTGCCCTCCTTCCACATTGTACCCAACTATAAATACCCTGTTGCTCAACAGCAGCTGGGATCACTGACTTGAAGATGCAACTAGAGATGTTGTAGAAGCTCATCTGAGCGCAAACAGGACGTTTTCTGAATAAGCATCACACTGTGAGATGGTTAAGGCATGGTTTTGCTGTTTGTGGAGCTTTTTGCTGTATTTGGAGGATTATCTGTAGCCTTATAACCTTGGTCCCTCCACTGAAATCTAAGCCTCTTAGAGGAATGAAATGGATGGCTGAATGGGTGTATGTGCATCCCTTCCCCCTTGTTCAGATCTGTCTCACTTACAGAAACAGAATTGGAGAACTATGAAAAGTCCGTTTGTGGGCATTGTCACAAAAACAACAAAACACTAAGCTTCGTCCACATTTGGCCCATTTCATTGGATTTCTACATAAAGTGTTACAGAGTTCAAAGAATTTCTCAGCTATCTGATGTCCCTGAAATGGATTATTTTATTGAGTGTGAATGCCCAAAATTCCCTGCTTCCAGCTTCTCATATTAAATCATTTGATGTTTTTTTTTCTTAATAATAGTAAATTCAACACATTTAAACTGTCAGATAAGCTGTTGGTACCAATGTTTATAATGGAATTTTACCTATTCCATTATTTTCCAGTTACTTATCACAAATTAAAAAAAAAGTAAAAAAAAGTAAATAAAATAATTGATAACACAGCAGTCATCCTCTGCCATCTGTGTCTTTGTGTGGTCAGATGTTACTGTTCCCAGGTCAGCCACCATCACAGTCAGGCCGTTACTCTGTTTCCATGGGCGGAGAGCTGACCATCACTGATGTCCACCCTGAGGACTCTGGCTTCTACATCTGCCAGGCCATCAGTGTCGCAGGAAGTGTCCTGACGAAGGCGCTGCTGGAGGTGGAGGGAGGTGAGAGTCTCAGACTTCAGTCCATTATGAGGGAGCAGTTTTTCCTTTATCCTGTGGCATCAGCTAATGAGCATAAAACATATTAATTACTTAGTAGGTGCACAACAGTAAGGTTCATAAAAACCCATAAAGAATGCAGTTAGAGACCCCATGCTGGATGAGAAATGAGTTTTACATTTAATGTTCTTCCTCAGGCAGCATATAAGCACCAGATTTAAGCCTTTTCTCTTGTTATGCAGCCTATTGTTTTCTGCCTACTAAGCATCCTCTGTTTTTGCACTTTATGCACCATAAAGGCTGGCAACTTTTTAATCTTATTTTGTGTAGGCCTTCATCATATGTTTTCTTTTTTTCTCCTCTGTAATTAGAAGATGGATGACATCCTTAACATAACTCTGTCTCCCCTCCCTCTATAGGCCCTTCAGGCCGTGTCCCACCGATCATTCGCCAAGGCCCAGCCAATCAGACAGTATCTCAAGGTTCGACAGCGCAGCTACACTGCCGTGTAATCGGCGGACCCTCTGTCAAAATTTCATGGGAGAAGGATGGAGAGACACTTCAGGGAAATAAACCTCAACTGACCTTGATGGAAAATGGCACATTGCAAATAACAGACATAAAGGTGTGTATGTGTGTGTGTGTGTGTGTGTGTGTGCCTTAGGTGAAAGTCATTTATTGGAAAGCGCTTGAAATGATGACTTTTAAAAGGTATTAGCTCTAAGTAGAAAACAAAAAAAACCATGCATTAAAAATTACTCAGGCTGCAGAGTATTGTAGACATACCTGTCTGACCTTCTTTTACTTTATTTGTAGCCCACACTGCAAAGACTTTTTTTCCCTTTTCTATTATACATTCCATCTTTGTTTATAAAATTAAGGTGAGACTCCGTTTTAAAGACCAATCTCTCTGGGATCTCTCCAGTGCAATTATGTGCTCATGCGGTGTGTAATTGTAATGTTAATGAAGGGGCTTGTTTATAAATGCTAATGTCTTCGGCTTTGATGGAAGAGCAGTCAGCAGCTCCATTGTGCTACAACCCCACCTGGAGGTCAGCGAGTGGAGGGAGGACGAAGCACAAACACCACAGTTTTGGTGATAGATGATTTATCATCTAACTGGCTTTTAATTAAATCTCCTGCCAGGATGAGGCTTATTTACCTCCTCTGCCTGCCTCATCCTCTGGCTGTGCCACACTCAGCAGTGTTCAGCAAACTTGGAGCATTAGGGTTTGGTCCAGTGCACCAGTGAGGCGAGGGAAATCTGCCATGCCAATGTGCTCAATGGAACAGAAGAGCTGCATTAGTGTGACATCAAGGGGATGACAAGAGGGAAAAAAAGGGGGAAATGGAGATGACGAGTGAGGGACTAAAAATATTTACCCTGCCATTGCCCCTACCTGCTATCAATATTTCAGCAGTAGTTGGAGTCATCTGAAGAAGTTCACCTGCCCACACGCTGCGCTGTCTGTCAGCCAGAGGTCAAAACTGCGGTGGATGATCTCATATGGTCTGATGATAGTTCCAGCAGACTGACTTTCTGCCAGAACAAGACTGGAGTTAACACCCAGACTGCCAGTGAAGTGTGCAGGCATATGCACTTTATAATGTAAACAGCAGGGCAGGTAGAGTGGTGCAGCGCCTGGTGGTTTGAAGCAATGAGCATCCTGCAGCAGGGTGGCTCAAGGTTATTATTCAGAGTATTTAAACGCATGTATATGTGGGGCTTTTAATAAACAAGGGTCAGAGAGCAAACGTTCCAGTCCTTTACATTAAGTAGTATTTTATTTCAATGAAGGTGCTTGTCAAATGAGTCACTTGTAGTTAATTATCATTTCCTGAATCTGCAATTACTCCAACCTTTGTGTAGTGTTGTAGTGCCTTTCAGGTCATGTCTAACTGCTGCAATATTAATGTTTCCGTATGCTCTCGCTGCTCTCATCAACCTTGTTTCAAATGCAGCAACTTAAAGCCTGGATGAACCCACTGTGTATGCAATACACAGTAGAAAATGGCAGCTAAACCTTTGTAAATGAGAATATTTAACAGCCAGGTGTTACCTTGATGAAAACAATGAGGTAAAAAGACAGTAAATGTTAGAGTTGTGCAAATGTTAAATGGCTTTCTCTGTGAACATTCCTACTTTCATCACTATCAAATCACAGAAAACAGCACCCGAATGTGATACTATATATATATACTGTATATATATATATATATATATATATATATATGTACAAAGTCAAAAATACTCATGGGATTTTCAGGTCAAATGTTCATTTTGCAGAATTTGCTGATTTTTTTTTTATATTACGAGTCATTAATCTTAATCCTTTGGCAGTTTTTGGATTTTATGCCTCTTAACCCCACTGTGATCTACCTGTTAGGTGTCATTACATCTAGGAAATTATGAGTTATGTTTTATCAGATAAGGGGAGCACATCAGATTAATTAAAACCTATCACATGTGGCAGAGATGGAGTGGAATAATGAAGTCGTGTATCCGAGTGTATGTAGGACAAATATGCTGCAAATTTCAGTCTGTGAATTTTAATCTTCGGTCCTTTGTGTATTAAAGACAGCAAGAAGCATCTGTCCTGTTTATTTTCTGGGATGTATTTTAAATGTTGCCTGCTGTTTCTCAGGACTCAGACTCGGGGATGTACACATGCACGGCATCCAGCGCCACAGGGGAGTCAAGCTGGAGTGGGATGCTAACTGTCAGAGGTACTCACACCAAAAGTCTCCACACTCTTGTCTCTCTGTTACACTTCACACTTTGTCGCGCTCATGCTACACCTCCGTATCAGTCTGGAGACGCATAAGAACACAAAGACTTTTTTCGCTGGAGACAAATTATTCAGCATTGATTACTTTTATGCAATGGTTGGGTTTTTTTTCCATTTTTTTTTTTTTGTGTTAACAGAGGAAGGCATTTCTTCAGTATCCAAAGTTTCAGAGTTCATCCAGCTTCCAGGGCCACCGCAGAAACCGGTGGTGACGGAAGTGACCAAAAATACTGTTACTCTCACCTGGCAATCAAACCCCCATGAGGGCGGGGCTGCTGTCACCTCCTACATCATCGAGGCCTTCAGGTAACCAATGGAAAAATATGACAGTTAATGATGTTACATAATACATATTATCTATCTATCTATCTATCTATCTATCTATCTATCTATCTATCTATCTATCTATCTATCTATCTATCTATCTATCTATCTATCTATCTATCTATCTATCTATCTATCTATCTATCTATCTATCTATCTATCTATCTATCTATCTATCTATCTATCTATCTATCTATCTATCTATCTATCTATCTATCTATCTAATGCAAATACAAAGGTACTAAGTACTTTGTTATTGTACTTAAGTCGATTCTTTTTTTTTTTTAGGTATCTTTACTTCAGTATTTATTTTTCTGGAAACATATTACTTTTACCCCCTACATTCATTCATAAATATCTGTAATTTATACTCCTTAGATTGTCAGAATAGACTCATTACTTTTTCAAACTAAACAAATGTGACAGTATGAGAAACATGAGGAAGGAAACTGACTTTCTATATCATAATTATGATTTTTTTATCTCATAATTGTGATGTACAATATAAATGATACCCCATAAATGATCAGTAATAGCTCTAAAAACATGGTCCTTGATATTTCAATGAATACTGATGAACAAATGTGTAACGTGTATGTATGGAAGGTGAAAAACCTCAGAGTGTCTTTTGGAACAATTGTGAATGTTCTGAGATGCTGCAGAATGTTATGTGCTAAATGAATATATTCATTTGTGAATTCATGTCTGGGAAATATTCACAGCATAAACTGATAGAGGTTTATATTTTTTGAAAAAAAGGAACAGGTGGGTCATGTTTCTTAGCTAATTACCCTTCCATTTCTTTTTGATTCATTCCTTTATTCATTCATTAGGTAGGTTATTGAGATAAGTGGTGCAAATAGCAGGAGACAGAATTACAACAGATAATATGAGGATAAATCAAGCTGTAAATTAAAATTCAATATACAGGAATGATCAATCAGTGAATGAGGTCTATTTCAGATACCAATTGATTTCACCGTCTTCTTACAAACAAGTTCGATATATTTCCATGTTAATGTAATTTACTGCAAGATACTTATTTTGCCACTTTCATTGATAGACTTGGTATTTTTGTTACAAAAGATGTAAAAGAAAAAGATTTTTGTATTAAGTGTTGATTTAATACAGGTTTAAATGCATATATTATGGTTGATTTTTCAAAGCTGATCAATCTAATACAGCAGCCTTGTATTGTACATAATAATATGAGTGTATATGTTGCAGCTGTAGCTCATGAAAGTTTGACTGGTTGTGCATTCAGATGCTCATGTATAAACCTCAGTTGCAGCCTGTGGTTGTCTGAGTTACTGTTACACTTCTGTCCATTCCTGTCTGACCTCTGGCATCAACAGGGAATGTCTACTCAGTGAACTAGCACTCACTATATATTTTCTCTTTTCAGACCATTCTGTCTAACGTCTGACGATGGTTGTGCATGAAAATTCCAGTACATGACTAGTTTTTAAAATACCCAGAACACCCCATCCAGCACCAACAATCACAAACACCCAAGTTCACAGTCACTTAAACCACATTTCTTTCCGGTTCTGATGATTTATTTGATCTTCAGGAGATTGTGTTCCAATGTATTTAATTTATGGCATGTGATTGACCTATGGATATTTGCATTAATGCAGAGTTGTACCTAATAAAGTGGCCAGTGAGTGTATGTTGGTGGATAGATTCTAGGTCACACATTGTTGCATAATCTAACCAGGACGAAAATATTGAGTTTCCCTCTGTGATATGAAAAGCTCTTTGTGGTGGTAGCAATTTATTGGGATCAGATACAAAAGTGCCGTCCATCACAAGGCAATGAAAAATTGACAAATGGGTTTAAAAAACCATACTCAGTATGCATGCAAAAAACAAAATATGCACACTTCTTGACCACTGCTTGGCTTCTTTCCCTACAGACACCCACATTTTTTCAAGCTCCACACTCCTTACAGTCTATTCATTGGAACTGGCAGCTACAGCCTCAGTCCAAATACTGTATAATGATGAAATCTCTTGAGTAATTTTCTCTGACCTGACACATTTCCAAAGCCAGACATTGAATTTCACCTTTCTGCTCATGAAATCAGTGGGACATCCCTTCAACGTTTGGCCGACACTTGTCTTGCCACCTTGCCAACCCCGGTAGAGACTGTAACAAAAATAAAACATTTTTGTGTCATTTTGTACGTAGCTAACAATATAGTTTCCCTTCCAGCTGGGTAAAAAATAAAATATTTTTGTTTAATTTTGTGTGTAGCTAACAATATATTTACCCTTCCAGCTGGGTTAAGGTTGAACAAAGTCCGCCTCTGCTTGAGCAAGATATATTGTTGCACTTTTCACCGCAGATAAATGTCACACTTTACTAACTTAGGCTATTTTAACTGCAACCCTTCTCTGTTTTACTGTTTTCATCCACTGGTATTCCTAAATAATGAATGAGTCATTATATTTTTGGAGATGACTCATTTGTGCCCAAGGGTGAGACAGTTCTGTTAAGTAGACTCCTGAAATGAAACTGTGACAGTGCACTCACTGCATCAGTATTTAGACATGGCATCCCGAAGAGAGCCAAAGCAGTGCTAACAACCAACCAGAGGCTTACATAAGTGAGACAGACAGTGAGTGAGAAAGAGGACAATTATTACAGTGGTCAGCTGGACAGTTCTGTCTTGTCCTGGGGCAAAGGAAGGGGGAAGGTGGGGGGTGCTGCCATGGTTGGAGAGTCCACTCAAGTCTTACACAAGTAAGGAGAGTTAGTGCAGACCAAGTTTACAGACACACAACACACAAATACACAAAAGTCCAGTTGGCTCCATGTAGATGTAAATTTGCATGCGAGAATGATGATGGAGACGTGACTCACACATGGCTTTGAAAGATTCATTTTATGGATTTAACACAAAACAGAAGATTGAATTTAAAAAAATGGCTTTTCTCAAGTGTGATTACATGTAGTGCACTTCTTTTGTGTGTGTAACCAGAGAAATCTTCCTGAGAGATTCATGTAAATGAGTAGCTGAAGGTTCTCCTGGAAAGAGATTTAAAGATGCAGGTTAAAAAAAAAAAAAAAAAACACAACTAAAACCAAAAACCTCAGGATGACTCAATTTTAAATGGCAGAACTCTATCGCTAATGAATATTTGTTGAGAAAGGAGGTCGAGGAGAAAAAACACTGATGAAAGAAGAACACTGTTTTCTGCTCGTTGTAATTGCTTTGCCATTTTCTACTCTATTGAGGAAAATGTTACATTTTGTTCATACTGTTTGTTAGTTATTTTTCTCACTGGATCCTTTACAGACCCTTTGCAGTAAAAAGAAAATGTGGAACTTGTCACTTGTTAACTCACACTCTCATAGTCTAATCAGCCTCATTTGAATGCTTTATTGCTATTCTTAATTAGCTGTTAAGCGACTGTTGACTGATTTTATTATGTTTTTTTTGTGTTTCTGACACTGCTTTTCACAGTTTTAATGATTGTTTCTGGAAATCCACCCATTTTCTTGCCAACAGTTTGGTCATGTTTGTTCCAGTTGGCGTTAAAACAGCAGTGACTGTAGTTTAGCTCAACACTGAAGATGGAAGCTAACCTCTAAAACTCACTGATTACCACAAAAATACCACATTTGTTCTTAATATATGTGGCTTGTAAAAATGTCATTCATAGGTTTTACAGGGGGGTTTACAGTACTTGGCCAGAATCTGCGAGACTCTGCAGTTGCCTAGCAACAGCAAGACTCAACTGCACCCCCTACCACCTCCACCCACAACTCAACCCTCCAACATACATACATACATACATACATACATACATACATACATACATACATACATACATACATACATACATACATACATACATACATACATACACACATACATACATACATACATACATACATACATACATACATACATACATACATACATACATACATACATACATACATACATACATACATACATACACACATACATACATACATACATACATACATACATACATACACACATACATACACACATACATACACTCATACACACATACATACATACATACATACATACATACATACATACATACATACACACATACATACATATACTCATATATACATACATACACACACACATACATACATACACTCATACATACATACATACATACATACATACATATACTCATACATACATACATACACACACACATACATACACACACACATACATACATACATACATACATACATACATACATACATACATACATACATACATACATACATACATACATACATACATACATACATACATACATACATACATACATACATACATACATACATACACACATACATACATATACTCATACATACATACATACACACACACATACATACATACATACATACATACATACATACACACATACATACATACATACATACATACATACATACATACACTCATATATACACACATACATACATACACGCATACACACATACATACATACACTCATACATACATACATACATACATACATACATACACACATACATACATATACTCATACATACATACATACACACACACATACATACACACACACATACATACATACATACATACATACATACATACATACATACATACATACATACATACATACATACACTCATACATACATACATACATACATACATACATACATACATACATACATACATACATACATACACTCATACATACATACATACATACACTCATACATACATACATACATACATACATACATACATACATACATACATACATACACACACACACACATACATACACACACACATACATACATACATACATACACTCATACATACATACATATACCGTCTCCCTAAATATTTGTCTGTATTTTGGATAGGCAACAAAATCATATGCATCATCACCGCTGATTTGTGCGGCTGACACTGAACGTCGTAGCATCCTGATAAAGAGGATGTTGGCCAACCGCCATTTGACACTGGGACGTGTGCCATCCCCAAAACCATTTTCTCCAGATGAATGGATCATTCCGATTTGTCTTTATCTTATGATGAGTGCAGTAAACACACAAATGTATGGGGGAAAAACACATCATCAATGTTAGAGACTAAGAAAATATGTATATTAATTTAACATTAAGATTTCCAAAAGAATTTGTTTGTAAATATAGCTTTCCTTAAGGGATTTGTCACCATATGTTACAACATTATCCTCTGGATTTTGCATTCAAATTAAAGATAAAATTAACGGCTATGTAGATGTGCAAAAAAACTCAAATGAAGCTGAGAAAACTGAAGAAAAAGTAACTTTATCAGCAGATTTGTCATTAAATGAACATAAAGGGTGTCCATCTGCTGTCATTGATCCAACTTCATGGGTTTTACTAGTGAATCAAAGTTGAAGTGTTTCCATGGTAACTATGGAGCCTGTGAATGTCCAATTGGCCCATATCTGATGATCATGAAAAGATGACAAACTGCATTTTACATATTTTTTTTATTTATTTATTTATTTTTACATACATTGATACGATTACTGGATAAACAGGTATTAAACAGTTTAGATCAGTAGATGCTTTCAGTCAACAGTGGATATGTGGGTCTTTGTGGGTTAAAATTTAGTTTTCTTGTTTGTTTTTTTTACCTCTGTGTATTGAACCTAATCTTCCTGATTGAATATCCTCCTGAGACCCAGCAATGCATTTCTGTCCTCTGTTGGGGACAAAAAAATTGACGGTTTTACTTTAAAAATCAAACAAAAAAGATATCCATTGCGAAGGGCATTCCATTAAAAATAAATAAATAAATACAAATAATTTTAAAAATGTCTGAAAAAACTCATGTTATGCAGTTTCCAATTGTTTAATGTAAGAAAAGCACAAACTTTGACTTTACTGGGTCTCCAGAGCATATGAACATTTTATTAATGCTGTTCACATATGACACAGAGGATGGAGCTTTTTGATATCAGTGTAAATCTACACTACTGTCATTAATGTTACATCTTAAACCCATTTCATGTGAACGAGACAAGTGTATAAACTATCTACTTTACATTTTTAAAATAATCCTCACATAAATGCTTATCATTTCAGAGAATGGCTTTCTAATCTTGCAGTCTTGGGGTTCCACAGTCTCTTATGTTGTGGTTTTCTCTCTGCAGCCAATCAGTGGGCAGTACCTGGCAAACAGTAGCAGACCATGTGAAGCAGGAGACGCACACTGTGGTCGGACTCTTCCCCAACACAGTTTATCTATTCATCGTCAGAGCAGTCAACTCCTACGGCCTCAGTGACCCCAGCCCGATCTCTGAGCCCGTCAGGACACAGGGTGGGTTACGTAACCACAAACTGACACTATTTGTTATTCATTTCACAACGTGCTGGGACTTTAATCTTGATTTTAATTTCTTATTTTAGAATAGCAGATACCAAGTGTACTGCTGAAACACAGATAATGTGCTACATAATTTAGAAAAACTTGCTTTGCATGTGCAGTCTCAAAACTAATTGCTTTCTCAGTGTGATGCTCTTCTGCCCTGAGCAATGTTGAATTTCATCAAAGAGTGTTTTTCCTGTTTTCGCTGAATAGCTGCTATTCAGCTGTTTTAAATTAAATTCTTTGTTGTTTTAGATGGGAGTCCTACAGAACAGGGCGTGGACCACAGACAGGTGCAGAGAGAATTAGGAGAGGTGTCTGTGTACCTGCAGAAGCCAGTGGTTCTGACTCCTACCAGTGCCAGGATTTCTTGGAGTGTGAGTTAAACACTTGGCTGATGAAAACCTTTTACTTTTCAGAGCTGACTTTCCGTGTGTGGACACGCTAATCTCCAAACATTTACTTGAAATACTCCTCCAAAGCTTATGTGTCACAAACAGATTAGTTTGAAGTACAAACACAGCTGGCTTCATCTTTAATTACTGACATTAACTTTGTATAACTGTTTTTCTTTTTTTTTGCAGGTCGCACGTCAGTCCCGATATGTTCAGGGCTACCGCATATTTTACCGCACCATCGGCAGCTCCTGGTTGGTCCAGGATGTAGAGGCTACCTCTGACCATAGCACCATCTTAGTAGATCTGCACTCCAACAAAGAGTACGAAGTCAAAATACGGCCATACTTCAATGAGTTACAAGGTCATGACAGCCTCATGGTTTTGTTGCATACACCTGAGGAGGGTAAGAAGTGCTTCCTAATAAACTATCAATATCCCAGAGTGAGTAATGACATAAATATGTATACCAGTTATTACATAAATAACAAAACTAAATTAAAAAATACACAAGATAAGTATCAGCAAATTACATAAGTAAGCAACTGACTGAGATTTAATAATGTATGAGATTAATGTGCTGAACAGAATTGTAATCAATCACAGGGAATGAAAAACAACAGAGATTTTCATAAATGAACAGTGATAATGAAAATGAATTGATGAGAGCTGATACATCTTTGTTTTTCTAACTGTCTCCAGTTTTAAGTGAAGCTCCGCAGGCAGTGTCGGTGGTGCAACTCGCCAACAGCTCCAGCATCAGTGTGTCCTGGGAGCCGCCGCCGCATAACATCCAGAACGGTGTCATCGGAGAGTACAAGGTGACACTGCAGCTGTCTGTTCACCACAACACCTGAGTCAAATGAATGTCTGTCAGATCTCCCTGAGAGGCAATTTATGCTTTTTTACTCAGCTAGTCATTGGCTCCAGATTTTTATACAACCATTACTTAGTTGTTGTTTTTTCTTAGGTTTTTTTTTTGTTTAGGTTTTTTTTTTTTTTTTTACAAATGTCTTGCTTAGATGACACTGGTTTTAATTAACAATTAGTAATTGTCTATTTGTTGCCAGTACATGCGCTGCTGCCAAGAGAGACTAAATTTTTTCGTCAGATTCTCAGCTGAAGGCTGACTGTCCTTGTCATCTATTTGTGTTTGTGAAAAAAAGTGAGAGTTCTGATTGTCTTTCTCTTAGCATAACACTGATTACTAATCATCAAACATCTATTCCAGGAAAGAAAAAAAAAAACATCAAAATGGAACATGCAGTTCTATTGTTTTAATTTGTCTTCCCATCTGCGTCTTACATACAGAAAGTAATGAGAAAGCTGCACAAGTCTGATCAGGCCTGGCAACATCAAGTATTTCACTTCATCCCCTTAAACATCCAATTTACTCAAAACTACATGCAATGATTTGTAAAACAATCCCAACAGACTACATGAGAAAAGATTCAGGCTGAGGTCCATACTGTAATGTGGTTTTAGAAGACACATGTAGGTTCATTGTTCAACATAAACATTCAAAGTCATGAATGAAATGTTAATATATTATAGAAAATACAAATTATGTGGGAGGTGATGTGAATACTACTCTTACTTTTGTCATCAATTTGAACTTTTATGTGTCACATACAGTTAAAACAGTGTGTAAATACTGTAATTGCCTTAAGAACATGGACAGCTCAATTTTATTAAATGATTAAAAAACAGCGTGATTGTCATGGGGGCGAATAGAAAACAATGCTTTCAGTTTTACAGAAAAATGTGCTTTCTTTTAGATTTTGTAGATTTCAGTCTCATATCAACTCTTGATAATGTTCTTTAGAGTTTTCATCCATCACTAAAATGTTACCGATCATCAAATGCTAATGCATTATATAAAATACTTTAATAATAATATGACATGACTTGGTCAATACCTAAAAAACTAAAATGGAGTTTCATGGGAAAAAAACAACGGAGATAGAGACTCAGTTACTACTATTGACAAATAGAAAACCTGGTGTTGGCTCCAAAATAGCATCAGGACCTTTGACCTTGAGTGATCTTAAAAGGTCAAAATAAAAGTCACATAATTTTAAATGGTGATAACTCCAAAATGAGTGTTGATAAGTTACTATTGTTGACAGGGAAACTACTGACCTTTGACCTTGAGCAACCTTGAAAGGTCAAACCCATAGTCTCACATTTTGACAGGCGGATGTCCATCAAGAGGTAAAATGTTTGCGAGGGTCGGGGTTTGTTGTGTCTGTTATCACACTCGCATCTTTGTTCATTTCATCTCTGCTGTTTTCATCTATTAGATAAAGATCTGAAGAATGATCTGATCTCAGCGTCTGTAACTCAGCCGTTAACTCTTGTGTATGTGACGTCCACCAGGTGTGGTGTTTGAGCAGCAGCGTGGATGAGGACGCCCAGATCAACCGCACTGTGGACGGAGCTGTCCTCTCCATCTTGTTGACCGGCCTGTCAGCTGACGTCCACTACACTGTGGTGGTGGCTGCTGTCACTGGCCTGGGTGTGGGTGCTCACAGCCCACCCATCAGCCTGCTTCTCAGTGAGTCTCTCACACTTGTAGCTACTACCGCTAAAGAAGCTCGCTCCTGTTTGACTTTACCATCAGCTGTTTCTCTGAATGCCAAACGTAGACTGTGCCATGTGAGTGACTTTACTCCGAGGCATCATCCACACTTATGTTTTGCATGTGACACCAGAAAAGTTCGTTAGAATGGATGTGATTGCACTGAGCAGAAGTAATAAATAACTTTTTTGGCTGCTGTTGAGGTGGATAGGATGAGGAGAACTGTCTGATTCAGTACATTTCTCTGCTTTTATGACTTCAAAGTACAATCTTGTCAGTTGCGGTGCCAGTTATCCAGACAGGTTGTAGCCCAGAGGAGGTGTGTTCCTTTTTTTCCCCCACAGATTTGTCTTTTGTCTCCTATACGTGTTGCTGCAATTTGAGTGTTTCTATGCTGTTACACAATCTAAAAAAGTAGACAGAACAGAAGCATTTAAAGGATTATTACAGCTCTTCACTTTGTCTTTGCTCTCTTTTTTCATTTCTCTTCCTCTCAGCTTCGCCGGTGGACAAGTCTGTGAAGAAAGGTGGTAATTTTAGTTTATCAGAGCAGATCACAAATGTTGTTTGCCAACCGGCCTTCATCGCAGGACTGGGTGTGGCTGCGTGGCTGGTGCTAATGGGCTTCAGTAGCTGGCTGTATTGTCGCCACCACAGAAGAAAGCAACTGGGACATTATACCACCTCCTTTGCATACACACCAGCAGGTACGTCTCTTTTTATATTCACTACAATCTATAATAAGTACCAAAATAAGTACCAAAATTTTTTTTTTTTTACTTTCCCGTGCATTCAGTGACATCTTTTGCCCCTTAGCTGTGCAGAATCAGTGGAGCAAAAGCATCAGATTTTTTTTTCAAAAAGTGACACTGACGAACTTCTTAATAGACTATCGGGAATATTGGGAGAAGTGATGAATATTTTTAATTTGACTTCGGATTGTGCAAAGCGATGAATACACTTTCATTGCTTATTCAGTTAATTAAAATGTATCTATCCCCACTGGGCAGCTCTCACGTCAAGAAAAAATACAGATGCTCAAAAGACATAGTGTAGTATCCTGCATGTAAAGAGTAACTGCTGCATTTATTTCTGAACATGCCCTTTGGCACACAAGCACATAAACACATCAGTTGTTTTCTGAGTTTGAGAGATGTTTACGCATATTCATAAATACTCAGAGGACAGCCTCGGGTCAGGAGAGACATAGACAATTTGACTAGCCTATAAATATTTCACTGTTACTATCACTACTATAGTAATTACTAATCACTATAGACAGCATCATTTTATAGTTCACCACATGGGCTCTGTTAATATCTTGTTATGTATAAGTGGCGTAAACTCTACACACTTCATCTACTGATCGAATTACATCTGCATCGGCTTGTACAGTACGTAGCTCAGGATGACTTTTGCAGGTCTGTTGTGTGCCCTCAATGTATGTAGGTCAACAGCGTGTCTTCGTTAAGTATCAATCAAAATCTGCGCCCCACACCCCCAAACGAGGTCACTTAGAACTGAGTTTGCGTGGCTGCAGAATCTTAAACAGCTTTCCTCAGTCTGTCTTTGAACAGTCTAAAGACAAATGCATCATCTGTTCTAATTAAACAAGATTTATGACTAAGCAGTACACACATTTTCCTTCTCCAGTTGGCTTTGCTCACAGCGAGGGATCTGGAATCATCAATGGAGGGTAAACTGCACATTTGATTTCATTAGCATAATTTCCACTATATATTTAGTCTTATGTTCTGTGAAATAAAACTTATTTTTCTCACTTCTATCTCCAGTCCGGGCATGTTAGGATCAAATATGGGGAACTACCCATGGCTGGCTGACTCCTGGCCCACTCCTAACCTCACCCACAGCAAAGAGTCTGTCAACTGCTGCTCTGGAAAACTGGACTCAGACAAATATTATAACAGTAAGAGCTCAAACCATGAAAGGACGTAGATGTGGGTCTTTGCCCAATATGGTTGATATTGATATTTTTTATTTTTTTTAATTGTCAGCAACACAAAAATGATTGAACCAATTTCCATGAAATTTTCAGGACATGTGTGAGGAGGTCCAGAATATGTCCCATTAAATTTTGGTGAATGTAGGTCAAACATCAAGGTCACCAAATGGTCATAAATAAGACAAATCAGGAATTTCCGTTTCATTCCTGTATACTCATATAGCTTCTTACTCGCAGTGTTGATGTTCATTGATGTCAGAACAGAAGGACAAATTTGAAGACTGGGTCAAAGGTCACGGTAAAGAAATGCTCATCTTTCAATTCTGCATCTTGTGTGTATAGATTTTGACCTATTGTTAATCCAAGAGGTCAGGGGTCACTGGGTTAATGCCTAAAAACCTGGGTTAAGACCTAAAAAATGGACTATAATGGAAAAGGCAGTGGAGAGTCAGACTTAGACTTGAATACTGTAATTGCCTCAGGAAAATGCACAGCTCAATTTTAGTAAGTGCATTTTTCAGTTTTACTGTATGATGTTCTTTACAGTTTTCATAGATCACTAAAATATTACTGATCATTAAATGCTAACCCATAGCGTTATATAAAACAAGTTAACATGACAATATAAAATGACTCGATCAATACCTAAACAAAACTAAAAATGGAGTATAATGGAAAAACTAGTGGAGAGAGAGACTTAGCTTGGCTTTAAAATGGCCTCATGACCTTTGACCTTGAGTGACCTTGAAAGGTTAAGATCGAAGTCAGATGAGTTTCAATGATAAGTGTTGATAAGTACTCGGTTACTATTGTTGACAGATAGAGAACTACATGTAGGCTCCAAAAAGGCATCATGACCTTTGACTTGGAGCGACCTTGAAATGTCAAACCCATAGTCTCACATTTTGAGAGGGAGATGTCCGTTAAGAGCTAAATCGTTTGCAACGGGTGGGGTTTGTTGTGCCTGGCAGCACTTTTTTGACTTTGTCTTTTGTTGTGCAGCCGTCGGTGTCACAAACTACCCAAACCAGTCAGAGAAACACAGCATGGCCTCCAACGACAGTCCCATCTACAGCACCATTAACACAGCTGCTGAAGACGATCTGCTGGCGTACTACGACACATACTCCAGTGCGTCCTACACTCAGGGTCCGGACCCCTACAGCAGTAACCCAGTGCTGTCAAACAACGGGCTGGTGGGTCTGGAACAGGACCTGGACCAGTGGACCATCCGCTCTGGTCAGTCTGGGTCTGAATACGCAAAGCTCCAGTACACCAAGAAAAGCAACGGTGAGGTTTTTTTTTTTTACTTCCTGAAATGTTTCTGTTTTCGTTGAGATGAGTTATTACATGTAACTTTAAAACACAAAAGAGACAGTTGGGTCTAAAGCTGTTCTGTGCAGTATTGATATTCCAAACATTATATAGTAAAAACTGTGTACTTTTCTAATTTCTTGTCAAAATATCTCATCACATAAAATAAGACATAATTACCTAAAGAGTAACTTTTCAGTGAAACATAAGAAGTTATTTTTAGACGAAAATCTAATTCCAAGAAATGTTACAGAGATCATTTTCATTTGAATTAAACAAAGAAAAAAAAAAGCTGCCAACGGAACAATTGAAAATGATCTTGGCAAAATCAGTTCTTACATCTCACTGAAAAAATACTCTTTAGGGGATTATGTCTTATTTTATGTGCAATGAGATATTTGGACTACAAATGACTAGAAAAATATGTCAGAACACACTTGGGACTACCAAAACCACCAACAAATCAACATTACAGTATGTATTCACAGGCTGTGTCACTTAATGAATAAAATAAATATGTTTTAATTATGTATTAGAAGCTTTTCTTCCTCTAACAAAAACTCACTTGGTCTTTTATTCTTCATTTTCTGCATCAGCTGATAGTTTACATTATATCTTTGTTAGCTTAGCTCTGTTTTTAGGCAGAAAACAGCCACAGATCACCTCAGTTTTCTGTACAGTATGTGCGGATCAGCAAACAGCGTCTTAGCAAAGATAATAACATTAGATAATAACTTTATACCTTCAAAAAACCCAGAATAAAACTCAGACCTGTAAAAGAAATGGCTCCATTTCAGCCCATTCTTTTCTAATACTTTGCTCATTATGTTTCCTCACCATTGGAGAGTGACTCATTATTTCCTGTAATGATTACATAACTGCCAGAACTTTGGTGTAAATATATTCACTTTATATTTCTACAATATAACACATTGGAAGAACCTTGAACCTAATTTTAGGTCATTTAAATATCTGACAGTGGCAATATTACTCATAGCTCCTTTAAGCCTGTAGTATTTGTATTGTTCAGACTTTTTTTTTTATTATTACATCGTTGCTATGGTAAAATGTGTATGTGAATACAGGACATATCACCACATTAACCTATAAAGATCCAGGGTGACTTTTGTGGCAGTTCCCATGTTATTTTTCTCTATATAACCTTTCTTAAGTGATTTATTATTATATTACTCTCTTTATTTTGTGTTTTTTCAGTGAAAATCATGTATTTTTCTATTTCTAATTTACTGATCATGTAGATGTTCCAAAAAAGCTCAGAGTAAAGTATATAATAACTAGAAAAGCACTCTGAGAGCACAAACCTCCGCCAAGGCAGACCCCCCCCCCCCCTCCGAATGAAGAGAGGTCCGCCAAGGAGGTTGTTTTTGTTTGTCTGTCTGTCTGTCTGTCTGTATGTTAGCAAGATAACTCAAAACGTTATGGACGGATCTTGATGAAAAATTCCTGACATGTTGGGGGTGTCACGAGGAACAAATGATTAGATTTTAGTGATGATCCTGAAGAAATCCTGGATTCTGAATCACTCAAATTTTACATTACGATAAATGGAGAATACATTTCAGAGTGATCTAGAATCCAGGATCTCTTCCGGATCATCACTAAAATCTAATCATTTGTTCCTTGCGACACCCCCAATACATCATGAAATTTTCATCAAGATCTGTCCATAACTTTTTGAGTTATCTTGCTAACTAACAGATAGACAAACAGACAAACTCCAGCAAAAGTATAACCTGGGGGAGGCGGGGGGGATTTTTCAGTAAAACATAACATCAAAGATGCCCTAAATGTGTCCATCTACTGCCATTTATCAAACTCCATAAATGTTCAAATGGTTCATATCTGATAAAAATTAAAAGATGACAAATTATATTTTACACTGAATCAACAGGAATTAAATATTTTAGGTCAGCGATGGATGTTTGGGTTTTTATGGGTTAATTAATACAGTAATGCACATACTGTATATGTGTTCAATGATCATTTTTCTTTATCCACAAAGCTCTAACATCTACCTCCTTACCCTTGAAATGTGGTATTTTTCTTTAACTTTTTTCATCAATTTATTTTTTCTTTTTCCTTTTTTTTTAAATGAAAGTTGCATTTTTTATTCTGTGTAGGCAGGATCAATAAGCATACATTACGCATTTACTTCAAATTATGCTGACGGGAACTGTTTAATGCACGGTAATGGTCATTATGTGGGCAGGAGGATACATTTCTGAAATTAAAGAATTAATCTCATGTAAACTGTACATTGAGAATTTTTAATGCATGCAAATTTCATCCACCCAATTGATTTTGTGTAGATCTTGAAAATCTATAAAACTGATATTAACGGCCACACGTTTGTTTTTATTAATCATAATTTTTAAAAAAAAAAACAAGGCTTAAATAATGCATGATATTGATCATGATCAGTGGAAACAGATTTTTTAATAAACAGCCTTGTTGTATCAGTCAGTTCAGTTCACTTTCATTCTTTGCCCCAAAAAGACAATTTGTTTGCAGCAGGACCAGACACATATTAGGTAACAATAGGCACAACATAATAGAGGCAGACAAGCAGATCTGCACATTGTTCAGTTGTAATAAATACATATTGGCAATGCATTCAAAATGGAGACATTTAAAATTAAGGTGTGATATCAATAATCATAAATTGGATAGAAAAAGTGATATTGGGAATGGGATGGTGGCGACGGGGGAATGGGGTGTGTGTGTGTGTGTGTGTGGTGGTCACTAAATGGGCGAGAGACTCCATGCTAGTGTGTGTGTGTGTCACTGATTGCCTCTGCTCATACAGATGAGACAGATTTATTTATTAAAGTGACTTTAAATACATTCATGTTCTTTCCTTTCCACTATAAATCACAGCAGATCACAGTTTGAATATAAAACTGGGAAGAAAGTGCAGTAATGATGAACATGCGGGGAAGCAGGCCCTGCATTTTAAAGCGCTCATCATGTAGTCATTCTAAGGATCCATAAAGGGTGCTTGAAGATGAATCATCAGCTCCTTCAGACATTCACATATATGAATAAAAGGGGAAGTTCAGAACCATGTAGATGATTTAAAGTGCAGATAAAAGACTGTATCCTCTGTCGTTATATAGATAAACTGGTTAAGCAGAGGTCCACTGGCTCCTCATCCAAGTCATCTCCTCTCACCTGGGTGGATGTTCTTTCTCTGCCTCTGCCTGCTAATAAAGACAGAGGTCATACTAGGACAAACCAAGACGAGGACAAACACAGGTGAGGCTTTTTTTACTACTTTTCACTACTTTTCATTACTACTTTTCATTATTGTAGATAGTATTGTATCATATTGTATTTTATTGTTTTGTTTCATTTACCCGTTACCTAGTAAGTTATTTCTTATTTATCCGATTAATTTGAATTGTTAATTAAGTTATGAAGGGAGGCCTCCTCATAAGCATTTTATGCTTCCGGCCTCCCTGCACTGTTACATTTCATTTATATTTTCTTGTGTCTGTATTTTGTTTAAAAGTGCGAATAAAAAGAAAGAAAGAAAGAAAAAAGGCTCATTACGGCAATTCTCAGTATTTTTCCAATTACATATCAAAGCTGTTTCTTCCTCCTACAATTGTGTTCTCTGCTGTCAAATCTTCATTTAGTGAGTTTATTATTAGCATCAGTGCCTCTGACTTCACCTAAATGACAGGCAGCGTTAAGCTTGATGCATATCAAACCTGCCCTGTAACTCTGCCAAGGCTGTCAACCAAAACTTGGGTGAAGTTTGGCGTCTGGGGAGTTTTTGAATTAACAAGTTATATCTGCAGGCAGTGAATAGATTGAGCTTTAGGGTTACGGAGGGGGCATCTGTTCTAACTAGCACTGACAGATTAGACTGCGGACATAACGGGGTGGGATCTGAGGGCTGTTCTGACTGTGCCGTGTCTTTTGTAATGACATTAGCCACCATCTGACAGTTTGGATTAGTACTTTCCATTTTCAGTGACACGTCCGTCATTAAATTAGCTCTGACAGCAGTGGAGTGACAACAGAAATCGTGGAGGTGGTTCCTTGAGTTGTTTTTCATCCACTTCTGAGTTTCCAGGGCATAACTGAAAAGACATTTGACTTTTTTTTCCCCGTAAACTTGGTTCAGTTACTCTGTTTTGTGTTGGATTGGTACATTTAGCATTTATTAATGTGTGAACTGCAACAGATTGTTAGTATTAACACACACATGTTGTACTGAACTATATGTTGAATACTGAAATTATTTATTTCTACATATACTGTATATAGGTCACGTACAAGTACAACTGTGAATTAATTAATTAAATCATCTTCTGAACACGCTTTATCCTCTCTAGGGTCACTGGGGTCACTGGGGGTGTATACAACTGTGAATGTTCCACTAAATATTTTTCAAACTGGTCTTTTTTTTTTTTTTTTTTATAAATAAAGTAACAAAAATAATGTTAAATTATTCTTTGCAATGTTTATGCCATAGTTATTTCAACATTTAGTTTGAACAGGTGAATAACCTATTTTCATCTTCAGTAATGTGCTTGTTTTTAGGCAGAGTTAAAAATTAAAAAAAAAATTGCTATTATTTAGATGCTATTATTTTGCTATTATTATTTACTTTATTTAAGATTCAAGATGTTTATTGTACATGCACCGTGAAAAACTTATGTTGTGGATGCTCCATAAAACACAGAATAAAAACAGTTCAGAAATAACAATACTAAACTTTTGTTAAAAAAAAAAACAGTTTAAAAGACAGTTTTTAATAGACCAAGGTCAGCACACAAAGCAGTCACGCCATAGAAATAAATAAATTCATTTCATAGTCTCAAAGCTTTAGACTGAAGTACATTTGATAATGATTCTAACACGTTCACATCAGTGCCACAGGTGATAAGTTTCTTTTCAACTCACATTTTTTTGATAAAATGTGTGTTTCTGAAATATATTTCTTTTATTCTAAAAATGCATTCAGGGCTGAACAGTTTAAATAACTGTAAACATTCTGAGTCACATGACCTCCTCTTCTGAGAGTTTACACATTTGTCACATATGACTCACTAATTACAGGTACATATTGTGTGAATACAGTTCTGTGGTACACTGCATATTGTCTATTTTAACACATAAAGGCGGAGAACTGTTTGTGTTACTTCCAAATGAATTCTTCTCTGCATTATTCTTCTAATATCCTCCTCGGATCCAGGTTTTTTGTCACAGTTCTGTCTTGTTTATGTTTTCTTACTGAATCCAATTCCAGTTTGAGCCTTGCCCTCTGCTTTAGTTTCATGCTCTAAACACCTGCTTTCCAGTCCCCATTAATCGGGGGAAGGTCTTATAAACTGCAGGAGCCCACTCAGTCTTTGCTAAGTTGTCCAGCAGTCAGCACTGATTTTCAGGCTCCTGTCTATGAAAAGAAAAGAGAAGTTTGATTCTGTGCATTTACATGATGTTTTTTTAAAATTCTGAATATTTTTTTCCAAAAAAAGTCATTTGGAATTAAAGCTATTTCCTTCATGTTTACATAGACATGTTATAGATTATAAAGTACAGATATTTATATAAATATAAGGAGTATAAAGTACAGATATTTATATAAATGTAAAGAGTATAAAGTATAGATATTTATATAAATGTAAAGATTATAAAGTACAGATATTTATATAAATGTAAAGAGTATAAAGTACCGATATTTATATAAATGTAAAGAGTATAAAGTACAGATATTTATATAAATGTAAAGAGTATAAAGTATAGATATTTATATAAATGTAAAGATTATAAAGTACAGATGTTTATATAAATGTAAAGAGTATAAAGTATAGATATTTATATAAATGTAAAGATTATAAAGTACAGATGTTTATATAAATGTAAAGAGTATAAAGTACAAATATTTATATAAATGTAAAGAGTATAAAGTACAAATATTTATATAAATGTAAAGAGTATAAAGTACCGATATTTATATAAATGTAAAGAGTATAAAGTACAGATATTTATATAAAGAGTTGCCAGAAAAAAAAATACTCAAGTAAAGTACAAATACCTAAAAAAAGTACTTTTACTTTGTTACTTTCCACCTCTGATTTTGCCTGTACTACAGTTCTATATTTTTATGCTTCCTCCCATCTCCTCTTTCCGTTATATTTAATTCTTCCAATTCTCCAATCAAATACTTAACTTTGCTGTAACTCCAACGCTTGCTTTATATAGGCGTCTGGGAAAATGTTCCTACACTAATGCCGGCAGCACGAAATATGTGCATCATCAATGCAAAATATGTGCGTCATGAAGACAACACTAGGAGGATGTAAAGAACGACAAGAATATTGTTAAGGTGGAATGAACTGTTTACATGTGACAGGAATTATCTTATTCAGACTTAACATTGAAATAAACCAGTGTCTTTATTCTGAATTAAGTTTAATTCAGAATTGACATTTTCAACTGGAATTAGATGTTTACATGGTCATCTTAAAGCAGAATCCAGTTTTATTTGGAATTAAACAGGAATAAAAACTCACATGTAAACAGGCTGATTTTCACTTGGGTTTATTTGTACTTTAATATCAAAAGATATTAGAGTATTTTAGTTAACGTCCTTCTTTTGTGTTGCTACTGAGTCCTATTCCACACCCCCTTTCATCCCCTCTGATAGTTTTGGATTTTTTTTTTTTACATTAAGACAAATACATTGATGGGAAAGTATGCTATTTCAGATACATTTGAAATGGCCTTTACATGAGACATAATTTTTCTGGAAAAATATCCAGTAAATATCAACTCTACACAGGAGGAAGCACCTCGACCACTGTTCGTCAACAAAGTCAGTGAAACTAAACTAACATCAGTAATAAGCAGCATGGTTTCATTCCGTGGTCTTTGGGGGATTATGTTCCGCCCACTGCTGTTGTTGCAGGGAATATATTAAAGGCCCATCAATAACCAAAAGAGAGACATTTTGTTTTGTAAATTCACATGTTTCCTGGAAAAACAAGAATATAAGAAAGATTTTTATTTCCTTAAAAATCATGTGACCAACTCCCACTGTAGAAGATTGACACGTAAAACCCAGTGATGATCCACAACTATTGTTAGCTCCTGGGTCCTTTTGCACTGGTTGGTAATTGGCAGAATCTGGAAAAGGATTTCATAAATATTCAAGAAGGCCCTTAATTGCATGTAAACATAGTACTGACTACTCAGAATGCAAAATGCAATGCAAATTTATTTACACAGCACCACTCAGCAATGCATGTTGTGTTACACTGGCACCGAAATACATAACAATTACTAAATGACAAAATGAAAACTAGCAGCCCGAAACAACATAACAAAAAAAATTAAAATTAAAAATGTAATGAATGAAAGATTTAAAACAGCAGAAAATAACCAGTTACAGAATTATCAGGACTTGAGGAGTCAGGGTTGGTGTGTAATATACTGTAATGTACAAGCAATCTGCAGATGTATTGTGGTGCAAAACATTTTAATGTTCTAATGATAAGGCTTTAAAATCTATCCTTTAACTCAAGAGACAGAGTGGAGTGACTGCAGACCCAATGTAATATTCACTTTACTTTGTTTTGGTGAAGACTGGTACAGATTTCTGTACCCGACTGACTTTGCTGAGATCTGTAAAAAAAAACAAAAAACTGTTACAATAAACTCATCTACTAAAAATAAAGCTATGGGTTTATTTTTCTCTGTTTTGTTTGTCTTGTAGAGTAAGTGTATCTACAATATGACTTGTAGGTATTGTTGCTCTGTCAGATACTGGCCCCAGGCTATAGTAATATGGAGTCCAACACAAACCACAGAAAAAAAAAAAACTCAAGCTGCTGTTGTTTACATTTTTAGCTCTGAGGATGATGATGAGGACTGGTGTCCTCCGCTGCCTGCCAGGACCTACCTGATGGATGCCTCCAGGGAGGAAGTCTCCAGCGTGCCCTCCAAACCAGATGATCTATCCTACACACCGGCCCTGGTGCCTTCTCCTCAGAGGGAGCAGCACAAGACCAGTGACAGTTCACGGCTTCAGCACTTTGACCTGTTGGCCCGCCACCAGTCCAGCTCCCACGTCTCCCAGTCCAACCCAGATCTGTTTATCAACACCAAAGCCCGGGATGCCAGTGAGGTGTACCACACCAGCCAGTGGGCGGACAGTTTTAATAGAGACAGCCTCAGCAAAGGTCAGTTTGAGCCACACAGTCTCTACAGCTGTGATTCAGTGTAATGCTTTACATCTTTGGAAGTGACTCCCCAAGAGGCAGAGCAAGCCACACACTGTCATGTATAATTTAGTTTATGATGTTACTTAACAGCAAGTATTTGTGCATGAAAATCATGTTGCATTTATTCAAAGTGCAACTCAGTATTCCTCAGTTTCCTGAGGATGACATCAGTGTGCTTTCTTGTCAGAACAATCTCTTGCTCCAGCTGCCGAGTTGAGCCCTGCAGTCCAGGCACACAGATCCAGGAGTAAGAAGAAAGCCCCTAAGGAAGGCCAGCTCAGGAGAGAGCTGCACGGACATGCAGGTATGAGGCAGCAAATCTTACACGAGGAACTTCTGTTAAAGTTTAACAGTCTAAAGTGATTTGGAGGACATAATTGTACTAGTGGAATAGAGTAAGTATATTAAAGCTTTAGGGTTTTAATGATACAAATGACCTGTTATGAAAGAAGCGTCCACATGTATAGTCATCTCTCTACAGTAGCTCAATGTATTATTAACCTTTATTTGTTATAGAGGGACAATGTACATTAATAAACATTTTACAGAAAAGGAAAATGTAAATGCACCCATTTTTTGCCAAAAGGCTAAGTTCCAATGGTCGTCCCCCTGCAGAAAGATCCTGGCAATAAATTAAAACATGACAATAAAGAGAAAAAAAACATAAAATTCAGTATATAACACAGTTTCCCCCTTCAACCCCCCGCCCTCCCATGCATACAGGACATGCCCACCCCCAGACACATGTCCTCTATTGAACATCACTAGTGCTGATATCTAGCATTAAAGGTGCATTACCTGTTATGTTTGAGTGTATACTAGATCATTACATCCCTTTGACTAAAAGAAAAGCACAGACTAGCTCAGCGTTTTTCAACCTCGGGGTTGAGACCCCACATGACGTCGCTTGGAATTTAAAGGGGGTCACCTGAATATTCTAGTAATTGATAAAAATAAGAAACAACTTGCTAATATGAAACTGTGAAGCTGAAACTGAAGCACTGCAGTACTGTTCATTTGTCAAATGTTCTTTGTGGTTACGTTCAGATGCTGCAGCTCATTCATCGTACATAGTTATTGTTATTGTTGTTATTGTTTGTTCAGTATTAATTATCAGCCTTTTAAATACAAGCTGGAATGACTGTACATAACCTCACCAAGGAAAATAACATTCTCACTTTGTGCAGTAATCTACACCTGGCTTTTCTGCCCATGTCCATAATACTGCACACATAGATTAAATTCCATCTACAACTAACATAGCATAATAACATAATAGAGTAAACTATTAGATAATGTAAAAAAAGGAATTTTAGTATTTTGAATGTCTGAAGCTACAAGCTAAAACAGTTTATGAACCATTAGACTAGAGCTGTAACAGGCTATTTTTGCATTATGTTTTTTTTTTGCAGCCACCATAGGAAGGTTGAGTTGGAGTGTATGCCGTCTATAACTTCCCTGTTAGATGCTGCTAAATATTACACACTGAACCTCTAATAGGGAAGAGTAGAACTATTTTTAGCTTTGTCTTGAAAAAGTGAGCATTATTTCTGCTCTAATAATAAGAGGCAGCATGTGTTTTTGCATTCATTTGTCTTTCTGTGTAGTTTATTAATCAGTAACAATAAATCACATGCAGAACTCCCCGCTCCACCAGCCCCTCCTCCTGCCGAAGATTCCCTGCAGCTCTTAGCGGACGTTCTAGGCCACAGCCGAACAGAGGGTGACAGAAAAGATGGGAGCGACTCACCCAGTCTTCTGAGGAGGGGGGAACATTTTTCACCCCCGAGGAGAGCGCCTCCAAAGTGGTCGTCACAGGGTGCGTAGCGCATCTACATGTACAGCCTGTTTATGTGTCAGGGAATTTAAAATGGATATGTGATTAAAAAAGACAACAGCTGGAAACCAAGAGGATGTGTATTAATATTGTAATGCTTTATGTAAATCCCTTTGAGCTTAAGAAGAACTGTCAGTCAACAATTCATGCACCCACATATTTTCTTGTTTTAATAATGCGTGCCTTTAGAGGCTGGGGGGCTGTTTTTAGCTTGCCCAATAATTGAGGATATAAATGTTTGCTGTAACCTGAAGTGATTTGTTTGTCATCTGCAGATGAGAATGTAATCTCCTATGGACAGTCAAGCTTCCTGCCCAAAGTCCAGATGTCAGGCTACGGGTCCCTGGGTGGGGGGGTCTTCAGCCGATCCTCCACCACTGGCCGAAGGAGAGATGAGGTACGTTTAGATTGCACTATTCATTCTGTTTACTCTGTTCCTTAGATGCTTTTTACTTATTTATTTAGTATGTGTGCTCCGGGAAGCCAAGCAATGACGTCTCATTGCCAAAAATCCCACTGTTGTGTGTATTCTTGTGCAATGACAATAAAGCAAGTCTAAGTCTAAGTCTAAGACTAAGATGTTCAGGAAGTTCTACTGGAGTGTTCGCAGCAGATGTTTTGTCACCTTCTTTTCACTAGTTAATAGAACACACACACACACACACACACACTGTTAATAGAACAGTGTGAACAGTGTTTCACACACTATACAACACATGTTTCCTTTAGAAAACAACACAAAAAAAGTGTGTTCTGAGTTACATCCTCTCAAAAAACTGTCAGTTTGCATGATTTTTTATTCACCTCTTACAAGCCTTATGCCCCAGTCCATAGATGACATTATTTTAATAACACCTATATATACATTTCCAGAGGTGGTCAAAGTACTCACATTCTGTACTGAAGTAGAAGTACAGCTACTGGTGTGAAAAAATACTCTATTAAAAGTAGAAGTACTGATTCAACACTAGTACTTAAGTAAAAGTAAAAAAGTACAACTACTCAATTGTAATACAAAAGTAAAAAAGCTTTTTTTTTCATGAGCACAATAATACTTAGAAAATAAAATCAGAAAAGTATCAAAAATGAAGCCTTTAAAAGTGAGTTACTGTGTAGATAATGTGTTTGATAGGGTGACGGTTACTCAGTTTTGTGGATATGGACAGGAAATATAGGGAAAATGAGGGAAGAAAAGTGACAATTAAGATTTAAAAAAGAAAATATGAGATAAAAATGCATAATTTTAAGAGAAAAAAATCTAAGTTGTGAGATAGAATGTTAAAACTGAATTAAAAAGTAAAAATTATGAGATGAAATAACAAAATTACGAAATAAAAAGACTAAATTATGAGATAAAAAGTCTAAATTATGAGATAAAAGTCATAATTGTAATATATAAAGTCACAGTTTCTCTCCTCCAGTGATTTTCCCTCTGAAGCCACTTATTTTTTATTACTGTCATATCTGTTTAATTTGAAAAAGCAATAAGTCTAATCTGACAATGTAAAGAATATAAAGTACAGATATTTATGCAAAAGGAGTAAAAGTAAAAAGTTGCCAGAAAAACGAATGCTGTAAATAAAGTACAGATACCTAAAAAAAATTACTTAAGTACAGTAATGAAGTACTTTTACTTAGTTACTTTCCACCTATATATACAGTTCCCACATTAATGCACCTCCACTTGTTGCACATTAAATGAAAGTGAACATATATAAAAACCTTCTAAAATGAAACAGCAACACCACATACACAAAAGGCTGTTTTCCAGAAAAGACGAATGTGACAAATGTGGCTTCTCTTCCTTTCCTGTCGTCTGATCAGTCATCTATTGATCCGGACAAATGTGTAAAGTATTTAGGTCATGTCCACAAAGGCACAGAAACTGCAGGAATATTTGTCTAACCTCAGATCTATGTTGGAAGATTTTTTTTTTCCATTTCCAAAGAAATATTTATTTTCATAAATTTTGGCTAAAATATGTATATTTGAAACATTCAACAGTTATTAATTGTTCCCATTTTTTTTTTTAATTTAGCCACTTTGGGAAAATTGGTAATTACCCAAATTTCCCCTCTGTAAATCATAAATGTAACCATAGAAAAAAATGCTTTAAAACTGACATTTTCACAAATACATTTCTCAAATTTGAATTGCAAAGTGCTACGACATCGGTCTGTTGGTAAATGCTGTGATTCAGTCCATACCTACCAAATGTAGCTTGATACACCCTGATTTTTTTTACCAAAAAATTAAGGCGGGGGGGTTTTAAATGTGTTAGTATTTCTAAGTGTATAGCTTTTTACCTGTTAAAGAAACAGTTTTACTTCAAACTACCGGAGCTCCTTCTTTTATCTGCACTCCAAACAGTTGAAGAACAGCTGTCATTGGAATTTAAAGAGGTATTTTTCAGGTGCTTTAAACTAATTTACCCCAGAATGTCAAGGAGTTAAAAGCTACACCCATGTTTTGCTGTAAACATCCTGTAGGCATTACAAACACCTGAATGAAAGACGTCAGGTTAGAAACAAAATGAACAAGCTTTAATAGACTGAGATTCAAATCATTAAAGCGTAGAGCTGTTTTAGTCATGAAACAAAGTTCCTGCAGGCTGAAAAGGCGTCTGTAGTGAGTTTATAGTTTGTTCTGTCACAGACTATGGAATCCATAATCAGCTTGAAATCAGCTTGAGTTTTTCACAGCTGATAAATAACTGCAAAAACTATAACTGAAGCATGAAGCTGTGTTTGTGTTGCTTTTGTGTTGTGAATATTTGACACCATTATTGCACCAAGTTACAAATGAGTTCCTTTGCAGATACATGTTTCCGCTGCATCATTTAATTTGAGAACATGTTATGGAAGTGTAGTTTTATTCAATGATCTGAGCTGTGTTGTGTAACCATTGGCTTCTTACAGTTTGACCTATATATATCCATCCACATGGACAGTTTTTATTAAGATTTATTTCATATGTACTGGCTAACCCTGTACAAAAAAAAACTAGATAGACATGCCAAGAGTTTTGTTTTGGATCATTCTGTACAATTACATCACCAGCATGTCATGAGTTTGTATTTAAACTGAGAAATGAATCAGCACACATACTATTACACAAGACTCATACTGTGTGATAAGAAGTATATCAGATTAAAAAATGAGTCCCCGCTGCTACTAAAGTCATTTGCACCTTTGTCATTGCTCACTGTGTTTGTCTGCTTTCAGAACCTCATGTAGAAGAAGCAGATTACGTGACATGACATCCTCGTCCTTCCTCTTCGCAAAGCATCAACTGTTACCATGGCATCGCGTGAAAACCCGAAGACAAAAGGGAAGACATCAAGGCTTGCCATCTGCCTTTTCACAAACTACTGCTATTTGTATTGATTTTATTTTTATTTCAAGTATTTAATCTTTATTTTTGTGTGAATTTGTTTGCCCACCCCTCCATGTATATAGACATATTTGCAATTTTTTTAAAGATGTGATCAGATATATTGCTAAAACAATTCGGGGGGGATAAAAGTATTGTATTTTTTGGCATAACTATTACATATTGTACAGCAGATTACTGAATGTATCTTCTGTTTAACCTTGACCATGAAGTCATGATGATGTGTTGGAATGACTGCAAAACACATGAGGCAGGAGATGTGGTGTTAAACCATCCAGTGTGTGTGTGTGTGTGTGTGTGTGTGTGTGTGTGTGTATATGCGTGTGTGTGTCCGTGCATGTGTAGTGTAGTTTTTCTCTTTCATCTGTGTGCGGCTGTGTACTGTGGTATCCCTGTAGATCACCAGTGTGTTAGTTCTGTCAAGATTTTTAAAACTGACCAATAAAATAATAAAGCATTTGTTACAAAATGTCTGACTGTGTGTGTGTGTGTGTGTGTGTGTGTGTGTCATGCAGTGGCAAAAAAATGCCTCATGCATATATTACATTAACAATTCTTCAGTCTTCGAACTATACCAAGTATTATTCCATTCTCTAAACCCACACGCTCCTTTCTACATGTGTGCTGTTCTATCAAGGTCAAACCTGGATGTTTCAGTAAATACTGAAACACATCCAGGACATGACATGTTCAAACAGACAAGAATTATTTTTTCCTATTTAGACTTAATGTCTACTGTCACAAATATGCAACATACCAAAAAATTATACTGTATGTACTATAGGCAAAGTAATTCTCTCTGCTTAATTTAATGTTGTTTTTTTTAGGATTGATTATTACAATTTTGAATCAGATTAATTACGGGATTGCTTTGCATTCATTTAAATTAATCATGATTAAAACACTTGTCTCGGGTTTTCTTTTTTTGTACTCAAATTTCTCACAAAATGCATAAAGACACGAAGAAACAAAAAAAATATGGAAGAAAAAATATACAAAAACATGCTAAAATCCACAAAAAAAAGATTTTAAAAAATAAACAGCGCACAAAACAGTGATGAAAAATCCAAAACATTCAAAAATATGTAAATAATATGTATTGTGTTACTTTATTTCACTACTGTAGACATATCTATCTATCTATAATAGGATTTTCCTTTGTCAAATGCATACACAACTCCTTCAGCTCTTGAAAAAAAAAATCTCCTTTGTGTCATGAAATGAAATTAATCTGTATACTGCCTAACCATCTGCTGACACCTATATAGCTATTATCTATAATTTTCTGTTATACAAAGGTATTCAGATTCCCGTATGTTTTCAGAATAATGGTTAAAAGGCTTAATAATAGGCAACGGTCTGAATCTCTCTAATATCTGACAACATTGAGGTATAAAAGGCTCTTTGTATTCATTTGCTGTCAGTGTATTGCAGGATGTGCAGCTTTCAGTAGAAATACTTCAGTACTTTGGCAGAGAAGTGGTCTGAAAATATAGAAAGTGTGTTGGACTCGACTCCTGTTGGCAAATACCCCATGGGTCCCACCAGACTGGGAGGATAATGATAATCCCATGCAATTTGAGGGGGTTATGCAATTTAGAAGGGTTCTACAATTTTATGCTTTTAGGTCTGAATCATGGATTAGGGTTTGGTGGTTTGTACCCCTCCACACACACACTGACCCCTCCAGCTCCAGTGCACACAAACAGCTCAGTACAACCAGTCACTTTGCTGCCACTTCACGTGTCCCTAAATGTACTAAAACCACTGAATGATCTTTTTTCTACTGTCACCTGTGTTATTTAAAGTTCTCATTCCATTATCCCGTTATTATTATTGTGTTGTTCTGTGATGGTTCTATTTTTAAAAAAACGTCCAAATTGCTTTGTTTCCAGCTGTTTTTTTACACGGTAGAAAAGTGACTTGAGGTCAACAGAGTTTACCGGTACTTCCTCATACATGCCCATGACGCGTTCACGAGGCGTCTCTGATTGGCTCAGAATGCGTGAAGGAACACTCCCCCCTCCCCTCTCGCTGTGTATGTATTAGCATCCAGCTAGGTTTCGTGTCGTTACTTGTTCTGAAAACGTGCAGGGAACAACAAACAAGGCTTTATTTCCACAGAGAACACATGGACCAGTTTGATCCGCCATTTTCCCCTAGTTTGTGCAGCAGCTACTGTGGCTCCGTCTTCTCTTGTACAGTAGATGCTAATGCTAATGCTACTTCAGATTCGCTGCCGGGGACGGGCTTAACCCCACGTGGGTGACGCTAAAGTCTGTCTGACGTCAGACAGATCGCCTTTTTCTTGGTCCCTCGTTCCTCTTGTTGTTTTCAGCCAGTGGAGAGTATGTGTTGGTAACTCGGGGTGACCCATTAGATTCCAAAAGGAGTGTTGAAAAGTGGTTTTCATCCACATAACGATAGTAAAATCATGTCTATGTGTTTCTACTGTACACCAGATGTTGAAATGACCATGTGCTTCAACAGCAGGATGCCAGCTGAGGCTCATTACTCTTCCAGGTGTCCTTGAGTAGGTAGGATCAGATGACATTGAAACAGTCAGAACATGCCAAAAAGGAAAAGCTTCAACTATTATGAAAACTATTTTAATATAAGTAAACTCACGTGTGGTATTTTAAGCACAATTATATTTATTGAATCATTTAATCCTCTGTTTTATCTGATATTAAGATAATGAGTGATTATCAGAGGTGGAAAGTAACCAAGTAAAAGTACTTTGTATCTGTATTTTACTTTTACTCCCTACATTTTTACATAAATGTCTCTACTTTATACTCTTTACATTCTCAGAATAGACTCATTACTTTTTCAAATTAAGCACATCTGACAGTATGAAAAAATAAGTCACTGTAGGAGAGAAACTGTGTCTTTATATATTGCAATTATGACTTTTATCTCATAATTTAGTATTTTTATCTCATAAATTAGTCTTTTTATCTCATAGTTTGTACTTTTTATCTCATAAATTAGTCTTTTTAGCTCATAATTTTTACTTTTTATCTTAGATTTTCTTTCTCTTAAAATTATGCGTTTTATCTCATATTTATAAGTTTGTTTGTTTTTTATCTCAATGTCACTTTTCTTCCCTAATTTTTCCTAAATTTCCTGTCCATATCCACAAAACTGAGTAACTGTGACCCTATCAAACAAAGTATCTACACAGTAACTCACTTTTAAAGGGTTAATTTGTGATAGTTTTCTGAAGTATTATTGCGTTCATGATAAAAAAAAGCAATTTTGCTTTTTTCTTTTGTATTACAATTGAGAAGTTGTACTTTTTTACTTTTACTTAAATAGCAGTGTTGAATCTGTACTTTTACCAGAGTATTTTTTTATTTTTTCTACTTAAGTACAGGATGTGAGTACTTTGAACTCCTCTGGTGACTATAATGGCAAATACACTTGTTCTAATGTGCTTTAAAATGTATTTTCAAAGGACAGATTATGATTGCTGACAAATGCTGGGTAATGATCTAATAATACATTGTGAGATAAAAGAGTTGTGTATGAAGTAATTATTTATCTAGAAAACACTAATTTCAGAGAAGAAAGATGAACATGTGAACCTCCATTAAAACTTCCCTACACAATTTATAATAATAATAATATAATAATAATAATAATAAATAATAAATTTTATTTGAAAGCGCCTTTCAAGACAACCAAGGTCACTGTAGAGGAATGTGACAAGATAAAAACAATATACAATAGAATAAATGAGGAGGAGGAACCACATGACACAGTTGGGGAGAGTATGCAAGTCTGAAATGATGTGTTTTGAGTTTAGATTTAAAGATGGATCGAATGACTGAAAGCTCTGCTCAAATGTATCACCATTATTGTGATATTTTGCTTTGAAATCTGTGTTTTTCATAATTTTTATGCCTGACCAGATATATATGTCCATAAAAACTGTAGGTAGATTTGAATGTTATTATATCAGAACAGAGAAAATAAAAGACAAAGTAACCTTTTTCAGCAAAATATAGGATTAAGTGAACATAAAAGTGAGCATTGATAGCACTATTGCCCAAACTAAGTGGATTTTACTGTTGAATTAGTGTTGCAGAACATGACTGTGTCCTCTTAATGTTTAATAAAGACATGTCTGATGTAAGTGAAAAGCTGAAAAAGTGTATTTTATCTCAATTGATGAAATGTATTGATAGGATTAGTGGTTGAAAAGGTTATTAGGATTATTCTGACATCGAAACAAAAACCCAAGAGTAAAATCAAGTGACTTGTTTTTTTTTGTTTGTTTTTTTACTGACAGACCTAATAAAAGGCGCCATCTAGTGGTAATAATCCAGCCATGAATCCAGATAATTAACTGTGTCGTCCACTGGGCCAGAGCTGGCCTGCTGGATTTTGTAGGTCATTATTAATAGTAGAACAACCCAAAGCTGCAGCACTCTTATTTACTTTACTTATTTACCTGACATAATAGTAGAATTAACACAAACAGGTGCTTATTGGAATCTTCTAGTTTTACTTAAAAGTAATTTAACCCTTTGATGCACACTGGTCACTACAGTGGACACTTATACTACAGTTGTTCTCTTGTATATTCATGGGTTTAGTTGTTTTACTTCCATATCAGTCAGTTCATATCATTACTGTAACTGGTCTGTTCTTAATACCTGGTCTGCACTAACATGTTTATGTGTAAATCAGTTGATCGTTGTTATTAGACTGTAATTGACAGTCTTTTAAAACAAAAATTGCATTTAAAAAAATATTTCAGTGTTCTGATGTTGCATTTTAAATACATGTTTCTTTGCTTCAAAGCTTAAACACGTTTTCCAGCTGAATGGACATTTTTGTAACTCCATAAAAAATAAGTTCATTGAAAAGTTTTCAATCACAGTCTTTCTTTCAGGCCTAAAGACGAATAAAAACACTTAGGTAAACCATCTTAACTAAGGTTCTAATATTTCATGCATCAAAGGGTTAAAACTCAATATATCAGCTGATTGCTTCATTGCTTTAATCAGACTGTGATTTAACCCTTTATTGGTCACACAACAAAAATCACTATATATATATATATATATATATATATATATATATATATATATATATATATTGTTTTAGTTTTTTGTTTTTCCAACTCACAGGGACTATTTTAACATAAAACATAATTTAAAATTTTTTATACTGACACTAAATTTAACTAAAGTATTAAAACGCTAACATTATTCCTTCACCAATGACTTGGTTCAAATTAGATGTGTTAACTGTTAGTGTTTGTATCATTAGTGATTAGCATTAGCATTTCATGACCTTTTACTATCATCTGTACCGTTTGGTTCAGCATGTTTTCAAAACATTATTACATGAATACCAAAGTATTTCTGAAACATGATGAAGATTATTCATGCAAAATAGACTCTGTAAAAGTTAATAAAATGAAAAAATAAATAAATAAAAAATCAAACTTGCCTGCAATTTTGTGTCCAAAAGAAAAGATTATAGCAGAGGTGTTGTCATGGTTACCATCTTCTTCCTTGGTGGTATACTAGCATGACCTGAATATATCATTGACTGCCCAAGAAGTTTGGTGTCAAAGGGTTAAATTTAAATTATATATCAGGGTTCAAAGTTACCTCTACCAAACGGTTGAGCTGACCAACAAAGGGTTAACAGGTAAATACAACATAATCCTTTCTATTAAAACATAAATCACACAGTCAGAGTTAATTTGAAAGCAGAACCTATTCTAGGCCTGTCACAGTATCGTCCTTTTGATAAATGCGTCTTCAAACATTATGAATGTGGCTTTTTCTTCAGTAAGATTAACTCCACTGTTAAATATAAAACCTATACAGTAGTTTGACTTCATAACCTTTTGTACTTATCAGTCTGATCATGTGATTATTCCAAAATCTCCACTTCCATTTGCAGTTTCACACACTAGAAGGTATATTTTTCTCCACTTCAACTCCCACTCCCCACAAGATGCTAAAAAATAGCGATAAATCACTTCTGCTTCGGCGTCTCCACCCAGACTACACAAAAACCTGCAACTCTATTAACCACCCACGTGTTAGCTCATCACGCACTGCTCTGCCAACTTTACCATATGCATCTTGTTCTGTAAATTTAGAGTTCAGCCTTACATGTGTTTTAGTCTACAAATGTGAGTAATTTTTCATCTGCAATTAAATTAATTCACCCAGGCTGGCAGCGTGCTGATAACATGATGAGAAAATGAGACTAAATGTAATAATAATGAATAAAACCAACAATTTGTCCTTCCACAGATATTAGGGATGAAGGTAAATTAAAAGCAGTCTATAGCAAGACATTATTTCCAATATATTTCTGGACAAAGGGGAAATGATTTTATGTAAATGAGCACCTTGAACAACTAGAATTTCTGCACCCAAGCTGATAGTATTTGTGTTTGAGGATTGAAATAAGCTGGAATTCACCCAAAATAGTGTTACCAGATGACATATTTATATATATATGTATAAAACTTATCTGAAAAATTCTTAATAAAAAATTTGCCTTGACTTTTTTCCTTTTATTATTTTGTTGCATGACTTATTTCCCCAGTAATACTATGGATTTTGCAGGCTGTGAGTGCTCTGTATGGTTGTGTGGCATTGTGAATTAAAAGCCCTGTGTCATCAGTATTACCGAGATGTGCGCAGCGCTTTAACAGTTTTGTATTTTCAGCAGATTCCCTAAAATACAAAACTCATCCTCTGTGATTGGTTGTGGCTCAGCATGCTCCATTGTTCTATCAGCCCGTTTGTTCGCTTGGTTTCCTACGCACAAACAAAACTTTCCTGCCGCTCTGGGCAATATTGGGCTCCTCTGTGCTTTGACAACCCAAATTATTGGAATCTCTGACTTTTTCTGGGAAAAAAAAAAGATTAAGGTAAGCGATCAATCACAGAAATGAATAGCTATGTGTTGCAAAAGTTTGTATTTTACATGAAAAAAAGCATTTTTATTTTGCTCATTTGGTTAACACTTCTTGACTGGTTGTTAACCCATAAAAACCCAGTGCTTTTGTGGCATCTCCAAAATATTTAAGTTTTTTTTTTTCAAATGATTGATCACCATATATTAGCATATTATCCTATTTTGATTCAGCTGTTTTCCTCTCCTGTATTTAACCCTTTAACTTCTGAGACTTTAAGTACAATATATATATATATATATATATATATATATATATATATATATATATATATATATATATATATATATATATAATAAGCAACAAAATGGACAATAACAGCCAAAATGTATAATAAGCCAACAAAATAATAAGTAACATGAATAAAATAAGACACAAATGGCACAAAAGTGAAGAAAAATGATAAAATACAATTAAATTAAATGTAGAAATATAAAACAAAATAAGGAACAAAATAAACAAAAACTAATAAATATTTACAAAATAATAACTTAACTTTGTTAAAATATACTAAAATGAAGTATAAATAAATAATATTGTAATTTGTCTCCAGTAGTTTTAGTTTGGGCTTTTTGTTTTTTCTAAATCAGTTGTTTTTTAACACCTGTTTATTTCCGTATATCAGATCCATGAACTAAACTCAGTAAAATCACCGTTAAAAAAAAACTGTAATTTTTTTCCTAATATTGAAACTAAACCATTCTTTCAGAACACGTCATCACTGACGGATCAGGGATTAAAGGGTTAATTTACTGATCACGTAGATGTTCGTAAAAGCTCAAAGTAAATTCAAAGATTATTATATCAGAAACAGTGACTTTTTCAGTAAAGATATCATTACCTGAACCTAAAGTGTCTCATCTACTGTTATTGATCAGGTTTTACTGACAAATCGAAGTTGTAGATGATTACGATATTTTCACGTTCACTATGGAGTTTATGAACGTACAAATGGATCATATCTGATGACCATGAGAAGATGACAAACTGTATTTTACACCAATTATTTGCATATATTGACAGTGGATTAGTGGATCAACAGGTATTAAATACTTTACATCCATAAGTGAGTTTGGTTACAATAAATTAAAGTTTTTCCAAGTGTATTCTTCGCATTTTTTGTCAAAACATCTCATCACACTGACATACTGTAAAACATAATTAACTTTTCACTGACCTATAAAGAACTTATTTTAAGAAATCTTACCAAGGTCATTTTCACTTGTTCCACTGACAGGTTGTTTTGCTTGAATTAATCAAAAATAAATAAATGAATAAAAATCTTCCATAAAGCACAAAAAAAACTGCCAATGGAAAGAGTAAACGTGATCTTCCAGATCTATTCTCTAAAAATACGTTCTTATATCTCACTGAAAACTTCCTCTTTAGGTGATTATGTCTTATTTTATTTCAAGCATGATGAGATATTTTGACTAGAAATTAGGAAAAAAATTAATTTTTGCAGTGGAGCTGTTTGTGTCTTTATGAGTTAAAATTACTCAGTAAAATTTCAAACCAAATATGTGTGTTTTACATAAAAATTAATACTTTAATATATATTTTTTGTAAATGTGCCCATGATGTTCTTGGTGTCTTTGAAAATCTCTTGTTGTTTCAATGTCAGCACAACATGTGTTTGTTCTAATGGACTCCACCAGTCAGTCTGACAGCGTTAGAGGGTAATGACCTGTCACACTGAACTGGCTACTTGTCCATCTTGTCTGTTCTGTCTCACTGTTTTGCATAATTACTGATATCCCATCCATTTCATTTATTTCCCTCCAATCCACTGTTGCTCTGAACTCTTTTTTTTTTTTTTTTAACACCGAGCACCATTTGTGTTGTAATTGGTAAAGTACAGGCCAGATGTGTTGATACCCTGATTTTGACATTTTCTCTCTTGTCAGTCAGGATGTACAGCTTCATGGGAGGTGGGTTGTTCTGTGCAGGAGTGGGGAACATTCTCCTCATTGTCTCCACGGCAACTGACTACTGGATGCAGTACCGTCACTCCAGCAATTACATGCACCAAGGCCTGTGGCGGTACTGTGTTCCCGGGAAATGCATGACACACACAGACAGCATCGGTAAGAGCACATGACTCACTGTCTTTGGTGTCTTCTATTACACGCCCCGTCTATGGCAGGAAGATGCTTTTTTATTAATATGTATGAGGTTGTAAACACACTGAAAAAATAAATCCACATTTTAGCAAGTGTATTGTTCCTTATTTCTAGTCTAGTCGCACTTAAAATAAGACATAATCACCTAAAGAGGAACTTTTCAGTGAGATATAAGAACTTATGTTAAGACAATAACTATAATTTTCACTTGTTCCATTTGCAGATTGTACAGAAGCCCATTTTTGCCAAGAAAAAAAAAATCCTATAGAAAGTCAAAATATTGAGATAGAAAGTTTAAATTTTGAGATAAAAAGTTGAAATATTGAGATAAAAAGTCAAAATATCAAGATAAAAAGTCAAAAATATTGAGATAAAAAGTCAAATTTTGACACATAATTTTTTAAAATTTATTTTACATTTTAACGCATGCTACAACTGTGGAACCCAAATGCTGGAAAGATGTTCATAATACTCTGATTCAGAAATGGAGTACATTGAGGAGTACTTTAAATGTGGCTTTACCACAAATGAAACACTAGATTTTCTTGCTGTTTTCCAAGCAAATCTAGTGCATGTATGGAGGCCCATTTCCGCCAGGAGAGGGAAATGCAGGTTAACTGTTTCAAATCCATCACTTGTTAATGTCAGATCGTGGTGAAACAGCAAGCAAATCTAATATTTAATTTAAAAATTTTGACTTTTTATCTCAATATTTTGACTTTAACATGACAGAACACGTAGGAACTTTTGTACAGTTGTTCCCAGAATGAATAAACAGTAGGAAAAAAATCCAAATCTTACCAAGTACAGTATATTTTCCTAATTTCTAGTTCACATATTTAATCACACTGAAAATAACATGTAATCCCTTAAATCTAACTTTTCAGTGAGATGTAAGAACTTACTTTTAGACAACAGATCTTGAAAATCCTATTTTAAAAAATCTTACCAAAGTCATTTGTTCCTTTGGCCGATTATTTTTTTTGAATGCATTTATTTATTTAAATGAATTGAGAAGGGAAAATTCTGCCAATGGAGCAAGTGAAAATGATCTTTGTGCATCATTAAAAACGTCCTGTCGTATGTGTTTTTGCTGTTGACCTTTAGTGTGACCTTTGACCTTCATTGCTCAAAATCTAATGAGTTCTTCCTTGACCCATTATCTATCATTCCTGAAAATGTAATCAAAATCTGTTCAAAACTTTTTGCGCAATCCTGCTGACAGACAGACAGACAGACCTGAATGTAATAATAATCAGTCCAAGTTGTATGTGTGTGAATGGGAGAAAGAGGGGGACGAGAGAAGAGAAGTTACCTTTACATTATTACAAAACTGACTGGTCTTTTCTCACCTAAAGCATACTGGGACGCCACCAGGGCTTTCATGATTCTTTCCCTGCTGGCTTGTTTTATTGGCATCGTGATTGGTGTCATGGCCTTTATCCACTACTCCTCCTTCGATGGGTTTGACAAGACATTTGCAGCTGGCATCCTCTTCTTCATTTCCTGTAAGTTTCTGGCACACAAGCCTTTAAGATGCATGCGTTACACAGCAGAACACACTGACATTATTTGGTGTGTGTACAGGCTTCTTCGTGTTGCTGGCAATGGCTGTCTACACTGGAGTGACAGTCAACTACTATGGTAAACGCTATGGCAGCTGGCGCTTCTCTTGGTCCTATATAATGGGCTGGGTAGCAGTGGTGCTCACATTCTTCTCAGGTAAGTATTGGAGCCATTCTATCAGCTGCAAAACATGATTTTTATTATTCCATGTGCCTGTTATATACTAAATGATTATAACTTATACATTTCATCTAGGTATCTTCTATATGTGTGCCTACCGAATGCATGAATGCCCAAGAAACTCTAACTCTCGCTGACCTGCCAACCTCCTCAACACACTCAAATACAAGCCCTGGTCCATATTACATGGCCCGGAGAAAACAATAACCTTATGAACTTTCCAATTATTCCCTGTTAATCCAACTATTCCTGACTGCGCAAAAATAAATAAGATAAAAAAAAATACTATGCTTCTGTCTACATTGTCTTCTTATACTGACACAGCTTTACAAAGGCATAACTGAAATAGTAACTTATTATGTACGCTGCTGTGCTGCCGATGCATTTTAACATGTCTGAAAATAACGTTTGAAACAAACTGTTTAATAGAACAACAATTTTGAAGATAACAGCATCAAGAAAATGAAAGCTACCTCTGTTTTGTGTTGCGGCTCTCCTCATGAAGAAAACAACGTCCTTTTTCCAGCCATGAGAACTTAGTTGCTGTCCGGTGTCAACTCGTTACGTTAGCTAGCTAGCTAGCTAGCTAGCGAGCGAGCCAGGCAGAAGCAGACGTCCAGAAAGGAATCATGGGCGTAAAAAAAACTAAAGTAGCTACACGTAAATTTAAAATTATTTTTCACGTTTACATTCATAAAACGGCCAAAAATTAACTTGATTACTACAAACGGATTATTTAAACAGCATTTGTATAGAAATGATTCTGTTCCATGCCTTTTGATACAAGCGATTGATATATCCGGTTTCCACTGTACCTAAAAAAATTACTTAAATACAGTAATAAAGTACTTATACTTCCACCTCTGCTGTTGAGTTTCACGAAATTGGCCTGAGTCTGGTTTTGACCGTGTCATGAGAGAACCTTTTTTTATGGGTTGGTGTTCTATTAAAAAAATGGATTTGATAAATGTAGTGAAAGCAATCTAACATATATCACCTGTCACTTCATGGCTTAACTCTTTTTAAGGCACTTACTGAAATAATCTAAAATTCACTATTTCAACCTTAGTGTGTTATTGGACATCATCATCTACGTCCTCTTGTCATAAAACATCTGAGCAGCATTTACTAAAAAGTAAAGACATACAATAAAACTAATCATAAACTGATAAAAAAACAAAAAACAAACAACCACTAATATAAAATACTGACAGCTTCAAAATGTTCATAAAATGTCTCTAAATCACTGTATAATAATAATAATAAAAAAAAAGCGTCTGGACCTCATATTCAATATTTGAGGAAATTACCAAAAATAGTCACTAGCCCTATGAAGGGTTAATTTGAGGGTTTTTTTTTGTTTTTACTATAAAGCAACACAATTACATTTTGGAAAGAACTGGATAGCAATCACTTCATTCTCACACTGGAAAGAAATGTAAATGTATATTTTTATTAATTCAGGCAAAAGAAAAAATCTCAATGGAACAAGTGAAATAAGAATTTCCAGATATGCACATTTTAGCGTCAACATTTTTGGTCTATTTACTGTCGGCCACATTTTTTTTTTTTTTTTTTTTATAAGTCAGAAGACAAAGAATAAATAGGACAAACATTAGTCCCCTGTGCACTGTATTACACACAAGCACACAGGGAAAAGCCAAAGTGCAAGTGGTGCCATAAGCCCAATATATAAAAAGTATGAATAAAATGCAAAAGTGATACGTGATAAAGTCTGCAAACAATTAATATACAGCAGTAGAAAAAAAATGTGCACACCGTTAAAATTTTTGTTTCAAATACTATCATGAAATATTTGTTTCAAAACAGATTCATAGTCTGGAGATGATCCGTAGACTGAACTTAAGCATACAGGTGGGATCAAAGACTGTCTTTCAAACTGCTCTGCACGTAATAGGTCAATGCTATGACCAATCAGAGCAATGAACAATGTGACGTATACAGAGCAACTAAAACAAGTGTAAACTAGTGTCTATCTGGTTGTTTTAACATCCTATAGGCTAGGGCTAATTAACGTTAACACACCGCTAACAATGGAGGATATCCATTATGTGCTGCTTATCTGACCATAGACTATATGGTCTTCAACCCTGTCGTCATTGTGTTAAGCCCACCCTAAAATCTTGCTACATAAATAGAGCATTGTGATTGGACCAGTAACATTTTACCAGCCCTGGCTGAGGAGTGTCACTAGACCAACGATTCAAGCAAAACATATTTTTGCCAATAGAGACAGGCTAGTTTACTAGACTAGTTTATAAGAAAAAGAAATGAATCCATAAATTATTGGCAGTTTCAACATGTTATGTCTTGTATGTTTTTCTGCTGAAACATCCGGTTTTGACCTTGACAGAACAGAGCATGTGCATAAGAGAGCACGTGGGTTTGGAAAACCAAACAATACTTTCCAGATTTCAGTGACTTAAGAATAATTTTAATGCAATATATCACAAATGGGGTGTGCACAACCTTTTTTCCACCACTGTATTATGCTTCTTATCACCCCTCACACCAATTTCTAAAGTAGAAACAAAAACAAGGAGAAAACACAAGTTCTGTGGACGTCAAATTTAGTCAACCTCTTCAATTGTGGGTCCAGAGGATCCTCCTCCTCCTGGGGAAGCACCAGCTCCTGGGAAGCCACCGGGCATCTCTCCAGTACTCTGGTACAGTTTGGATATGATAGGGTTACACAGCTTTTCCAGCTCCTTCTGTTGATGCTCAAACTCATCCTTATCTGCAGACTGAGAAAAAAATATGGTAAAGTTAAAACTAGCAAGAGGTTAAAATCCACTTGTAATTGCCACCGGGCCTGTCTATGCTTTTACTTCATACCACATTTCTGTCCAGCCAGCTGATGACTTCATTACACTTGTCAAGGATCTTCTGTTTGTCCTCATGGCTGATCTTGTCTTTCAGCTTATCGTCATCCACAGTTGCTTTAACATTGTAGGCATAAGCCTCCAGGCTATTCTTGGTAGCCACCCTTTCTCTCTCTACGTCATCCTCGGCCTTGTATTTCTCTGCTTCCTGAACCATGCGCTCAATGTCCTCCTTGCTCAAGCGCCCTAACCAGAGGAATCACATTTTATTTAATAGAAACACAGAACTTATCACATACACATATATGGTATTAAGCAATGTACGTACACAACTGCGCAGGTTACCTTTGTCATTTGTGATTGTAATCTTGTTCTCCTTCCCAGTGCTCCTGTCAATAGCTGACACATTCATGATGCCATTGGCATCAATATCAAAGGTCACTTCGATTTGAGGAACACCTCGAGGGGCAGGGGGGATTCCTACAAGCTCGAATTTCCCCAAAAGGTTATTGTCTTTGGTCATGGCCCTTTCTCCCTCATATACCTGTGGGAAAAAAATGCTATGTCACTCCACTGATACAAATATATTTAAAAAAAAAAAATGAAGACATAATTTAATATAGGTTGGAATTTTTTGTAATTAAAAACAGGAAAAAGACATTCCTCAGACCTGAATGAGCACGCCAGGCTGGTTATCAGAGTATGTGGTGAAGGTCTGGGTCTGCTTAGTGGGGATGGTTGTATTTCTTTTAATGAGCACAGTCATGACTCCTCCAGCGGTCTCAATGCCCAAAGACAAGGGGGTCACATCGAGCAGCAGCAGGTCCTGAACTTGCTCAGATTTGTCACCTGAGAGGATGGCTGCCTGCACAGCTACAAGATTAATAAGTGGATTTTTGTTAAGTCATATTTTATTGATAATTTATTTATTTTAAATAATGCAACACAAAGATTTAGAGCATAATGTCAGTGGATTATTATCCATTTTTCCCATCGATCTTTGCATGTTACTTTCTGTAGTCTTATACAAGTCTCCCCATGTTGTGAATTTCTTCCACGTTCACAGGATGGCTTTTTTTAGACGCTACCAATAGGATTTGAATCATATTCATCCTTATTTGGTTTGTCTTTTCCTTTTAAAAGACCCAAATATAACACAGAACATGTCCTTCTTAGTTTGTATCACAATATTTTTCCAAGTTCTTCACTGATATTATTCCAATACTGGCATAATTTCTGCCAAACTCCATGGCCCATAATCCTACTGACCATATAGTGACCATAGAGTGATATACTTCAGTAGTATGAGGTAATGAGAATGAAGCCTTTTTGATATTTGATGTCACAAAGACAATCGTGTTTTTCAAATTTCTGGAATTAGATGTAGTCACTGGAGTGTACATATTTCATACCATGCATCATCACTTACCTCTACCAACAGTTCTTTACGTAATTTATCGCTTATATACAGAGTTTGACTTTTTCTGTTCAATCACTTTTCCTCCTTCACTCGTCTATGCTTTACCCACAATTTTGGTGATGTGGTTGATCTCACCTGTGAGGTCTGGTCTAATCTCCTTTTGATAATGGTGTGTGAACTGAGGGTGCATAAAGAGGTCACAGTGTTTCAGGTCAAAGTCCTGTCATATGTTTTGAAAGTTTAGAATTTCTCCTTTTTTGATGAAATCATTTAAGATATTGAGACCCTAACTTGCCTGCTCCAACAGGTGGATTTTGAGTGAAAATTAAATACTTATTTACTTTAAATGTCTTTGTCAGTACCTTTTATTACACAACTGTTTATTTCACAGGTACTGACTCAGCATATCGACAGGTCCACAAAAATCCTGGTTGAAAATAATTATATTTTGTTAAAGACAGTCAGTACAGTCATTCTATTATTCATGGTGATATAGACACATCAGGTATTAAATGGCAATTATAATGGCATCATACCTGCACCATAGGCCACTGCTTCATCAGGGTTAATGCTCTTATTGAGGTCTTTTCCATTGAAGAAGTCCTGCAGTAGCTTCTGAATCTTGGGAATGCGAGTGGACCCTCCCACCAACACGATTTCATGGATCTGTCCTTTGTCCATCTTGGCATCACGGAGAGACTTTTCCACAGGCTCCAGTGTTCCACGGAACAGGTCTGAGTTCAGCTCTTCAAACCGGGCCCTTGTAATTGAGGTGTAGAAATCCATGCCCTCATACAAAGAATCAATTTCAATAGTTGCCTGAGTGCTGGAAGACAAGGTGCGTTTGGCCCGTTCACAAGCTGTGCGCAGACGACGCACTGCCCTCTTATTGTCACTGATGTCTTTCTTGTTCTTGCGCTTGAACTCTGCAATAAAATGGTTGACCATGCGGTTGTCGAAATCCTCACCACCCAAGTGTGTATCCCCCGCTGTGGATTTCACCTCAAAGATGCCATCTTCAATGGTCAAGATGGAGACATCAAATGTGCCACCGCCCAGATCAAAGATGAGGACGTTTCTTTCAATGCCAACCTAAGGTTATAAATTAATGTAATAGGTATTTCAGTTAAAAACAATGAGGGAACGCCTCATTATGTGTACACCATCACAAATGTAGCATTTCACATTAAGGACCTGAAAAAAAATGTTTTGAAAGTTTGGCCAAACAGTTTGGACAAAACTGCAGTCCTATATTATTGTACCTTTTTGTCCAGACCATACGCTATAGCAGCTGCAGTTGGTTCATTGATGATACGAAGAACATTAAGGCCAGAAATGGTTCCTGCATCTTTAGTGGCCTGGCGCTGGGAGTCATTAAAGTAGGCAGGCACGGTCACAACAGCACTTGTCACAGTCTGTAAACAGGAAATGATGTTAGGTTGATAACATGTCATTCAATACATATCTAATTTATTTCTATGACATCCTTCTATCATATGGCATTTTGCTAAAGTTGAACTTATTCCTATTTTACTTGATCAATTTGGAATATAAACACTAGTCATTTAAAAATCTATTATTTAAACAACAAAAATGTATTTTGTATAAATTTAGCATAACGACAGACCTTGCCAAGGTATGCTTCTGCGACCTCCTTCATTTTTGTAAGCACCATAGAGGAGATCTCTTCTGGGTAAAAGGCTTTGGTCTCTCCCTTGTACTCCACTTGCACTTTGGGACGTGAGGCATCATTAATGACTTCAAATGGCCAGTGTTTCATATCTGACTGCACAACGCTGTCATCGAACCGCCGCCCAATAAGGCGCTTGGCATCTGAAGAGGAACAAAAGATTAAAACTAAGCAAAAACACAACAGTTCAGATGTGATCCTACCTTGTCCAGGTAAAAGTTTCATACCAAATACTGTATTGTTTGGGTTTAGGGCCACCTGGTTCTTGGCTGCATCCCCAATCAGCCTCTCAGTGTCAGTGAAGGCAACGTAACTGGGTGTGGTCCTGTTTCCCTGATCGTTGGCAATGATCTCAACTTTGCCATGTTGGAACACTCCGACGCAGGAGTAGGTAGTGCCCAGGTCAATGCCAACTGCTGGTGCTTTTGACATGGTTCCTATTTTCAGGAACAGGACAAGTGTAAGTTAATAAATCAAAACACACTTAAATGGAACTCTGGGTGTATGACAGATAAGTAACTTAAATACTCTGCAAGCACTTGAAGTAACTACTGTCGTATATGGTAATGAGGCTATTATCAGACTGCTGAAACAGAAGTGGAAGCAAATGTCTTGGTGAAGTAAAGTCTGCAGCACCTGTTTTGTAAGCCTCACCACTTCCAACAGCTTGGCAACGGTTGCCTCTATTATGGCAACGACAGACAACAGGCCTGCACCCTATGGTACTTTGACAATACTAGTCTACTTTTTTTTTTTTTTTTTAGAAAGTATCTACATCAAAGAGAGAAGGACATAAATACACAAACTTCAAAACAACTGAGAAAGGACTGGTTAGCTGATACTTTCAATGCATACGATAAACTGTTATTACACATGTATATTAGTTTATACACATTTATACAATACATTTATAAATCTATAGATTTATAAAAATAAATCTAGAAAGACCCTGAGAAGTGAATGTATTATAACATGCAGTCTGAAGTACAATTTGAAGCTCTGAGACAAACATTCCTTTTGAATAAAACTCATTTTCTCATTCATTTTATACTTTGCCCCAAGACAGTATCTTGGCAACTATAGTTAATGTATCTTTATTGATGACTCAAACTTGATAAAGTCTCACCACTTTTAATGTGAAGGCATTTTACTCACAATCCAAGCACAACTTCCTTTTGAAGTAAAATGTCATTTAAGTTCATTTTAATCTTATTTTACCACTGAACAGGAGTTTTTACTGATAGTCTTGATAAATGGTTTCAGGTGTTTTAGATAAAATGCAGGTTTTCTAAAAATCTAATAAAGTCTCAATGTTACAATTAACATTTATTTTCTATCATGTGACAGCAAGACTTAGCTGGAGTCACAGTACACATGAACAACCTTATATTCTGTAAGATTGCTGCTACTATTCTGTACACTAAAGATAAAGACATAACTGTCAGGTTATTGCTTGATAAAAGTAGTGTTTACTTGGAGATCTGAAAGCTCTTACAGAGGTCTAACTGTCCAGTACCCAAAGATAAAGTGTTTTTAAGTGTAACTAAAGCAGAATAATATGACACTGAGTGAGTTAGACCACTAAAATAATAATATAATAATCAATAAATAACATAAACACCAAATGTTCTTTATGTTTTGGACTAAAGAAAGCAAACTTACATTCTAAAAATATTTAAACCATTTACAAAATATTCTTTAAAAACATGAACCTGAAATTTCTTAAGATTATTATGCCTCAGCTCATCATTTAAAACTCAGAGATCACAGTGGGTCGACAAAGGCACAAACCATTTTAAAGATTTTACATGGCAATAAGTAAAATCTTACCAAGTGTACTTTTCTCACTTCTAGTCAAAATATCTCATCACACTGATAATAAGTCATAATCACTTAAAGAGTAACTTTTCAGTGAGCTATAAAGGTCTTATTTTTAGACAACAGATCTTGAAAACCTTATTTCATGAAACCTTACCAAGATAATTTTCACTTGTAACATGGGCTTTTTTTGTTGTTGCTTAATTCAAGATTTTTTTTGCCTAAAGGTGCTGTACAGAAAATGTATTGAAAGTGGATTCTGGTAAAAGAAGGCGTGTGTTTGTTTTGAAGGTAATGAATGAAGAGTGGATTGTCTTTACAACTTTACATTTCTTTTTTAAACACAACTCAAGGGTGCAAAGTGGCATTTGAAACAAGACAACAAGCAAATTTCATCAAGCCTGTTTGTAGTAGTTTTGGTTTAACTTTCGTTTCCACAACAGTTACTAATTTGGAGTCTGCTGCTGTTTTTGTTTTTTCTCCAGAGCTCTGGAGTGTTATTCACAGACCGGTGCTGTAAGACGTGTCCCAATAATATATGTTTGGACTAATTTTTCACAAAGAACGATATGGCTTAAGTCATTCAACAACTTCTTCATTCTGCATTAGCAGTTGAGCACTAACTATCTTTCTGGATTCACAGTTTTCTACTTTTATAACTGTATTGTTCCTGAAAGACAGTTTATTTTCAGTCTCATTTTCCAAAGACCTAAATTGGGATGAAACAATGCTCCAAACAGGTATTCAGAGAATGCCTAATCTTGCCCATATTTTGTGCCAATCTCAAGTTTCTATGACGACCCATTCTTGAATTAGAGCCAATAATGTGATTTTGACCTTTCTACTAAATGCGACCTTGACCTTTGACCTTTTGCAATATTGATAATTTTGTCATATGTATGTATGAATTAGTGTGTGTAATATCATGATAATATATCCAGTATTGATTAAGTTATAGCGTGATATGTCTATGCTTGACACACACAGTGTTACAGAAGTTAATTTTGCGTTATGTCACCTTTGACCTCCAGACATCTTAAAAACTATTGGTCGTAGGTGATAACAGAATTGGAGAAATCTCCATTCCGCATTGTTTGGTACTAATCTGAAAGTTGTGCAATCCTCCGTTCTTGAGTTATAACCAATAATGTGATTTTTACCTTTTAGTTAATTGTGACCTTGACCTTTGACCTTTACTAAAATGGATCAATGCATCTGACGCGCATTAGCTATATATATATATATATATATATATATATATATATATATATATATATATATATATATATATATATATATATATATATATATATATATGCTGATTTAATTTCATGGTGATATCTCAAGTATTCATTGAGATATCGCATGATATGTCTCTGTGGGCACACAGACAGACACACAGACACACACACAAACGGTGATTACAATAATCTCTCCCAACCAATGTTGAGCGAGATTAATAAAAGTGATTACTGATGCCACAGAGCTAGCCATGCAGCATATGCAGAAGCATTTACTAAGTGTTTCACTGAGTTACTGACAGCCACTATAGTCAAATGCAATGTTCCAATGCATCTGAATAAAGAACATAAGCATCCTATACCTGTGTAGAAGGAAGAGGGACAACTCCAGCTCTGTTTTCATTCATTTTACTCTATTAGTTCTGTCCATTGGTTCAATGCAGAGGTTTAACAGTGGTCCGTTATCTATCATTCTCTTGTTTATCTTTCTTTTTCTTTCTGTCAGTCCAGCTCTAGTTCCAGTTTCCACCACCATCATAACGGAATAAATCAAACAAATCCCTTTCTTTAGGAAAAAGGACATGTTATTTCCAAAAGCTATTTTCAGCTTCCCTGGTCGACTGGACTGCTTTACTGCAGATTTATGACACTATAATGCCACACCAACCAGCAGAGTTCAGTGTTCAGTATTTTGTATTTTGATGTTGATCATATACATAAAAATTAGACTTTTTCAAGATCATAAAAAAGTATGTACAACACTTTTAAATCAAAAGTTTACATTAATTTAAAGGATTATCATAGAGATATAAAGATATTTTATTTTCCCTCAAATCCTACAGTGTGATGTGGAATATATATTTTTTTAAATTTTGCATGATAATGTGGATTTTTCTTGACAGTTAAAAAGTATTATATATCATGTTTGACCCCCCCTGAGTGGAGGGTTATCATGGACAGGCCTCCTCCCTGCACATATTTATGCTGCATCATTAGCCTAGCCTTCAGCATTTCCAGTAGGAGGGTGTGTCCCCTCAGACTTTTGGTGCTGAACTTTCTAGAACTATTGCTTTCATTTCCTCATAACTTAGCTTATCACTACATGCACTTGCATTACATAACATTGGTTCATGCTAGCTAACAACTTTAGATACACAGTAGGTTTAGCCTTACAGTTACTGATCCTGATGGACTGGGATGTATCTGCATCTTTAGTCCAAACCTGTTGTTCATCACATGTTCAGGTAAATCTTACAAAATTAAAAGTAATAGTTAATAAAACCTCAGGCAGTCACAGACATGTAGGTTAAAGCTGAAAAATGTCAAGACCAGTGGAACAATAACAGCTAGTAACAGAAGTACATATAGCATATAATAGCCTGATGCTAGGTCAAAGGTGCAACAATTAGCTACCCTTCACAAAATTAGAAATACTTACTGGGCTGTATTCACCTAGTTTCGGTGTGACTATCCGTGGATGGGTGTTTGTCAGGCTGCACCCTGGCAGTTTAACGGCTCTGTCAGTCACAGTGTGTGTGGGAGAGGCTCCGGCTCTTCCCACTCAACAACATTCCCACTCAGAACTCTCTAGAACACAGCAGCAGGAGGAGGGACAAACACCAGAGCTTACATTAAACCACCCATTTTGAAATTATATCTGTACATTTACACTGTAGTTACTACCTGAAACAGACAGTAAAAATGTTTAAAACAATTGAATTTTGAACAAATTACATTATAAAATATGTTATATACAGAATTCAGTAACTATGTGTTATGTCAGAATACTGCACGTGCACTCATGTATAGAGGGGCTAAACATTTTTTTTTTTTTTTTTTTATCAAAAATAATAAGCCCATCTTTAATCTTTTTATCTTAGAAATGACCACTCTTTTCAACTCTTTAAAAAAATTTTACATAATAAGAAGAACACTAAACCTCCAAATATTCTTTGAGTTTTATTCCTCTTGTCCTATTTTTGTTTGCTCTTTTTTTCCCTTGTTAGTGTTGATAACTGAACTCTTATTACTTATTAACTTGTATCGGTCACCTGTTCTCATCTGTCCTGACTGTCACATGACCATGTAATTGTCTGTTTTATTGCAATAAAAAAACATAGAGGGGCTAAACAAGTTTAAACAAGCAATTATTTTTTATATGTTGCTAAACTGTGTCAGGGTTTAATTAATGTATTCTTTTTGTGGGTCTTTTAAAAATGCAAACATTATACATTCAGGTTTTTTACAGTTAGAATAGTCAACTATTGATTGAAGCCATTTGAAGACAATGGACATTATTTTAAATAGTAGTGATTTGGGAGCATGTGCAAAAACTGTGACACAACAATACAGGTAGTAAGTTTAATGTGAAAAAAGAAAAAGGTGAAGAAAAATCAGTAGTTCGGGGGTCACGTTCAGCTCAATGTGATCTCACTTGGGTTGGACCTGTAAAGTAACAGCATAATCATAATAATAAACTATAAATTCAAGAAGCTCTTAAAGTCTAACCATGAAGAATAGCCTTTTTGCTTTTAAGGGGATGGGGTAACAAAAATAAACGTGCCTCCTGTTTGGGGGCAAATATGAGTTGTCCTTATATACTGTATAAGTTAAATTATTATTTTTACTCGTCCACTTGAGAGCTCATTGGACTATATATGGCTGCACCTTGTCCAGTACATCTAAGTTCATCCTGTGGGTTGGTTTGGACACTTTGGCAGGCCACTTATGGGCCACGGGCCACATATTTGACATCTCCTGTTCTAGATATTACATTTAATTGACAATATTGTAACTGCGGCAATATTTTCATCAGCTTCTCAAAAGGTGCTGCAACTATAGTAATTCCAACTGTGTTGTCTTTAAAATTTCAGAAATCTTGGATTAAAATAATGAAGTGGGAGGGAATTTTAGTTAGCATCTATATAGAGACAATCGGAAGAGAAGATGCAAAACTGGTGTCTCGTCTTAAACTTTTTTTTGACTTAATGACTGTTGCCATTAAGAAATCTCTGTGCATACAGGGACTCAAGAGTGTGTAGAATTGGAGTGGATACGCATGCCACACTGCTACAGTAGATGGTGCTATGATAGAAAGCTGCCTTGTCAATGCACATGTGTAACAGCAATATTTTTGCATTTTCAACCGTGAGATAAAAATGCAACAATGGATAGTTTTCAAAATTTGGAAAATTGGAATGCATCTTCAGATTTTTGTGTTTTCAATCTATAAAAACTAAATTCTCATTTAATGACAGGCACATCTGGTAAAATATTTAGTTGTTTTTAGCCACATTTGTCTTTATGTAAACAACCCCTTAATCTCTTTCACATCTTACTTCAACAAAGAGTATTCAAAAACTGAAACATCTGCACATAAGATGCAAATTTTCAAGGTTTTTGCTAAGGCATACCTTCAACTTTATACCTTCAGGGTCACTTTTGCAATTTACAATTTCATCCAGGATTGGACCATTTGGTACATTTTGATTTAAGTGATTGCACTGTAATGTAGTTTGGAACACTCACAAATACAACCAAAGAAAATATGTACTTCATGCTATTTCATCAACACATACCTATAACACAGTATTTCAGACTGTGCTTTGATACTTTCACTTGTGTAAAGGATCCAAATCCCTTAAAAGTGAATCCAAGTCTATGTAGCCCATGAAAAGAGTCTAGGCTATATATTCCAGCCTCTGGGAGAATGGAAATGCATACTTAACCACACCTAAAAGAAACAACTTAAAACCTGTGAGTTATTTTAGAAGCATCAAGGACACTAAATGTAGGCTAATACCTCTAAAATGCGTGATCTGAGAAATGCCATATATTCATGTCGGATTATTCAACTGAGAGTAGATTGGTAGAAACACAAATGGGTCACAGATCATCAAATTCATTACTAGTATTGCTTTCAGCAAAAGAGACAGTTTTGCAAGAGACATATCCTTATATGACCTTAAAAAAAATGACTCCTCCTATGTTAGTGCCACAACATGTTATGATACTCCTCAGGTGTGGTATGTGCATTTCAAGTGAGTCAGTGTACAGGGTGGTCCGATTACAGTCAATAGGTTGTGCTGAAAAGAACCTGTTGTATGGTAAAACTTAACAATTTAATACTCTCAGGGACCTACGTGTAATAAAAATAGGTATAATAAAAAAGGAAGAGGAGATAAGGTCAGACAAAGGTCTAGAGATGAAATTACAGAATGTAAATATAGAGCTACAGATTGTATATATAAAAAGACACAAATGACACACACCAGTCTGGTGTAGCAGTAACTGTACACAAAGGCTTCATTGTCATTTTGTTTAATTACATTATCTGCTTTAAATGCTTAATTGTTCTTTATAGATGTCTACTGAAAGCCAAGGCACTGTCAGAGGTGGTCAAACTACTCGCATTCTGTACTTCAGTAGAAGTACAGCTCTTCGTGTTAAAAAATACTCTAATTAACCTCTAGTGGGGTAAAATTTAGCTTTGCACTTTTGTGTCTCCACCACCAAAAAACCACCAAAATGCACATGCAAAACTCTAATTTAATTTCCAACGTGTTTGCATCTTTAGTCATTTATGCGAACACCCAAAACACTTTACATTATTGATACATCAGAATCACAGACCGATGTTAATTACATTTTGTCCATGAAAACTTATTAAATAATTCCAAATGGTCTGTCCACTTCCTTTCATATCTTTTCCCCTGGGTGTGCCGCTTCCATCCATGTATTTTTACATTAAAGAATTTAACCAATCACATTTAGCCAACACTTGTTGCCAGGCAGATTCAGAGTCAACGAACTCTGCCTGGATGCCTTCAGAATCAGTTCTGGTGGACCTCCAAGAAAAAGATAAATGTGGGTGACGCTGCTGTTTCAACCAATCAGATTTTGAGTTGACAACACCAAGGTCTTCGAGCAGGCTACGGTCACATCCTTTGATTGGACAGTTAGAGAGTGTCGTAGCTAAAGCTAACAAACTGCATCGCTACCAGCTGCACCAACAGAAATACAGCTGTGTTGGTTTATTTGCGGTTTTGTTAACGCACAATGACTGAAGGAGAAGAAGCTAGAGATTTATTGCCGTAGCCATTTTCAAGACGGGCTTTATCAAGAAAAGCTGGAAATAATTTAGAAAGGTTGGACCATTCTGAAGCTAGCAAGTCTGTACCAACCAGGAAATGGATTTGACTGTCACGTGCAGTCCACTAACTACAAGCATTATGGATCTCTACGACAGGGGAATTTAACTATTTTTGAGGAAAGGAAGGAGGATGTATTTTGTGTACGAAAAATCTGAATATTTGGTGAGTAAACTGTTGCCATTTTAAATAATATTACACATTCATGAGGTTGTTATTCATGCTTTATATGTGTCCCAGCTGTAGCTGCAGTAGAAGGAGACTTGTGGTTTGTTTAGCAAGGGATAATAGTACTATAGGAAAAAATATTTTCCGACGGGACCGAACAACACCCTGACACCAAAGGGAAATATTTTTCGATGGTCACGTGTGGGCAATAAATTATCCCACTTATTCTACAGCTTATTACTGCTACTACTCTAACATATTGGATAAAATAGCCGTTACAAGGTAGCGAATATTTACCATCAAAGTGGCCGAACTACTTGCGGAGTGATACGTGAATCTGAAGGTGACAAAACTCGTTGCCATTGGCAGTGGGCGTTAAAGGCGCAGCTGGCGGTTATCAGAAAAAAATCTGCCGCTGAATGCTGGGAACATCCATTCAAAGTGAATGGGAGCTGTCACAACATTCTGGAGGGCCGTAGAATAAAGGCATTTATTGCAGGTACAGAAGTTATCTATCTGTGATGCAACCGCTCTTTATACTGCATTTCTGCATATGAAAAAAATAGTTATTGAAGGGTGGATTGATTCAGACCAAGCACCTGAAGGCCTAAGAGTGAAATGCATGGCCCGCCACTCTTACATTCAACCTCTGGTGGTGGTTAAATACATTTGTATCACTGCCTTGGGACAGGCTGATGGAAACATGGCTACGGCCCCTCTGACCACCACTGAACGCCATACACCAGTGTGAGGAGCACTGGAGGCAAGGAGGGTGAAATGTCTTGCCCAAGGACACAATGGACAGACAACGACAGAGCAGGATTGAAATTGCCAACCCTTCAGTTATTGAATAATCCACTCTTACTCCTGAGCCATGGCCACATTTCAATTCTAGGTTGCGCATGCAAATTAATACGCACAAATTGGGATCTTATGGATATAGCCCTTAAGGTAAAGGTAAGGTAAACAGTGATTTTCATAAACATTTTCCTGTCACTGTATCCCCTGTTATATAATTTTATTTTCAGTACATTCCCCAGAGTCTCCTTAATGGATAGTCAACACTTTATAGTGTGTGTTATTGAGGCCATGCTACAGAGGCAGGGCATTTGTTTTGTCACCTAGGATTTTCCCTTCATGTAAACATCCAAGCCTTTTGTTGCTATAACCTATAGCTAGTATGTCAACATATACCGACTCACGTTTCCATGGGTCACAGTTATACACATGACAGTATGATGTATAGTGGTCCGACATTGTTTTGAAATGTATGGGAAGCAGAAAAAGAAAACACAAAAACAACTATGTAAGTGAAGTGGAAAATATGGGACAAGTTTTATACTAAGACATTTACAGATGGTCCAATATCCCTGCATTTTACATTCCATGTTCAGGGAAAATACATGTAAAGGACATTAAGCTTTCTGGATGTGTCACTGAGGAAATATTTGATTTAAAATGGCATTTACATTGAATGTTTAACAGCATTAAACGTTCAATCTTTAACAGTGGGATAAATACAGAATATGAAACACAAATAAACTAAGGATAACGTCAGATAATTAGCTTTCAGAGGTGTCTTAGCATCTCAGTCTTTCTTTCTGTAACGAAGGTGAAAACTTTGATGTTCAATGTTTAAAAACAGGGATGAAACTCACCCTCTTATACATTCACTAGTTTTAATTTCAAGTATCATATGTATACACCTGTATGTAAGTAGTACGTACACGTGAGGAAACTGGAAAAAAGAAATAGTAAACTGGTCCTCTGACTTTGGATTTAGTTACATGTTTCTAATACTTTAATGTGTGGGTCCACTTTGTTTCCCGTGCTTCCAGTTTGCAATGAAAGTCCAGTTTGTGATGTAGTTATACAGTACTTTTAATGCAAACGTTCAGATCTTTCAGTCAGTCTGTTGTAGAATCAAGTAAAATGTGATCAAAACAACATTTCTGATTTTTTGCCAGTAGTTGGTAAACAAACTGTACCATGGTGATACTATTATTAAATGACATTAGACATATTCTATCTACGTCATGACTGCTCCATTGTGTGCTTTGTCAGCGCTGATGTATCCTCTGACACTGATATAGCTGTGATAACATGCGAATGGCCACATACACCTTTGATATATTCCCGCACACAACGCTCACATCATAAATTAATTCACTGACAAAATGCTTTTTTCTTTATTTTCCAGGAACTTTATTATGTAAGTCCAGTCTCCATACAAACACTAAAATGATTCTGATTTGCTCATATTTAATTGTATTTTATTTATTTCGATCTCCATTAGTTTTGGTTTAAACCACTGCTGTTCTTTACATTGAAATACACCAGTTACAAAAATGTAAAACAAACTAAAAAAAATATATAAACAACAACTAAAAAACCCTGATCACAATTTCAAGACAAAAACAAAATTCATATAATAGAGGACCTAATTCAATTAACAATACTTTCCAAAAACAAAACCAAACAAGGCACTCAGAGACAGCAAGCCTCTACCAAGGCTTGATATGGGCCATAGGCCGAACCCCCCTGAAAAAACGCGAGATTCTATCTTGTCTGAATCCTGAGATATTACCAGTGATGTGTTTTAGCTGTTGACCCTTAGTTCGACCTTGACCTTTGACCTTCATTGCTCAAAATCTAAGGGGTTCTTCTTTGACCCATTATCTATGATTCCTGAAAGGTTTATCAAAATCCGTTCAGAACTTTTTGCATAATCCTGCTGAAAGACAGACAGAAAGGCAAACAAACAGACTCGATTTTAATACCTCCTTAGTGGACCTCTCTTCACTCGAAGGGGAAGGGGGTCTGCCTTGGCGGTGGTTTGCACTCTCAGAGTACTTTTCTAGTTTTATTTGGTTTCATTTTAGGTAAATTAAATCTCCCTTGTGTAGCAAGTCTTCTGTTATATGGATGTTCAGTGGAACTGAATTCCTCATGTTCACATGGATCATATAAATATTCCTTTGTAACAAATTTCCTTTAAAGATGAGAGAAAATCTAGTTTGTGATGTTAGAAACTGGCCCAGCTTTCAGTGAGAAAAAAGTAGGTGATATTTTTATCTGAAAACGTCTGTAAATTAGATGTCAGCGATCTAAGTCAAAGACAAGAGGGTAGTTACTTTACTTATTGTTTAGGAAATGTCCTCTTCGGCTTTTACAGCTGAGTTGTTAAGAAGACATAGTACATGAAACAGGAAATCTGGGTTTAAAAAAAATCTTACTTTATCTAAAAAAGCTTCCTTGAAGTTTTAAATAGTTTTCCTCTCAACACAAGAGGAAACTAGAAGGACATTGGGAAACCACAGATCTACGTATGCCAAGGCCAAGAGTAGATACATTCAAATATGTTTTTCTCAGTTGGTTTCCTGTTGCCATGGTAGCAAGGTTCTCAATACTGGCTGGTTTGTTATTCTCAAAGATATTACATCCACAAGAACTGAGAGGTAATATATCATTGTACTACAAGAGACCCACATTAACGTCACACAATTTAAAACTGAAAACTGTTCAATGTTGTCCATCTTTTCTTGTCTACATTTACATAGTATACATTTTTCCCCGTAGGTCACGGTATCTATCTATCTATCTATCTATCTATCTATCTATCTATCTATCTATCTATCTATCTATCTATCTATCTATCTATCTATCTATCTATCTATCTATCTATCTATCTATCTATCTATCTACCTACCTACCTACCTACCTACCTACCTACCTACCTACCTACCTACCTACCTACCTACCTACCTACCTACCTACCTACCTACCTACCTACCCACCTACCTACCTACCCACCTACCTACCTACACTGTAAACTCTCTCTCTCTCCCCATTTCAAACAGACAGATTTACCTGAACCCAAACCTGCTTCATGGTACAGTACACGTCATCCAACATTCAACTGTTTGAAGACACGCTGTTTTCGAGGCATTCATGTCACATCGTGAATGCCTTTGATAATTCTTTCATTGTTTCCTCTGACATGTGTTCAGGTACAAATTGAGGTTCATCTTCACATTCCATTATTGTGAAACTGGAATTCAACTGGTCCACATCCAAAAATGACAATTTCAAAGACCAACACTTGTTTGACCCTTTTTTATTATTTGTTTTTGAAAGACCCCAAATTAACTTGATCCTTGCTTGTATTTCTAATGGTTGCTTGTATTTCTAACGCTGTACTTGGGTTTTTGGTGATAGGTCCTGACCTAAATCTGCCGTAGGCCTGTACCCAGTCATTTTTAGGGATTTCCCAAGGGTGACCACATTGACTGCTTTCGGGTCCAAGTTAGGATGAAATGTGCCTTCAGTAACACTGATGGCATAGCTCGCAGACAAATGCTTATTTAGTGAACAAAAGAGATTAAAACTGGCATTTGACATCTGATACGCCTACAGTAATCTATCAGGCACCTTTTTCAGGCTGTATCCTCCTGGTGTATTGTGGTTCTGTACTTCTGGGACCTAAGTTACTCCGGAGCTCCTTTCGTGTCATGATGCTTTACAAAAGACTCTGGGTTTCTCTCAGATAGGTGTGTCTTTTATTCATAGACTTTACAAAACAACACAGATCTTTTTTTTTTCTCCACAATTTAATGCCCAAGGCCATAACAAAAACTAAACCATTATAAAACTTGCACCAGAAGGACAATAATGAGACTTATCACATAAAAAATTTCTCAAATTAGAGTAGACCGATCCACCTCTTGTAAAGTAAAATGAATTTATTGTGTATATGTCATGTTCGCCAAAGCCATATTGTCCATGCTCACCTGTATGAGAACAGGAGGCAATATTGTTCCATTGTGTAGGAACATTAGTTATTAAAATATCTGACATCAAATAATTCAGATCAAATGCATTATAGAGCATTAAAAACTGTACTTCATTAAAAATAAACAGTAATGAAATGAGAGAATATGTTTCTAATAAAATGGCCAACAGTGGCTGAATGAAATGGTGGGTTAAAAAAATTAAAGGACAACAATACTCAGTTGACGTGGCTCTGCACAACAAACATATCTTTGCTAAGTCGTTATTTACTGTATGTCATAAATGCGTGTGCAATATTAAGGAAAATAGTGATTTCAAAAGGTTCAGGTCATGTTACTCCATTGTATGCCAGACTCTGGCTCACACCCCTTTGGTGGAAACGTATAAATGAAGAGATCTGGTGACCGATAGCAAAACACAACATGAAGACAAATAGGTGAGTCCATTATCATACATTCTTAAAGACTTTTATTTTTTATTTTTCTTGTAATCATTAATTTGAGTCAACATATTTTAATGACAGATTGCATATCATCAGTGTTTTGAAAAGATTTAAAACGTTCTATTTTTAGAGAAAATAATTCTACAGAAAAGGATATTTCATGCATAGAGCCCTAATTTACCAGCTGAGTTTATTACATGACTTGACTGTTAGTTGAGAAATCATATATATATATATATATATATATATATATATATATATATATATATATATATATATACATTTACAGTCAAGCTGTTTCTGTAAAAGCTCAGACTCAACAGACTAAATTTAAAATCTAAATTTGACAAGTAAAACTATCAGTCACTTTTTTTTTATAGAAATGTGTAATGTGCAGCAATAATGAATAGAATAGAATGAAAATCAGTTCAGCAGCTCTTTTTGTTTAGCAACAGATTGCTAAAGTGTAAAAAGACAGACTATGTAAAGCTATCACACTAAAACTTTACTGCTAATGTATATTGAATCATTCTGACAATATACAAAACTAAAAAGAAATACTGAAATATGCAACTCTGTACCAGAGATAGAAGAAATGCATATAAGATGTAAAGGATACACACAATTATATATATAATTAATATAATGGATACACATAATGAAGTTAAACAGCTGTATTCAGGTCTATGTCTTTAGCCATGGACTATGATTTTGTTTTTAAATATGCTACTCCATTTAAAGATATCACCTAAAACCATGACCAGGCAGAATCATGGTTTTCTTTGCACAGCAGCTCAGTTTGTTACATGATAGCTTTAAATAACTGTATTGAACACCTTGAACACCTTTGCTGGGATGTCGATTTCTTGATCTGACCTCAGATTCTTCATTTTAGAAAAGTCTGTTCTCAAAAGCTTCCATTTGAAAGAACATGTTGAATGCTTTAGATCCCATTGTTCTGCTGTTTCCTTCTAGTTCGACACTCAGAACAATGTGGCTGGTCATCCTTCTGTATCAGCTTGGCCTAATTCTGAGGATAAAGGCCCAAGGACCAGAATCCTGTACCACTAGTGTTACAAACAGACCTCCAGGTTCGTCATGAGTTGTCCTTAACGTTGCATTTTGTACAGTTTTGAGTGATTTATTGCAGTCGAATCAACATTTTTCCCTGTCATTCCTCACAGAAAATGCAGACATAACTGTGACCTGCGGGACTGAGTATATGAGCCTAAGCATCTTACTTTGTCCTATATACCAAGCCCTTTACAATGAGTCTCTGATGGTCCTCAATAATCAGTACACCAAACCTGCGTGTTTTGGAACTGCTAACTTCAACGTTGACCCACCAGTGTTAAACTTTAAATTTCCCATAAATGAAACTGCCCTTAACCATTGTGGGAACAATTTCAAGGTATTGTGACAATGACACCGTGAACTGACACAGTGGTCTAAGTTCATATTAAAGTATGTTATGTGACCCGCTGAGAAGATAATATGAACACATGGTTGGTCATTTTCAACAGATCATAAATACGATAGGGACCGGGCACTTTTCGGACTTCTCAAATGTCCAGGATGTCAACATTTCGGGCACCGTCACCTCCTCAGACCCCTCTGCTGGTATGATCACCTATCGTCCACAAATTCTATACAAGTTCTCCTGCCTCTACCCCATGCAGTATCTTCTCAACAACACTCATCTGGGCGTGTGAGTGTATACAGGCCATAAGCATTACGGAATAATTGTTGAATAAATGTGATTTTTTTTGGGGGGGGTTAAAAAAAAGAATACAAGCTAAATATATGTTTTGTTCATTTCTATAGATCTGGTGTAACGCTAGCCATAAATGACAACAATGGCAGTTTCATCAGTACATTGAATTTGCAGCTCTACAAAGTAAGACCTGCTCTGAACTAAGAATTTGGAAGAAAAATCATCCTGTTCTTATAATTTGTTTTTTCTCTCTCATTTTTAAACAGGACGCAGAATATAAAGAGATGCTTCTAGTCCCACAATCAGGACTTGACTTGAAGACTAAGATTTATGTTTCAGTGGTGGCTACCAATCTAACAGAGAGGTTAGTAGTTCTGGAACCTTTCTCCCTTCAGTTCTTTTCGAGCCAAATCCTCCCCAGGTCTCCCTCTACCCAGTTAATTTTAATTCAGGTACAAACAGTGGTGTAGCAGTTCCTGGAGTAGTGTGGATACTCTCAATGTTTGACTTTTCTTTTTGTAGTAATCCAGAAAAATACCATTTTGGAAGAAGTGACATATACGTTGACTCTACTATTTAATCTACCACAAAACCCCTAAAAAATATCAACATTATTAAGATGTCAAATGAAAATAAAATATAGAAAAAAATAAGAAAAAAGATAAAGGGAATATAAATACAAAACAGCATATAAATAAATGCAGGGATAAAAAATACACAAGTAAAAACAGAAATATGGACAAAATAAATAAGTAAATTGTTTGAGAAAAAATATCAAGCCTTTTTATCTATTTTTCAGTATGGCAGGGTTGGTCTTGTTTACCCATGAGGGTGATTTAGAAGTGGGCGTACCCAAAGCTGATGGAAAACTAAGTAGCTCTACTCCATATACCACTACATACCCTGTACGACACCACTGGATACAAATTAGATTCAGTTTCATGTTCCATTATTGTGAAACTGAAATTCAAGGGGTCAAAATCCATGTCATACCACTGGAAAAGTACACTTTAAAGATCACTTGTCTGTCTGTCTGTCTGTCTGTCTGTATGTCTGTCTGTATGGACTCCAGTATAACCTTTTCTTTTAGAAAGACACAAAATGTACTCAAACCTCGCTTTGATTTTTAAACAATTCCTACATGTTTGATGATGGGTTCTGACCCACATCTACCACAGGCCTGTACCCAAGCAGTAGTAGTAGTAGTTTTAGTATTTGTACCCAGGTAGTTTTAGTATTTGTACCTACGTAGTTTTAGTATTTGTACCTACGTAGTTTTAGTATTTGTACCCAGGTAGTTTTAGTATTTGTACCTACCTAGTTTTAGCATTTGTACCCAGGTAGTTTTAGTATTTGTACCTACGTAGTTTTAGTATTTGTACCTACGTAGTTTTAGCATTTGTACCCAGGTAGTTTTAGTATTTGTACCTACGTAGTTTTAGTATTTGTACCCAGGTAGTTTTATTATTTATACCTATGTAGTTTTAGTATTTGTACCTACGTAGTTTTAGTATTTGTACCTACGTAGTTTTATTATTTATACCTATGTAGTTTTAGTATTTTCCCAAGGGTGACCACGTTGACTACTTTCAGGTTGAAGTTTTGAAGAAAGTTGGCTTTGGTAACACTGATGGAATGGCTCACAGACAAATGCTTATTTCGTGAACAAAAGGGATTGAAACTGGAATTAGACATCTGATACACCTACAATAATCTAAAAGAAGACCTACCTCAGTCTGGGTCTTCCTGTTTTATTGTGGTTCTGTTCATCTGGGACCTCTGAAGTTTCTCTAAAGTTTCTTTTCACTATTGTATTTTATATAAGAAAATTCTAATCCACTTCTCTTCTTATCACTCTAGGTTCCATGTACTGCTGGACAGGTGCTATGCTTCAAAGAGGCCATATCCTAACCTAAACACCTATTATGACCTTTTTGTTGGGTGAGTCCTCTATATAAAGTGTTGTAGTGTTCACTTACACTGACACTCAACGCCTTGCTTTGTGTTCAAATTCACATATAGTTACACGATCTATGTCTTTCTCTTACAAGGTGTACACGTGACGCCCAGACAAAAGTGAAAGTTAACGGAAAATCTCAGATCGCTCAGTTCTCGTTTGAAGCCTTTCGATTTGTAGAGGACCAGAATTTAACAGTGTCCACCTTCTACCTGCACTGTGTGACCAGACTCTGTGAAAGGTCCACATGTAGCAGTCTGATGCCTGTACGTCACACCTGATCTGACTTTAGCTGAGCATTCCAGTGATTCTAAATATCTAGCTGGCTTCCTGTCAACACTTAATTCTCATTTACTTCTCATTTATCTTGAACAGAACTGCGACAACACAAACAGGAGACGGAGAGAGACCCAGAAAGTTTCAGCCAACGCTACAGTTACTTCACCTGCCATTAATGTTAACCATCACACTAAAGGTGAGAAATGACACATAGTACCTGGTGAATCATTATAGTATAATCCTAGTTTTAAAATTTGTATGTTAATATGTTACTGCTAAACAGGGCTGCAAATAGTACAGGTGTTGGCAATGTGCAAATGTAATTGAGTATAACTGAAAGTGTTTTTTATCAACATTATTTTTATTGAACATTTTCAAAATTATACAGTCCAGAGCAGGTATATAAGGTTATTTGAAAAAAAAAAAAAAAAAGCAATGATCTCCAGAGTTTGTATGGAATCCACTTTCAGCATTTTCAGCCTGATATTCCAACACTTTTCCAAATTTTTCTATAAAAATGGGGTGTCAAACACCCGAAAGGGTCCAGTCCGGCCCCTGGGATAACTTTGTGAAATACAAAAATGACAGTGAATATACTGATAATTTAAGTTCAGGTTCCACATACAGATCAAAATGCGTCAGATCATTAAAATACTATCATAATAATAACCTATAAACTCACAACTCCACATTTTGTTCTTTGTTAATGTAAACAACTATTTTTTTTTTTTTTTTTTTTTTTTTTAGAAAATAGATCTTGAAAATCTCATTTCAAGAAATTGTGCCGGTATAATTTTTACTTGTTACATTGTTTTTTTCTTAATTCAAGTAAAAATATGTGGATCAATGACAGTTGATTTGCACATTTGTTTATGGTCAGTTAATAATATCACACTGTGTTTCTGACGTAACAACACTTAAATTCAATCTGAACTTTTATGAACATCTATATGATCAATAAATGTCATGGAGGAAACAACTGTTACCAGGCATAACACACCCCGCAAACATTTTTAGCTAATTTGCCCTTTCTCTTTTCATTTCAAAAACACATTTTTGTGACCTTGACCTTTGACCTACATTCACCAAAACGTTATGAGATTGATTCTGGACTACCTTGCACCTTTCCTGAAAATTTCACAGAAATGAGTCCAGTTGTTTTTGTGTAAAGTTGGTGACAATCAAACAACCAGACAGACACATTTTTTAAAAAAATGGGTAAAAAAAATGGGTAAAGGAAGGGTAAATATGTAAAATTCAGATAATATTCAGGAATCAGAAATATCTTTATTGTCATTTGGCATATCACAGGACATATCAAATGAAATGTCATTTGTTCGGTCTCTCCATGACCAAAAGTGGATGCAGCCAGTATCTAGTGCTACCATTTCCTCAGGAAAACATAATTACATTAGAACACAAATTAAAAAAAAACATTTGATAATGACATTATTCGGGACTTTTTAAGACAGAAAATGAAGACAATGACATCAGAAAGATAAGGCACATGGAGAGCAGGAATGTGGGAGGGGGCATGGAGCCCAAGAAGGGGGTTGTATCAGTGAATGCATGTTATCAGTAGTGTGTGTATTGATTGTTATGGAGTTCAGCTTGACTGAAGGTCACCAGCTGCAGTCGTGTCTCCAGACTTAACCATGACAGATTATACAGGGAAAATAAAAAGGAACAACAAAGATCGACTCAAACTCAAGAGAAAAACACATTTTTTTAATTTAATTTCTTTTAATTTTATTTTTTCACTTCTTTTCCATTGTAAATCACTGGGGCTTCTTCAGCAAAAACACTTCACAGCAACCAGATGCACCAGTTTTCTTTTGTTTTTGTTTTTTTTTTCATTTTATTAGAATAAATGCTGATAAATCACTTTAGAAAGGTTAAATAAAGAGTAAAAAAAACATTTGGGAGCTACCACAAGCATAGCACAGGGTCTTTATGGGTGACATTCTTCTCCCCTACAGAGGACAGAAATGCATTGCTGGGTCTCAAGAGACACATTGATATTTTTATTATTGCTGCTATACTGTGATGTGATTTTTTTTTTCTTGACACCTTTCGTCTGATTTTTCAGGAGAAGCTCAAGTGTTCTTTGGTTCTTCTGGTAAGACTCTGCATTAATATTTAATTTAGCTTTATGAACTCCTAGCTGGGTTAGTAGAGATACACTGTAACCGCAAGACAAGTTCTAACCTTTAACCCTTATTGTCCAACATAGCAAAGGGACCAAATGACAATTACAGCAGACCCGTGGTGGCTGTAATCACCTGCATCATCATCCTCGCCATCCTCCTCGTTAGCATGGCTGCTTACTTTATCGTGTTCATCAGACGGAGAAAACACTAATCCAGCAACTATCACCTGAGCGAGAGAGAAGACTTTCCTTCCCAGAATGCCTGTGCTGTATTCCATCGTCCACAAAGCTGCAGAAAAATAAACCAACCTTGAGAAGCAAGAGATATAAACTACTGTCACTCACACTGTTCTGTTGTTTTCAGTTTCACAAACATAGCTTCATAACAAAGTGGTGAACAGTGCTTTAGTAATAACTTAATAATCATATTCAATCACATAGTTTATTACTGTGGAGATGAGGCTGCACAACCTGTACAATAATTGTGTATTATAATCAAATTATAGTTTTATTACTGTCTGAATCAAAATGAAGTATTGCATTAACAATGACATGCTGTGTAATTGTTTAGAAATTGTATGCTTTTTTTTTTTTCCTTCAACAATGATCAAAAAAGAAGTGTTCTGTCAATAATCACATTGTGTCCTTTGATACAACAAACCAATAAATTTGCAGTTGTATTTTAAGGTCTGTTAAATCTGAAAAGATGACTTGAATAAACCAAAATAAAACAATATATATATCACAGTATAGAGACAATGTATGTGATGTTTCCTGTAGCTGATATATAATTTTCAGTGTATTTTATTTATTTTTTCATAGTCAAAGTATTAACACCTGTTTGAAAGAATTGAAAGATCGCATTTACATTTGAATCACTTTTCTATTAAAACAACCTACTTAAACTTCATACTGTCGCTAAATGATCAAAAATACTAAATCTTACCAAGTATTTGTTTCATCATTCCTAATTAAAATATCTCATCAGATGGATCAACACCTATGGCTCAATTAGGTCAAACTTTGACGTCATATTAAGCCTTGGCGGAGGTCTGCTGTCTCCTACTGCTTTGTTAATATTATTATTATTTAACTTGTTTTTCCAGCGGTCAGTCTCTTCATGTCTATGTGGAAGCGTCCAGGCCAATCCATGCATGTTTATAGATGTACAAGAGTTAAAGGTTATGGTTGGCTGTGCACACACTGTAGAGTAAATGCACTAACTTTTAATAAACCTACTGGTCATGCTTCAGATGGTTAGTGATCCCCTGACTTTCCCTCTAGCACCACCCTGAGGCTCACAGCTGTGATTTCAATTGAAATGTTTCAACATGGACCACATAGCATCATTATGTGTGAAACAGTCTCCTTTCCCTCTGGAGGTGAATTTATGACTTTGGTCTGACTTATTTTTTTTCTGCACCTCCATCATGAGGAATAATATATTCAACTGGTATAATGTGATGTGGTTCACCTGCAAAACTAAAAACCTGTCCATCAGCCTCTGTGCTCAAGGACAATAACTTAAAACTCACTGGATTTTTATGGATTTTAGCCTCTTTTTTTCAATATAAGTTAATTAGTTTTATTGCAAAGAACATAATGTGGAAATGAAGGCAAAGAGAGTGAACAGTAGAATCATTATTCTAATGAAATGTTCAATGAATCACACTGGAGTTTTTATCAGTTTTTTTGAATTAATATGATTATTTTATCAGTTGAGAAGCACAAATATTTCTGAAGTAGTTTTCCACAATAATAACAGAATCTGAATGTATAAGAAATTCTGCTATTGGAATTCAACAGTAGTAGCAAAAATACTCCCAACACTACTACTACTACTACCGCTACTACCACGACTACTACTACTACTGCTACTACTGTTACTACTACTACTACTACTACTTTTACTACTACTACTACTACTTTTACTACTACTACTACTACTACTGCTACTTTTACTACTACTACTACTACTTTTACTACTACTACTACTACTTTTACTACTACTACTACTACTACTGCTACTTTTACTACTACTACTACTACTTTTACTACTACTACTACTACTTTTACTACTACTACTACTACTGCTACTTTTACTACTACTACTACTACTGCTACTTTTACTACTACTACTACTACTACTACTACCGCTACTTTTACTACTACTACTACTACCACTACCACTACTACTACCACTACTACTACTACTACCACCACTACTACTACTACCACTACTACTACCACTACTACTACTACTACTACTATGACTACCACTACTACTACTACTACTAATAATAATAATAATAATAATATTTGTAGTTACTAGTGCCGTTTCTTAAATATGAAGTTGAGGTAACATGAGGTAAGATCAAATAAACTATAAAATTTATTCTGAAAACAAACAAGTGGTTCCAGGCATAATAAGCCCCTCCCCTCACATGCATTAATGCTTATTTTGGCATTAATTCAGCTGATGTGCCAACTTTGAAATAGATGTTTTCTAGACATTATATCTATCTATCTATCTATCTATCTATCTATCTATCTATCTATCTATCTATCTATCTATCTATCTATCTATCTATCTATCTATCTATCTATCTATCTATCTATCTATCTATCTGTCTATCTATCTATCTATCTATCTATCTATCTATCTATATATCTTTTCTACTAGTCTGTTAATAAACTAAAAACCATACCTCTTGCCACCCCCTCGGAGGGTGGGGTAAATATAGAATTTTTTTAAATTTTTATTATTTTTTTATTTTTTATTTTTTTACAAATTCAAACTATAAACCTTTCTTGCAGAATCCCAAATGAGGCATCATAACATCTCTTGGTATTTCATTTATTTAATATCACATGTGATTGATACATTTAAGTGCAAATGTTATGCAGTTTAATTCACTTTATGTTATAACAATACTGTCAAAATAAGTGCTGGATGACAGGAGAGGTTTTCAGAAGATGAAGGAGTTGAAAAGCTGTGAATTGTGCATGATTTTAGCATCCTCAATATTACCCTCCAAAAATCTACAGTAAATCTTACCAAGTGTATTTTTCTCATTTCTAGTTCAAATATCTCATCAGACTTAAAATACCTAAAAATCACCTAAAGAGTAACTTTTCAGTGAGATACAAGAACTTATTTTTAGACAATAGATCGTATTTGATGAAATATTTTTGGACTTTTTCTATTGGCAGATTTTTGTGTTTAATTCAAGTTATGTTTTTTCCTCTTAATTCAAGTTAAAAAAAAAAGAGTGAAAATGATCTTTGTAAGATGTCTTGAAATTACATTTTCAACATCTTTTGTCTAAAAATTAATTCTTATATCTCACTGAAAGTTTACTTTTATTTTACGTGTGATGAGATATTTGGACAAGAAATGAGAAAAATACACATGGTAAGATGTAGATTTTTCCAGTGTAATTTAATGCTCCTAAACAAAAGTGAAGGTAAAAGGTGAAAAGTTAAAGTATTCATATACATATATATATATACAGCTGTAAAACCAAAGCATTAAATTCATGTGAATAAAATAAAATAGAAATAAGATAAACTAAGTCAGGTTTAACTGTGCAGACATTTTGAGTATCTCCGGAGACACTTTTTATTTTATTTTATTTTATTGCTGATACTAGTTAATAATAGCCTTTTTAAAGGTCACTCTTCATCATATGACTCTTATATTAAACAGATGGTTAAAACATACATCTCTGCAAAGTGACAAACATTTGTTCTTGTTTGTGCAAAGCCAAAACATTTTCCTCCTCTATCATCATTTCATGTTCAGCTATTTGATTTATACCCACCTCAGTGTCTCTGGAGGTGTACATCAGTTATTATTATTATTATTTTTTTTACATTAATTATCCCCCTTTTCTTGAACACCTATGGAGTCCCAACAAGGCCATTTTTATTGACAAATTGCTTTGTAAAGTGGCACTGCAGGGTGTTGCACAATTACAACACGGTTTTACTGAATTCTTCAATCCTTTGTCTTTTTTTTCTTTTCTTCTTTTTTCATTTGCAGACATCCACAGTCAGTAAACAGCTTTTCCCGACAATTACTATCAATTCAAATGCAGAAAGTGTTGTTGTAGATATGGAAATAGTGTTGTTTTTACTTGTACCATGTAAACTGTCTTTGGTGGAAGTGTACTTATTTCAACGCGGCTTTGGAGTTCAGCTTTCGTAACGGGAGGACGTCCTCTACCCATTCATTTGGGGAGGCTATCATCCGTTCCCACAGAGCCACTTCATATGGAGTCGAATCCATCCAGTCCACCACGGCTCCATAACTTCTACCTATAAAAAAACAAACAAACATAGAAGCAAATGCAAAAACTGAAAATATGTCAATGCAATGGACTCACTATAGTTTATTTTTAATCTGAAAATTCAATCTTTATGAAATGTAGTTTTACAAAGATTGAACCCAAGGGTCTATTTTGGGACTGCTTTTGTCCAACATGTATATGCTGCCCCTTGCTCAGTTCATAGAGAATTTCAACATTTCTTCCCACACATACGCAGATGACACATAACTTTATATTTCTGTCTCATCACTCGACTACAGTCCCTTACTGACACTGACTAAATGTATTTATTAAATCACTGAGTGGATTTGCCAGAACTTCATCCAGCTTAATGTGGACAAAACAGAAGTGATTGTTTTTGGCCCCAAAAAAAGAAAGGTCAAAGGTCAGTGCTCACCTTGAGTCCATGTCACTGAACTCTACAAACCAAGTCATAAATCTGGGTGTAATTATTGACTCACACCTGAAATTTAACAACCATTTAAAAGCTATTACCAAGTCTGCCTATTTACAGTACCACCTAAAGAACATCAATAGAATCAAGGGTTTTCTGTCCAAACCGGACACAGAAAAACTCATTCATACATTCATTTTCAGATTATTGTAATGGTGTCTTCACTGGTCTAAACAAAAAAATCAATCAGGCAGATACAGATGATTCAAAACACTGCTGCCAGAGTCCTGACCAGTACCAGGAAACTGGACCACATCACACCGGTCCTCAAATCCTTACATTGTCTTCCTGTGGGTCAAAGGATAGAATTCAAAATCTTACTCCTGGTCTATAAAGAACTAAACGGCCTTGGACCCAAATACATTTTAGACCTGCTGGTTCCATATGAAGTATTGAGGTCTGGTCAAACTGTCAGTTCATTTAAATCAGGCCTGAAAACATTACTGTTCACTGGAGTCTCATTTGTTTTTAAATGTTTTTATGTCTCTATTTTAATTGTCCTTTAATGCATCTTAATCATTTTAATTTTCTTATATGTTTTATGTAAAGCACCTTGAATTGTCCTGTACATGAAATGTGCTATACAAATAAACTTGTCTTGCCTTAAATCCTGTCAAGGAGGCTCAAACCAAACAGTAGCTGCGCTTCCATTACCCTTGGAAATTTGCAAAATGTAAATAGCTTTATAATAAAAACTGGAAATGGAAACACCTGAATTTCTAAAAAAAAAAAACCCAAAAACCCTCAAGTATCAATAAAATGTTTTTGTGCTTTCATGAGGTGGTTTTTCAGACATTTCAATATTCTAATATATCGCAAAAGCACAATTGAAACACTTTTTCTGCGATTATACGTCACATGATCACTTAGTAAAGATAGTGTGATACACATGGACAAGAGGAGGAGACGGAGAATTTCCTCAAAATAATTGATGAGAAAAATACAACTGCTGTTTTCGAGACAACAAACAGCAGAGAAGTGCAGCGTCCATCTTCCAGCAGTGAAATCTCACAGGATGATATTTCATGGGAGTTACGACGCTCCTGCCTAGAACAACTGTTGATGGAAAAACGTTCAAAGTGCAAATATACTTTGTCAAAATGTTAGGAATATTGTTTTGTGAAAAACTGTAATGGAAACACAGCTAGTGTTAAAAATCCAGCAATAGATGGTGTACAATAATATATAGAGATCACACTAGTGAATAAATATATATGATAATTAATCTGTTCCACTAATAGATAATATAAGTAATGTACAATGTCGCCTAAAAAAGGTAAAGTTGTTTTGTTGTTGTTGTTGTTATTGTTGTTTTTAACCTCTTCTTATGAAGTGATTATAACAATGAGATTTAAATGAATGAATGAATTACTATTTTTATTTTCTGGTTCCATACAAAGACATATACATATAAAAAATGTACAAATGACACAATTAGTAAGTGAAAATAGCAGAAGCTGAAGCCAGAGGTGTATTTCTGCCTCTCCTACTACAATCCTTTGAATTACCTGAAATTGCAGCAAATAAAACATTAACACAAATTACCCTCCATTCAATTTCTTAAGTCACTTAGAAATCATTTTACTTTTATAGCTCTTGAGAATTTGGCAATTTAGAGCTTTTTTGAAATGCAACAATGAGCTACACAATTTCAATTCATCATCCATTGAGTTCATAATTTGACACCAATAACTGAAACATAACATTTCAAAGACAAACTTCTCTTCAATTAAAATAAAGTTTTGAATACAAACATGAAGACTGTTGTTATTAACTTACAAAATAATTCCCATTGTTTTTAACTCTAAAATATCAGGAAATGTTAAGATACCTTATACTTTATACTACTACTGCTACTGTACTACTACTACTGCTATTACTACAACTGCTATTACTACTGCTACTATTACTATTGTAACGACTATTGCTACTACTACAACTACTACTGTTATGACTACTACTGTAGTACTACTACTACTACTACTACTACTACTACTATTACTACTACTACTACAACTGCTACTACTACTACTGCTATTACTACTACTACTACTACTAGTACTACTACTGTTGTGACTATTTCTGTACTACTACTACTACTACTACTACTGTTATGACTACTGCTGTACTACTACTACTACTACTACTCACTACACCTACAACAACTACTACAGCTACTATAACTAATTTAAGAAACATTACTACTGCTGCTATTACTTTTGCTACTACTACGGCTATTATTATTATTATTATTATTATTATTATTATTATTATTATTATTATTATTATTATTATTATTACTACTACTACATGTCAGTGGTTTAAAATCATAATTTCCTGCTGTATAAACTCAGATGTTGTAAATGACAGTTGTTCCGGTCTCAGCTGATAATAACTCCATCATGTCTATGAAGCTTCCCTGTATTTAGTGTATTTAATGTGTTTAGTGTATTTAGTGTATTTAATGTGTTTAGTGTATTTAGTGTATTTAATGTGTTTAGTGTATTTAGTGTATTTAATGTGTTTAGTGTATTTAGTGTATTTAATGTATTTAGTGTATTTCGTGTATTTAATGTATTTAGTGTATTTAGTGTGTTTAGTGTATGTAGTGTATTTAGTGTATTTAATGTATTTAGTGTATGTAGTGTATTTAGTGTATGTAGTGATACAGTAGCAGATGCTGTGGTCGTACCTGTCCCACTCCCCAGCCTCAGACCCCCCAGCAGGTTACTGCCCAGCCTGTCTCGGTCCAGGACTGTGAGCTCCACACAGGCCTCTGTTAGATCAGCCTCTCTGATGCCGTCGTACACCATGGTGTGATTAAACACCGGGTCCACTGTCCGCCGCAGGACACGAGTCTTCTGACGACTTTTTCTGCTTGTGTCTGGGAGTACAAAGCTGAGAAAAACACACACATGTTGGTTAAAATGTTTAGAAGCTGTTTTTAACTAGTTATGCTTATTAGTTAGTCTAATAAAAAAATGTTATAAATGGACCCAGTGTCTAAGTTTAAAGACGTAAAACACAAAAACTCCTGAAACAAAGCACTTTTATGCCTTAAAATATCATCTTTTCTTCTTCCTCCTATTTTTATTATTATCATTATTATTATTTATTACTCTTACTATAATTCTACTGTTAACTCCACAAATGTACAGTAATAACATTTTGCATCTTATGACATAATAATCTCTCAAATATTATAACTTTCCCAAAAACGTAACAGCAGTCACTGACCAATTTATTATATTTGCAGAAAAATATTACCTTCCAAAATTATAATAACTTCCCACAAATGTGATAAACGTTTGTGGGAAAGTTATTACATTTGTGGAATTATTATGTTAAAAGCTGCAAATTTTTATTACATTTATTGGGAGTTATTTTCATTGTGATTTTTTTCAGTGTTTTTCTTTTCATTAGTTGATTCCAAGACTCCCTTGTAAAAGAGCTTCTTAATCTCAATGGGATATTTCCTGGTTAAATAAAGGTTAAATAATAATAATAGTAATAATAATAAGAAGAAGAAGGACAAAAAATGTCATTGATTTATTTTGCATCATTTATTGAACCTCTTCCCACTTTTTGCTCTCACTAAAATTAAAAAAAAATATAAACCCAAAATATCTAAGATACCCAATTTTAAAAACACAATTCTAGCTGTACATGATATATTTTCTTATTTTTTCTCTCTCTTTCTTTTGGTGTGTGTGTGTGTGTGGGGGGGGTGGGACTTTTAAATTTTTCATGATAAAAAACTGAAAAAGCAATTTTCTTTAAATATGTATTCCTTTAACTAACATACCACTTCACATATGGGTCAATGGTGGCTCTGATTAAAGGCAGGTTCTTGCATTCTTTCACCCAAATGTGAATCTCTCCGCTGTTTGCATTGTCCTTAGTTAATCCTTTAAACAAGAATTGACACAAAATAAGATATTAAAATATATTTTGTGAACACAGTCAGTAAAGTGGTTTTCAGAGAACAAAATAAATGTTAACGCAGACCGTCACTGTGGCTGATTTGAGGGAAAAATCGAATGGCTAATCTCATCTCTCCTTGACCATTTGAAGGCACCAGAGTGGGTGTTGTCTGAAAAGAGAGGAAGAAAATGTTTTACATTGACACATATTACACAGTAAACCCTTCATTAATGCCCACAACTCCTGTGTATCCAGGTTAAACAGTCATTAAAGTACATGTGATATTTCTGGATTAAGTACAGTCTTTATTCACAAGCTTCAAAAAGTTATTTGATGAGAAAATAACTCCTAAAACAGTCAGGTGTGTGTGTGTGTGTGTGTGTTTTCTTGCATTCCTATCTTTCTGGAGACATTGATTTGTTTACAGCCACACCATGGGGACCTCTGACACCATGGGGACCAAAATTCAGGTCCCCGTAAGGGTTAAATATAAATCTATGTCCCTACCAGTAAAACATAAATGTGTGTAAATATGCAAATTTATGCAAATTATGTGTCCCTTTAAATACTTTTTTTATGTCCCCATAAAACATGATGGAAACAGATGCAAAGTCAAACGTATTTTCAAAAGTCTGAAGATGTGTTTACTTTTTTTTTTTTTTTTTCAAAATTATTTGTATTTATTATTTATTTTTTAAAGAAAAAAAAGATGTGTTTACACAACGGCTACTTTGCAGACAAGTGATGACTACAAACTTGGTCCTCATGAGACATGGTCACCAGTATATGTGTGTGTGTGTGTGTGTGTGTGTGTGTGTGTTCTTATATTCTGATCTTTCTGGGGACATTCATCTTGATGCTGTGGGGACCAAAGTTCAGTAGGAAAAAATATATATAAATCTGTATGAAGTATGCAAATGTATGAAAATGAAGTGACCCTATAAATATATTAATTTGTCCCCATAAAGCATGAGGGACATGAGTGCAAAGTGAAAAATATATTTTTAATGTATTTTTTTTTATGTTATTTTATTGTGTGATGTGTTTACACTCACTACTATGATTACAAACTTGGTCCTTATGAGACATGGAAACCTGTGTGTGTCTGTGTGTGTGTGTCTTACTCTGGCTTTTAGAGCTAAGTAGTTCATCTGGGTGTGGTCAAAATCCCACTTGGAGAGGTCTACATCTACTTCTCCAAGAAAACTGTTCCTGCCAAAGGTGTCATGATGCCAAACAGAGAGAATGAGAGTCTGGGTTCTGAGGTACTCCATACGAACCCGATACTGTAGAAACAGACAAGAGCTAAGCTGCTTTTGTTTTCTGATCAACAGGAACAGCAAGTATTAAGAAGTACAGTGTGGAAAAATGTGCAGGTTTGGTATGTTCTTACTCTGAGAATTTCATTGAAAATTGGGTTGAGTGTCTTCTTTTTTACGGACGTTTTCCTCTTTCCTAGATTAGCTTTATCAGGAACCAGGTAACTTTTTACATACCTGAAAAAAAAGAGAGGAAGCAATGTTAGAATGACTTTTTAGACACAAATTTTGTAACATACATATATATATATATATATATATTTTTTTTTTACATTATTTCAGGTTCACAGACACTGTTATTTTTGTTTCATAATATTCAAATGTGATAATACTAGTCATGGAAAGATAAGCTCCTCTACCATGAAAACAACAACAACAAAAATCCAGGCTTCTGATCAGTATCAGACACTTCTTATATCGAGTTTCACCCCCCCCCCCCCCCCCCCAAAAAAAAAAAAAAAACTATGATAAATGAGGTAATTATGTAACCACTGACACAGATTAAAACAGAGTTCATGCGAATCAAATCTATTCTGTGATGATATCACCAGACTGACAGCGACATACACTCAAACTGTAATTAGTCGTATTAGCAGTAGTTGTACTGTAATACCGATAGTACCAAAAGTAGAAGTAGTATTAGTAATAGTACTAGTGATAGTAGTGGTTATAGTTGTTTTTTTTATAGTATTTTTTTTTTAGTCTTTATAGGAGTAGGATTTACTCTCACATTCGTCTACAGCTTTTTCACACACAGACCGTTTCCATGACGACCAGCTATAGACTGAGATTAAAGGGCAGATAGAGACACATTGACTCAAGTAAAAAATAGGTGTGAATGTACTACTGAACCCCCTGTAAATTTCGTCAAAACCGTAAATAATTGCTGAAAATGAGGTCTATGGTTAGTGGCAACAGGATGTCAGTGAAAAGTAGATGTAGTTTTTTTTTTTTCCTGTACTGTGAAAAATAAGGTAAATACACTGAACACACCTGAAGGACTGAGATCTGTCTGAGGTGAGGACATACATGCCTTCTGAACCGCTGCCTCCCAGTTCACTTTAAAAACAGCTGGGTCTTCAAAACATGGTTTGTTTAAATCCGAGGAACCATGGTTACATTTTTAGAAGTGATCAATCACCTCCTATCTATCGTTTGGCTGTGAGGCAAAGTTAATCAAACATTTTCAGGTGTATTTTTGATGAAAAAAAAGGAAATTTTTGCATTTCGGTGCAAAATCCATTCTGATACATGTGGTATCAGAATTATGATACCACATGTGTAGTCTCTGGGCCAAGCTGAACATTACTGCTATTACAGAATAATGTATTGATGTATCATTTGGGAGTTATAGCCACATCAACATGGTCCAATAATTTCAACACAACTAAAGCACAGCGTTCCCATATAAGACACACATTTTTGGCATTGAAATGTTTTTACTTTTTCCAATGGTGTGGGCAGCATTTTTTCCACGAAGAACAAGTCATAAGTCATGACATACAATAAATAATGACAATAATAATAAATAAATAATGACAAACAATAGTATGATGTGCCTTCCATTACATGCAAGCACGTGGAATTACTATTAATTTAATATTACTAATTAATTAATGATAACTATTAAAAATGTGTATGTATATATTAGATGAAAATAAGATATATGTTGTAGAAATAACACTTTTTAATTTTGTTATAAATCGGTATCAGTATTGTAACTGTTTCGTAATGATATCGGTTTAACTCTTTATTCTGTTTTCTCTGTATGTTTAAAAAATGAGGGCATCCACCTCAGTAATTATTCCTGGAGTCATGAAAAGAGGCTGAATGAACGTCTGCTGTGGGTTTTAGTTTCACTACTCACGGATCGGAACGGCCTCTTTTTGGGTCGACTGTAGCCAGGTCTTGGCACTGAGCCACAAAGATGTGAAACTCTCTGAGCTTCTGCACATAGTGGATGGAGAACTGGATGTTTCCCTGAACCTCCAAGTCTGCGCTGTACATAGTCATCACACTTCCACTCAACTAGAAACACACAAACAGACATCAATTCACTGAGGTTATATCACTAAAGATAGATTTTATTTTTTATATTGATGAAAGGTTTATTTATTAATTAATGATCAAATGTTGTATTTTTGTTATAAATGAAAGGAGGCACTTTTCTACTTGTAATTTGAAAACAAAATTCACTTTTATACTCAAAATTGGATGCAAATTTCTATGATATTTTCAGGAAAGGTGTGAGATAGTCCAGAACAGATCCTTTTAAATTTTGGTAAATGTAGGTCAAAGGTCACAATCACCAAAAATGTGTTTTTGCAATGATAATAGATGTGTCTTGGGGGGGGGGTTGTGCTGGGCACTATTTATTTATTATACAATATATCACTTGTGTGAAGCATGTTAGAAATAAAGACTAAAATCAAATAAAACAAGTGACTGTGACCTCTGACCTACATCAGTTTTTTTTTTTTTTTTTTTATTTCACCCTGTTTTAAAATTGTATTTTAATTTTTAATCAATGTGAAGCACTTTGGGCTACAGTGTTTGTATGAAAGGTGCTATACAAATAAAGATTATTATTATTATTATTATTATTATTACATTCACCAAAATTTAATGGGATTGATTCTGGACCTCCTCACACCTTTCCCGAAAATTTCAAAGAAATTGTTCCAGTAGTTTTTGCATAGAGCTGCTTACAAACAAACAAACAAACAAACAAACAAACAAACAAACAAACAAACAAACAAACAAACAAACAAACAAAAACACAAACCGAACCTAAAACAATACCCCTCTCCTGTTCAGGGGGTGGAGTAAATATTGTAATAAATAGTGATATATAAAGAAAATGAACTAGAAATTGCCACATAAATAGTTGTAGTTGTGTTTTTGGGGTAAACGCTGGTTGTAAACATACAGAGGATGCAGAGGTCATGCCAGAGGAGCCGGTGAGGTTGGTCATGGAGCTGCCCATGATCAGTCTGCCTTTATGGTAACTGTCCTCACAGGTCGAGTCATCAGCGTCCTACAACACCACAACAGGCTTCAGTTTACTACAGCAAAAGTCAACATCAACATGAACAAGTATATTTACACACACTGTTACATCCAGGAAATGATGATGTCGTTTTTACTGTTTTGTTTCTGTTTGTCACTTTGTTTGTTGATTTCCATTTGTTTCGTGTCTAGTCTGACCTTTACCCTTGTTTCCCATGTGTCTGCTGATTGTTAATGTGGATGACCTGTGTCTTGTTGAAACCCCGCCCCCTTAACACCATCTATATCAGGGGTCTCAAACATGCGGCCCGGGGGCCAAATGCGGCCCGCCAAATGTTCCAATGCGGCCCCTGGGATGAATTTGCTCAGTGCAAAAATACCACAGTCAAGGCTTTGGAACTGATTTTAGTTCAGGTTCCACATACAGACCAATATTATCTAGATATTATCTACCTCCAAAAAAAAGAATGACTCCATATTTTCTTCTCATTTTGATGTGAAAATAATTAAAATTATGGCCATAAATAATGACAACTTCAAATCTCTGTCCTTGTTATAGTGCAAAAAAATAACATTAAATTTGGAAAATATTTACACTTGATAAATATTTATATGTGAAAAACCTAAATAAACATGACAAACCTGAAATTTATAAAAGAAAATGAAGGACAATTTTAACAATTTGGTGTAAATTGTGTGCGTAAATGATAAATTGAGGCATTAGTATTGTTAGAATTCCATCTGATATTTCAGTTTTTTCAGGTTATTTACATCTGTCCTGTTGGATAGTTTATCTTAAAAAAGTATAAAAAGGTAATGGGGTTTGTTTGCACTAAAACAAACACAAAAATGTGTTATTGTCTTTTTTTCAAGGTTATTATTATGCAATTATTTAACTGGTCCGGCCCACTGGAGATCAAATTGGGCTGAATGTGGCCCCTGAAAGTAATGAGTTTGAGACCCCTGATCTATATATAGATGTTTGTTTTTTTTTGCTAGTTCACGATGTCTGTGAGAAGAACCAAACCTTTCTTTATCCTTGTTATGTAGTGTTTTTAAAAAATGTTGTGTTTGTACAGTTTTTGCTTTTGTTTTGTTACTTTGTCTCTTACCTGTTTCTGCCTCGAAGAAAGTGAATTTAGTTTAGTACTTTGTTGTATTATGGTATTTCCTCTTTGAGTGATTTTTAGTTGATACTTTTTAATATTTAAAATCCTCCGTGTGAGTGTTTTTATTGTACTTCATTAAACTTTGATATATTTTTGAACATCTTGTTTTGAGTTGTGTCTTTGGGTTCTTCTAGTTCAGTTCTGACACATATTCAGTGGGTTTATGTTTTTAAGTAAAGCCCTCTACTTATGGAACGGTTTTGCTTTTTAAAATAACACATTTACAGTTTGATTAATTGTAGTTTTTTGTTTTTTTGTTTTCCGACCATGGCTTCAATTTGATGCTAAAATATTTTTGGCCATCGTGTGATTTTCCTGTAATTAAAAATGTTCTTTAGTTCCTGGACGTGTCACCATGACCGATAAGTTTGGTAGAAACCCAGTTGGAAAGGTCATGAAAGCAGAACAAGAAGTTTTTAACGCATATGCAACACCTTTTATGGTGGGACATGTGGTAATTTGTGCCAAGATTTCTGACTCTTGTGGTTGTAGGATAGGTGTGTTAAGTGTAATCTTTGACGTTACATTTAGTTTGCCTACCTCCTTTTCTAGAAACGAAGGCACAGATTTACTCATCTTCTTCAGGTGGTCTGGATCCAAATACAGAGGTGGGCAGGGCGACAGGATAGAGGACTCTACAGAGGAGAGGAATCACTGGATACTTCATCTAATTTGCCAGTAATTTTGAAAAAATACCCAGAAAATAACATTTAGGCTGATGTGTGGTTTCTTATAGTCTATAAATGTTGTATGAAAATACTGCTCTACAAATTAAATTAAGATATAACTTGATATTTTTGAAGTTATCTTTATCAGACTGTGACTATTATCTATTGCCAATTTTATATATATATATATATATATATATATATATATATATATATATATATATATATATATATATATATATATATATATATATATATATATATATATATATATATACCAACCCCCCCCCCCCTTTTTTAAATTTATTTTCAATGGTGATTTTTGCTACCATTCTATGCGACAAAATGTGGAATAACTAAACTAAGTGTTAAAAAAAAACATCCTACCATCACTAGTGCATCTGAGGTCTGTGGTCAGGTCTGGTCTTCTTTCTTGTCCTGTGGAAAGAACCCTGGTGGGTTACAGTTACCCCAAACTCTTTATAAATGTAGCTAATATGTGAGTAGACGCTGTGAAACTTGAAACTTGCTTACGTGGTGCTAATGTGGCTGTGATGTCCTCCATACTTTTAGCCAGGTTTTTAGGTCGTGTTTCTGCTCGTCTCAGTGCTCTTCTTACAGGGCTTTGGTTGTCATCAATTTCACCTGAGCGTTGAAACATGGATAAAATAACAGGTTTTATTTAATAGTTTGTACTATGGATGTCAAATGCAAAAAAATTTTTAATGTGATTCATAGGGTTGTTTTGGATGAATTTTTATTAATCATGATTAAATATTCATATTTTAATCTATATTAATTGCATTTCATTTTTCATGAGCAAAGAAAGGAATTTAGCTACACATAAGTTTGTTCAAGTGGGGCAATGTCTTTAGTGCAACTGTTATATAATACACAAAATATATACAAAAGTACATTGACACAAAAAAAAACACACGGGAAAAAACGAGAAATCATACTAAAAATAACAAAAAAGAAAATAACACTGGAGAAACAATGAAAATTCAAAAACAAAAGTTTAAATATATGAATATATATATCTGTGATTAAAATGTTTATTCAATGATGTCAACACTTTCAACAGAACTATAAACAATTGTTCCATTTAATTGCAATCAAATGTTTAATCAGATTAATCATAATGATGCATTAATCTGTATTAATATGTAAATATTGACAGCCCTAGTTTATACATGACCTATATATTATAATTACCATTATATATTTGTGGAAAAAGTAATTTTTTTTTCTGTTTTAAAAGGTCTATATCAGACAGATGGTGACAAGAGTCAACATCTGTAACAGTTTCTGGTTAGTATAAAAGAAAAATAAATTTCAACATGTCAGGATGTTTGTTATCCCTGCAGTAGACAATACCACTGCATAGAAAGGTGTGAAAAAGTAAGTATTGTCATCTGTACAATCAAATAAATATAGAAATGAAGCAAGAAGGAAAAGTTTGATTGACATTTCCATGACACATTCACATTCACACATGTAAAATGCAGTGTTTTTAACAGTGTAATTAAAAAACTATGGTGATATAAAGCCAAGATGAAATTGTTCACAATGACACATTGGTCATAATTTATTTTAGCACAGCGCAGTGTGTCAGTGATGTTGGGAATGTGCACTACCAAGCCCACAAATTAAACACAGGCAGTTGACTCCTGGTGCTCAGGATGTTTACAGAGATTTGCTTCTGCCAACACACATGACCTGACACGGACATGACATGACGGATACGGCTGCACACTGTGGCAATAACTGTCCATGCTAACAGTGGCAGTGTAGGTTTGTTAAAAAAAAAAAATTTAAATTGAATGTGTATGAAATAGTTAATATTTATCTGTTAACTGGATTTTTAATCTGTGTATCCAGACCTGCAGCAGTACTATCAAAACATAGAATGTGAAAATATTTATTTTTGTCATGTGTTGACTTCATAGATTATATTACAGCAAGATAGAAAAAGAAAGAAAATCATATTAAATTATCATAGAATATCCATCATATTTTTTCACAATCATGTTCAGCTGACTGGTGTGAATTTGGTTGGAAAAACTTTTTTTTTTTTATTGCACCAATTTTTTTGGAAGATATTTTAAAAATCATTGCAGATTCCAGTGGCATGCACAGTTTATCCTGCCACAAAATAGAACAGGAAATTATAGCATGTAAAGCAATTCATTTCAGCAGCAAATAAAATAGTACTCATAAATGGTCACAACCTAACAAGATATGATTTAAAACATTCATGAGAATTATATGAATAAAGGGAGTGGCTGGTCCTTTTGTTATGACTTGCCTCGATTAACTGTGACCCACATAGATAAAATAAAAATGTTATGTTGTTGTTGTTGTTGTTGAATAAAACCTTTCTACAGTCTAGATCAGTGATATGTTGGCTTTTTTATTTTAATGCTATTAACCCTTAAAGATCACAGGACTAGTTCTGTGGAGATTTATATATTATTATTATTATTATTATTATTATTATTATTTTTTTTTAATTTTTGTATTTCTTTTTTTTTATACACCTAACCTTTTCGAAGTGATTTATGACATTGTAACCAAAAGCCAATAACCAAAAGCATCTACTGATCAAATATGTTTAACCCTTTGTTGGTCACACTACAAAAATCACAATGAAAAAATATCTTTTTTGCTTCTTCCACCTCACAAGGACTATTATAACATAAAACTTTTTTTTTTTAACTCAAACATTACTAACATCACCAATCTTACCAACATAATTTGTGACTTGGTTCAAATTAGATGTGTTAACTCTTTGTGTTTGTATCATTAGTGATTAGCGTTAGCAATTAGCATTTCATGACCCTTTACTATAATCTCTACCATTTGGTTGAGCATATTTTCAATAAATTATTACATGAATAAAATTTTTTTTCTGAAACATGAGGATTATCTATGTAAAATAAACTCTGTAAAAGATAATAAAATGAAAAAAAAAATTTAAGTCAGGAAATTGTATAATAAACTCACTTTTCCTTGAAAAATACTAACTGTTGGTGATAATATGATAAATCATGAGGAAATGTTTTATGTAGAGAATAATTTATTTGGAAGTTGTAACTAAAATAACATCCAAATAAATACAAAAATATCTTTAAGGGTTAAATTACTGATCATGTAGATATTCATACAGACTGAGAGAATATTCAAAGGATAATACATCAGAGCAGAGATAACTGTAGAAAATGTGACTTATGAACTATTAAAAAAAAACAACTATCTGCAGCTACTGTCAAGTGTTAAACTACATGTGATTTACTGGTGAATCAATCAAACTGCATTTTATCTAAATTATTGACAGGCTTTAACAGGATTAGTGAGTCAAATGATTAATCCTTTTAGATCGGTGAACGCTGTTGAATCTTTAGGTCTTTGATGGATAAATGGTGTAAGACTTTATGTGACACCAGATGCTAAATGAAAACAACACACAGCTTTGAACTTGGAATTCCACGCTCAAATGTTGTAACTTGTTTCATGCGGAACAATTCCAAGATTTTCTGCCACATGACAGCATGACTATCACATCTTTGAAAGGAATTTAATTTATATCAGGTCATTTAAGTGTTACGGAGATTAGAAGTAGCATGTTGCATGTAAATTGATTTAGAGAAGGACACTTCTCATTTATTACCTCGACCCAAACATCCGCTGTGACCAAAATCATCTATTGATCCAGGGTGTATAATACCTGATGATCTATTAAAGCTATCAATGCATTTAAATAATTAGTGCGAAATGCAATTCATCGTCTTTTCATTTAGTCCCATTTGAATGTTCAGAGGCTCCTTAGTGAACATAGACATACTGTCATCTTTCATTTACCAGTAAATGCCATGGACTTTGAGAAGCAACAGTGGATAGAAACACTTGTTTAAATGTTCAGGTATTGGTATTGTTGATGGAAAAAGTCACTTTTTCATCAGTTTTCTCTGTTTCTGATAAAATATCCCTTAATTTTAATAAGAGCTGTCGTGAAAATCTACATTATCAGTGAATTAAATATGGGAAAATACATGATTTACACTGGGAAAAAAATGCTACTGTAGAAAAAGAAGATAATATTTAAACAATTGATGCTAAATAACTTAAAAATGGTTAGAATTTGAACTGCCACAAAAGTAGCTTTGGGTTTTCATAGGTTAAATGAAATATTAATTAATATTCATAAACTTCTGCAGCTGATATAAAATCACATTCACATGACTCACGTGTTGAACTGTGTCTTGTGTTGGACCAGATTTCAGATGTGCTGCTCACAGACGACTCTTGGCCGGTGTCTGAGCTGCTGTAGTTTGCCCAGATGGGGCGCTGACTCATCTTGTTGCCTTTGCGGGTGTAGGAGTCCTCTGAACTCATGGGGGTACTGGCTCTCACTGGCCCGCTCAAGTCATATTCATATCCTGTCTTGTCCTCTGACCCTTGGTCCTGTACAGTTGGGGCAAGGGAGGAGTGGACGCTGGTCTTATCTGTCATCCCTAAATAATGCCTGTAGTCTCTGGGAACAAACGCACGTGCACGTGGCGTCAGAGTTTCAGTATCATCAGCGATTCTCCTTGGCGAGCCTTTTTCAGAGTTCTGCCTCTGCTTCCTGCTCTGGAAGCGAACAGGGCTGACGTCTATTTGACATTGGATTTGATCTTTTTCATCAGGAATATTCAGGGAAAACATGCTAGCTGCTCGACGAAACGAGTGGACGCGGCTGCTTGAATTACTGAAGCTGTCCTTCCTGCTCTTAGGGGTTCGCGTCTCCTTTCCCAGAGTGTTTTGCGATTTTGTCAGTTTCTCTTCTCTACCAGAATCCTTTGAGCTCCTTCTGGATTCTCTTTGTTGGCCAGACTCACCTGTTATGTAATTATTATTATTATTGGAGAAGTTGGCTTTATTATCTGCCCCTGCTCTTGGCCCCGTCTGCCTCTCATGGGGCGATTTTGAGCGATTGCGAACAGGGGGAGATGATTTCATTATAGCTATTTTACCACTCGTTTTCTCAACAGGTGACGACATGCGACAAAAATCTGGGTCGCTGTTCTTTAACTCCTGGGGCTGCAGACATACTGACTCCTTCCTTTTAGGGCTTTTATTTTTGTCAAGAGATGCCTTTGAATCTGAAGCGGCCTCGCCCCAGAATTCACGCAGAGTCTTAAACTGTGCTCGGCCGAGACTCGGAGACATCTTTTCTATTCTCTGATTCAAAGGAAGAATGGTGAAGTGTTGGTGATTTCTACCTGTCATTTCGTCGTCACTCTCAGAATCTTTTCCCATTGTTTGCAGGTCAAATTCAGACTTGGTAAATCTTTTATGTAGTTTTGTTTGGTTCAAGCCCTTCCCATCACCTTTTGGCTTTCCGGTGTAAAACATAGGCTTGTTTTTTTCCTGCTCCCAGAAAGATTTGAGCTGCTTCATCCTTTCTGTAAGGCCTTCTTGGTGTGCGGCGGCCTGCCTGTCCTCTTTTCGTTTAGGAGACATGCATGTGTGAACACTTCTATCTTCACTGTTCCTCCTCTTAATGTCTTCCCCTCTTCGTATTTGTATCTTGGGGCTAATTGGCTCACTTCCACCTTGCTTATGGTCTCTATTTCTAGACAGATAAGGCTTCTCAGACTCTGTGCTGTCCACACTGAGCTGACATACAGGTATTATCTTACTCAGCTCATCTTGTTGTGTGGTTTCTATAGACTGGAAAATCACGTCAGGTTTTAGGTTTGATTTACCCACAGATATACTGTCAGACTCTGTGCTGGTTCTGGACTGGGCGGGTGTCCCTGACTGCGGACCTGTTGCACAGAAAATCTCAGAGTTTGAGCCTGAAGTGACTTGTGGACTTGCTGTTGATTTTAAAGAATCTGAACTGTAGGATTTGTTGCTACCCTGCGCTACAGATATCTGCTGTTTACTCCCCGGTGCAGTGGCAGCGTCTATTTGTTGCTCATTGTTTAAATGAATACCATAAGTGTCTTTGCTAACTTTCTGTGGACTACTTAGCAGCTGTTGTTCTCTCAGATTGTCATGATTCGAGGTATACTTGTGCATCCCTGCTTCATTGTTCACTCCCAGAGCAGGTTGCACGTCAGACACTCTCTGGGGTTTATTCGCTCTCTCCTCGTCTTTCTCCACTGAGGTTTGAACGAGCTTCTGAGCTTTGTCACTGGGCGTGTTTGATTTGCTGATAAGAATTTTAGGACCCACGTTGCTTTTTTCCCAGAATGATTTCAGGTGAGAAATTTTGGCTGGTTGGCCGTCGCTGTCGTTATCTTTCAGGTCTTGTGGCCTCGTTCTCTCTCGGGTATCCTTCTTGGCCTCTGCTTGTGTTTGAGCTGTGTCTTTGTTTCCTGGCCTGTTTACTGCTCTTAACTCTTTGGATTCATTAGTCTGTCGTTGTAAGTGACTTCTCTTCCCTTCTAACATCTCCCTCGTTCGATCGTTGATAATATCGTCCATGTCTTTCGTCAGTGAACCTTGTCTGTCAGGGTTGTCGTCGTCATTTAGTAAATCACTGCTGTCGGTGCTGCGGCTGAACCAGTCCAGCACCTTTGCAATAGAGTCTTCCTCTTCACCAGTGGGGTGGGAAGTCTGGGTGGATAGTTTAAATACATTTTTGTGGTTTGATTTTGGATGAATTTGTTGATCAGACTTATCAATGATGTTGAGATCGTATGACTCCGGAGGGTCCACAACTGAAATCAAGAGGAATGACAAGAGAATAAAAACAATCAGTATGTTTGCATGCACTTAGAAATTCAAATTAATGCCTTATTCTGATTAAGGACTTAATTGGAGTCTCCCAGAAATCCAATTTTACATGCATCTGAGAGATTCGAATGATTGAGTGAGGTAAGTTGGACTCCAAGACACTAGGTGGTGCTACATGCGCTTTTGCATTAGCATGATGATGGTAGTGCCATATAAGAAGAATAACTAAACAAAATTGAAACAGATGGACAACACCCAGAGAAGATATGGATGACAATGATCAAGCAGCTCAATATATTTCATATATACTGTTTACTCTGTTTTATTATTATACGTAACATACATGTTGTCTAAGCTGTGTCTCTAGTCAGTTCTGGGAAAAGGGGCGTGTCCAGGCCAGTCTTAATCAAGTGAAGGTTGGGTGGTGTTTAAATGCACAGAGAAATTCCATTGCAATCAAATTATCTGACTTGGTTACTATGACTTCTATCACTCCAGTTCAATTTGATTATACTGAAATTAAGATGTTTATTTGGCTTTTAAAACTTCAATTTTAATTGGAGTAAGGCAATAATTTTAATTTCTCTAAGTGCATGTAAACATATTGACTGTTTTCTTATCAAATATCTATTAACCACAAATAGATTTAGTAAAGGTCAATGTTCTGTAATTTAATAAATACATTGTCTCCTGATTTTAGGGGTAAAAAATTAATCCAGTCATCCCTTTATAAATCAATCAATCAAATTTGATATAGCATCAAGTCAGAACAAAAATAACCTCATGTCACTTTACATTTAGAGCTAGCATAGACCAGTTAATGTTCAGCTAAAAATATAATATATTACTCTTTCACCAAGTCTTATGAAAAGTGGCCTGGAGGTTTTTGTGTAATCCTAACAGAGGACGACAAAGTTATGGATCACTTTACTTCCTAAATAATCTCCTAAGAAGGTTTCAAGTTTCTTGAGGCATAGAAATATATGTTTGATGTCATTGTTTCATTCAACATTACTGACTGGAATTGATATGTTTATTTTTTTTAATATGCCATCTTTGAACCGACTGTTAATATGTAGGGTCACAAGGAGTTTAATTTTACAGTCAAATGAATCCACTGTGTGAACTGTGCTTATAAGTATGTGTCACCGTGTTAAGTTATGTGTAACTAAATATTTAATGTCATGTGTAACTAAGTATAGTCGTTGATGTGCAGCAGAGTCAGTGGGTACATTACTGTATGTATCTCTGTCCATGATCTGAAAGAAAAAAGAAAAACATTTCAACACAGATATAATGTTCCAAAACCTACCCACAATGCTTTGGGTTGCTGTTCCTAAACTGCTAATGTTTTCTGAATCTTGAACACTGTTCTTGCGTGCAGTTGCCACGTCCACGGCTGTAGGCTGCTTTTGTGTCTGATTGTCTTTTCCATCGATGGACAAATCACTGACGATGTATGTGGCTGCTCTGAAATGACACAGATTGTGAGTTATAGTGGAAAGTTATGATGGTAATTAGTATTTAACCAATATGGGTTTTTTAGGGCCTGTACTGATTTTTTTTTTTTTTTTTTTTTTACATCAGCCTTAGCCAATGGCCAATACAAGCCGCCAATATTTCTAAACCAATATTTCTAAACCAATATTTCTAAACCCATATTTGGAGCAGATACAGATTTTTTTTCCTACAAAATGATAATAAATGTCATAAAACTTTCTTTACTTACAATTGGAAAATAAAACTTCTCACAGTTAACCTTTTTTTTTAATATATATATATTATCATTATTAATTAACCAGGAGAAAAGACTCCATTGAGCTTAAGAACCTCTTTTCCAAGGGAGTCCTGGCTAAGGGGCAGCATAAAATACAACAGACAATTAAAACATACAATAATAAACATTATTACACCAAAAAAGGCAGTAGTATTTCTAAGAACATAGAGCTGCCATGAACTTGACCTGTCAATAAATCATGGCAGGGAACAAAAAAAGCATATTGGCCTATACAAGAAAAAAAACAAAAAAACAACATAAATATCGGCCTGATATATTGTCCAGCCAATATATTGATATACCATTAATAGTAATTGAACCATTTGAATCATGAAGTGTTTTTTTTTTTTTTCACACGAACCGGTTTATTGTTAGAGGAGGTAGATTTCCTGCAGTGGATTTAGATGAAACTTGAAGTGCATCATGTGGCGGTTGCTGCTGCAGGGTGTCGTCTGCAGAGCTGTACGTCTGTTGATCAGAAACTGTAGCAGGTGATTCGTCTTGAGCCTTCAGGCTGGACTGGATAGAGCTTCCACTCGATCCCTGCTGACGGCTCCGTCTCGGGGCTGGAATAATCCCTGTTGACCTTCCCTGAGACTCTGACGCTTGGCTGTCACTCTCTGTCTGAGCGCTGGGTCGTCTTGAGACAAATGTCCTCTTCTTGGGCACAGGCCTGAAGCCCACCGAGTCTGAACCTGAAGTCTGACTACTGTCTACAGGAGGTTGATTCTTCACTGGAGATACCGGCTCTGAGGCTAGAAGAAGACCACATAGTTTATGTTAGACCACAGGTGTCAAACATAAGGCCAGTGGGCTAAATATGGCCCGCCAAAGGGATGAATTTGTGAAATGCAAAAATAATTATTAAGATATGAACAATCATTTTAGTTCAGGTTCCACATTTAGACCAATTTTCAGACCAGTAAAATACCATCATAATAATCTATGAATATTCACAACTCCAATTTTGTAAATGTAAATATTTTCACATATTAACTTATTATCACTTTGAGATGCATTCATGCATGAAAAGTGCTATATAAATAAATTGATTGATTGATATTTGCACCAAAACAAAGTAGAATTTCAGAAAATATTTGAATAATCTTGAATATGAAAATGTGTTTCAAGAGAAATCAGTGCAATTTTAAGCATAATCTGCCTGATGTTAAATATTTTGTGTATTTGTATTTGATCCACTATGAGCTGCAACTTATAATGAACATGTGAAAATGATAAATGGAAGAAGAATATTGTTAAAATTAGGCTTATTCTTTAATTTATTTCATGTTATTCACATTGTTTGAACAGACAGTTTGTCAATGTTAACATTTTCATTATTTGATTTGACTTTTTTTCACTCTAAAATATAGAGAAAAGTTGACATCATATATGTATTAATATGTTATTATTTTACTGGTTTTGCCCGACCCAGATCAAATTTATCGGAATGTGGCGGTGTGATGTGTTCAGGGGCCACAATAAGATAAGATATTAATTTATTAATCCCACTAGGAGAAATTCCATGTTTACAGCAGCAAGATTAAAGCACAGCACACAAGGGTAATGACTTCTTTAAATAAGTAAATAATTCTATATACAATATACAGGTTTACAGGGTTTGTTGGTTTTTGTTTTAAATTGATCATTCTTTAAAATAAGTATATATATATATATATATACATTAATATAAATTATTGCACTGTAATCTGAATTGCACTATTACATCATTGGCTCTTTCTTTCTTTTGTTATGTGCTTGTTGTTTTTTATTATGTTGGTATGTGTTACTTCCATTACCATTGTTGTTATGTAATTATTGTTGGAATATATTCTATATTATAAATTATTCTGACTGTCATTTAGATAGCTACAATCACACAAAAGTAATGTGTTTTTGTGTTCCACAGATTTACAAAAAAAAAAATAAAAAATTAAATGCTATCCACACTAAAAGACATTCCATTAAAAATTAAAAATAAAAATGGTATCTGAAAAAAATGTTGCAATATGAATTAAGGACAATTATTTATGTAAAACAAAGCCCAAAAATGTATTCTATCTGTTTATTATTGGTTATTTACATTATTAGGACTCTAAACAAATGCAAAAGTAATATGATATGTTTTATACATGTGAGATGGGAGTGGGATTTAGTAAGTTCTTCTTCCCACTCCTTTTTGAGCAGTACATATTGAATTTATTTTATTACTAGAGTACACAGTAATCGCTATATTGTCTTGATAACCCTTATTTATGTATGTATTTGTTCTACTATTAGTGCCTTGTATGGAATAAATGTTGTATTATGTCTTTTGATCAAAACAAATAAACTAAAAAATTAAATTAAAAAGTAGGCCAGACCAGTAAGATAATGTCATGAAAAAACAAAAGCAGTTTTATTACCAACATTTTTATATCTATGAAGTTTCCTACAAAATATGAATAACATGAACAACCTGAACTGTAGTGAAAACAATTTTAACATTAATATGTCTCAGTTTATCATCTACATTACAAGCATTACAACTTACAGATCAATCAACAAATCTATAGATACACTAAACACTCAGTAACAGGCAGGATATTATTAAAATAGGATTTATTAAGAGACATTTCAGGTTCTTCACATGTGTTCAGGTTATTTTAATAAGGCCTGCTAATATCTTAAGTGTAAAAATTACATTTCACAAATTCATCCCAAAGGCCAAAGTGGAATCTTTATATGTTTGACACCTGTCTGTTAAACAATCACTGTTATGTCACTGCCTTAAAAAGTGTGTTTGTCGACTGACGCAGTGACACAGACCTGTTGCAGACGCCTCCTGTTCCCTGGTGGTTGACTCGTCCTCAACATGTTCAGGTGGTTCCACAACAATAAGAGAAGCACGGTTGAAAGGGTTGTGTCTCGGCTTGAAGAAACAGATTATATGAAAAGTATTAAAAAAACAAAAAAATCAATATGCTTGAAAATATTAACTCCTGCAGACCCAGTGCTACATGTGAGTTAATTTCCCCAAAAAACTTTGATCTATTTACTCATTTTAGGTGATTTTTTTTTAGGTGACTCTTTTTTTTTAATAATATTATACTGTGTTTTTATATTTTGCAAAATTCATATATTTTCCAATATTTAATCCCCTGATCATTTTGATATTCATACAAACTCAGATTAAATGTGAGGGTTATTAAATCAGAAATTAAGAAAACTGGAGGAAAAGTGACTTTTTCAGCAAATACATCAATAACTATTCACAGATTGCCTCATCTCACCTCTATTGTGTGCCAATCTCAAGTTCCTTGAATTAGAGCCAAAAATTTAATTCTGACCTTTCTGCTAAATGCGACTTTGACCTTTGACAATTTTGATAATTTTGTTATATGTATATATGTGTGAGTGCATGGAATATTATGATGATATATCCAGTATTGATTAAGTTATAGTGTGATATGTCTATGCTTGACACAGACACGTGTTAGAGAAGTTAATTTTGCGGCATGTCACCTTTGACCTCCAGAGATCTCAAAAACTATTGGTCATAGGTGATAACACCACTTATGATAATTGTAGAAATCTTGATTCTGCATCGTTTGGTACCAATCTGAAAGTTCTGTGACCCTCCGTTCTTGAATTATAACTGATAATGTGATTTTGACCTTTTACTTAATTGTGACCCTGACCTTTGACCTTTAGTCAAATGGATCATTGCATCTGATGCGCATTAGCTATATGTATACGCCCACGTAATTTCATGGCGATATTTCAAGTATTCATTGAGTTATAGCATATGTCTCTACGGACACACACACACATACACACACACACACACACACACATACACAGATTATTTCAACATATTAATAGATTTTAAAAAGTTTGCTTAAGGAGCGCTACCTGGACTCAAAATAAGCAATAATAATTAGAGGTGCACTATTGGATGGGAAAATATCAAGACAAAAAGAAAGAAAAAATTCCAAGGCACTCTCTTATAAGTGAAAATTAAAAAGCCTTTATTAACTTGGCTTGGTTCCAAAAACCTATAAAAACATAGAAAAACCCCAATAGATTTAGTGGATCAGAACTCATCAAACATTATAAATTACAGTAGTAGATATTTGGTCACTAGTGGCTGTTTGGGTCTTTATGGGTTAAAGAGAGAAAAAAAAAAAAAGAGCTTTCCAATACGTACACCTACCGTTCTGGGAGAGCGGACTGCTGAAGTCAGATTATCTTTTTCTGCATCACTGAAGAAAAACAATAAAATGAACAAAGTGAGTACGCAAAGGTAACTTTAAAACAGCACAGGATGTTAAATGATGATGAGATTCCACAAATTCAGTACATTTCACTGTATCAAGCCAGTTGGAAACACCTCTGCAACTGGACGGGCGTATACTATGATGTGCATGACTGGAGCTTACTGACCCATACATATACCAAAGGCTATGGTGTTTACATGGTGACACACACCACATTAATCAAGGAAACTCTGACAAAAGTAGGATGAACAAACTGACAATTGCAAATATCCTTAATAATCAAAGAAGAAAATAACATAGAAGTGAATTAGTACACAGTAAATTTTGCAGTGTTAAATTAACACTTAGAGAGTTTATTTAACTTCTTCTAGAGTGTATTTGGTCCTCTTGTCTCCAAATTAACACTGCAAAATCTACAGTGTAGAGTTATAGTCAAAAAAAAAAGAAATAGGCACTTGAAAATATGTCATATTCTGCAAATAGCAAATATTTCCAAAGACTAAAATCAATTCTACTTTAAAAGAAATGTATTAAGTGTTCTCAGCAGAAGCACATACATACTTAACTACACATTTTATTTACTTTAGCTCTGTTTGCATGGGAACTAGAATAACCTGTACACCTCTGCTGATTTGGAAATTAACCCCCGTCCGTTTGTCATATGCAAACTTTTTTTTTACTCATATTTACTGGCATTCTTCAGTTCAGATGTGAATGGAAATTCCTACATTTATAGCTAACTATTGAAAAACAGAAAAATATTCAGTACTGTAGCTGTCATACATGTCATCCATCTCATACTCTTTACAGGTGTCACTGCTGAGATTTGTGTTGAAGCCTCCTGAATTTTCACCCAAAATACTTTTGAAACTTTGGTTTATTTTCACCAGCACAACCTCCATCATTCTCAACTAAGAAATAGGGCAAATAAATCTGCAGGGGAAACAAAAGTGTTGCACATCCCACCAAAATGTAGAGATGTTGATTAGCATTGGGTTCATATTATTACATGATTTCTTCATTTACTAAAAAAAAAAAGGGTAAGTACAATGTAAAAAAAAAATCAAATAAATAAAATTGTTATTTGTTTAGTTCTTCATAGTTCTAACAAACACTGTTCATGAAAAAATATTTCTTTCTACATCAGACCAACAAATATTTTATGCCTCAACATAGATACATTCATAGATTGAATTAGTGAATGGTCATTGGCAGAGGTCAATCACACCCTCCAGGATTTCGCGATGTTGTGATTTGTTGCAACACAAATTCAGTCAATCTTTGTGAATTCAGCGCAATGTTACAATTTTAACCAATCACCGCCACTTTCCCGCAAAATGTGACCAATCATCTGCGATGTCTTGAGCTGCTCCTTCTGCCTTTTCCTGTTTACCTTACCGGCCAAAGTAAGATGTGCGTGGCCAGAAGTTCACATTTGCCACTAAAATGATGCACTAGTATTTGGAAGAGTATTTTTTTTTTGCTGCATTTTTGTCATCCAGGTAATATTTTATTTGCTATATTTGAAAGGTTGTCTTAATATCTGTGTCTTTGTTGTATTTTTGCGTCTACTACACAGTACACAGTACTTGTAATAATGTTTTTTTTGACTGGCTTCTCACTTCATGGAGTGTTGTGAGGTCATATGAACTTAAACCTTTGAACCAACAGGTGTATTTGGAAAAAAATATATAGATTTTGTTGCCTTTTTGGAATCCTCGTAATGGTTTATTTGCCATCTCGGTAAAAGGTAGTTTTGAGAACCATATCACAATGACTTTGAATGAATTTTCCAGTAACTAAATATTTGAAATATTACTTAATTTCGATTACAAAAAGCAAAAATTGCAACTTTTACTACCTCCTGCAACAAAAGCCTAAAAAGCACTGAAATGTTCATCGCAACATCAAACATTTTAGGATGAAACAATCCCCAAAATCCTGGAGGAACTGGACAATGGACTTGAACAGCCTCTGTGTGGACTACTCCTACATGGTCATGATTCAGCAAGTAGAACAGGTCATGTAATAACACTGGTCTACAAGTAAAATGCTTCTGGAATAAAATGAATTCTATTTGACCACATGTGTGTTACTGATGAAGAAAACTCAAGTCTTAAATGCTGGTTGGCTCAAGTTTTCAAGATAAGTCTGGGGTCAAAATGTGAACTTGTTCTAATTAACAACAGAATAGGTTTTAGTCCAAAGGAATATTAGTGTCAGATCTACTGTAAAACACTGTCTGCACATTATGATCCATTCATTTTACAGGTTTATTTACTAATCCATTATATACATGTACATAAACCACCATATAAATGGAATAACACACCATCATATATATTAAAAACATGACCTAACCAGCACTAAAGTCATTTGTTTTCTGATTCAGCTTATTAAAGTATGTAAAGTTTAGCACATTTAATATCTGAAGCAGATACACACTGTTGAACAGTGTAATCAAAAGGTTGGTAGTTCAAATCCTGTTCTGTCCTAGTCATGTGCTGTTGTGTCATTGCTCAGACACTTCACCCTACAGTGTTACAACACAAAAAAAATAAATGGAATAAATGAATGATGGATCCACTGTATTATAGACTTTGAGTATGCGTTCATAGAAAAGCACAATATAAATCTAATCAATTATTATTTGGGGAAACAAAAATCTTTGTTCCAGCTCAACAAAAGTTTTAGCAGAACCTATAATACATCGCTGTGACAACTGAATAATTTAACTTGGTAGCATTAACTTCAACCTGATCGATAAAACTTAAAATCCTGTACAGTGTACTTGGCAATGAAAATGTTTGCTTCATAAATCACAGACAGATGACTTCCACAATCAGTACAAATTACAATGTGTTCACAGGTCATTCTATTCCAGGGCTTTTGTTGAGTTTTAAATTCTATTGGAATAAGTACCACACTGCAAAAAAAAAAAAAAAAAAAAAAAACCTTCAGAATGAGTCAATAATTTCTCTAAAAAAAAAAAAAAAAAAAAAGCATCACAATTAGTGCCACAAGACTTGTACACCCTGATCCATTTGATGGAATTTCATACCAGAAATACCCACAACACTGACATAAGCAGTCACTTGACATTTACTGTAATTATGCTAAAAGCTCGATTGAGTTAAACACTTTGCATCACAGAGCGGCCTCTTAAGACCACATCCTGCAGGGCTGGGTACAGGTAGCTGCTGTAGGCTATAACACCAGGGGTAGCACCACCTATGTTTACACAAGCTGACTCACAAGTGGCAACACACACACACTTACAGAACACACACATTACACAACAGCCAGTGTAACTTAAAGCAGGCATGTCTAAACTACTCCACAAAAGGCCAGTGTGGCTGCAGGGTTTTGTTCTAACTAAGAAACATCACACCAGACTGGACACAATTAATCAGCTGATCTCAGTCTTCAGAGTCCATTGGTCAAACTGTGGACTCTTGGTTGGTTGGAAATAAAACCTACAGTCACACCGGCCCTTTGTCGAATAGTTTGGACATGGTCGACTTAAGGGGAACAGAAAGTTTTAGGAAAATTAAATGTAGAACAAATTCAAAAAGCCAGTGCGTCTCTGTTAAAAGGGTACATCTGTGGAATAATCTGGATCAAAATCTAAAAAAAAAAAAAAAGGCTTCTTCAATGTGTGCATTTAAAAGAATGTATAAAACTATCATAATAACAAAATACAGAACATTATCTGAATATGTGAAAATGTAGTTATAATGTAGAAAAACATATGAATACGTTTTATATTGCAATGAGGAGATACTATGATATATAGTAATTATTTGTAGTTAATTTAAAGTAAATATAAATATACTTATAGTTACTAACTGTAGAATGTTCATTATGTCTTACTGTTAAATTAAGTTCGCCTACACATATGTCTGAGATAAAAGAAAATACGACCTTAATTATACTTATAGTTGATTATACCAATCATATTGAATGAGGTGACTAATAATAATGTGTATATAAATGATTATGGATGATTTGTGTTAATGATAAATGGATATAAAAAGAGTGTGTTAAAGCATAGAATGCAGAATCTATTGGATTTTAAGTTGTAAAAAGGGGATGGGAGCTTATACATTTTATTTCTTCTCACTCCTTTTTGAGTGCAGGGAGAAAAAGTTGACCATTTTTGATTGATGTGTTGATGATTTTCTTGTACCAAACAATAAAATTGAACTGAACAGTATTATGACAGAGCAAGACAGAAGCCAAGAGGGTGTTTTTAACTGACACAAAGCAAGGAAATGTGTAGATAAATGAACTTTAAAACACTTAAAGGTGTCCACTGTGTCAGATGTATGAGGACAGAAGAATCTAGTGTGAAACAGCAGAAGGACTGTGAGGTTAATCATTGACAGATACAGAAACACAAAGAGGCACAGTTATGAAGAAGATAAGAGTGTGTACTTTATCTCCTCTTGTTGTGAGTCCCAACATCGAACAGGTTTTGGTGGAGGGACGATGTCTGATCCTGTCCTACTGGGCGACTTTGATCTTTCAATTCTGAGCGATCCATCTGCAATGAAAGGTGAAAGGTCAGCAGGATGTGTTACAACATTCAAATGTTCTGTACCATGAATATTTTTTTGATTTTGTACCTAAACCAGATTTCTTCTGCTTCATAGAGGCCAGGATGATTTCTGAACCATGGATGGTGTCCATGTGTCGCAGAGACTTGGCTTCATAAAACCATTCTCCAGTTAAATATTTCATCTTAGTGTCTGACTCAGAATCAGCATTCAGTATTTTCTCCAGTTTCCTAGAGGATAAAAACACAGAAAGCATACATAATTATGGCAGAGTATTCAGATTAAATGTCATCAGTTGCTGGCATTTATTTTCAGTGCAGCAGCAGAAACTGACAGAGACCTTATCAGTGCGTCTGCTGTGGAACAATGTCAACACAAGCTTGGTTTATCTGATACTGACTCTACGTCCAAATCTACAGCACATCTCAGCTTGAAAATTTTTGCGCAAGTTTAGCATCTTTCTATCATGCCTTGGTAACTCACTGGTAATAGACTATATCGACGTGATCCAAAAACAGTCCAGAAGAAACAGTATATTTTCATTTTGTTCTTAAATATGTCCTATTTGACTAGTATTCCTGCCTCAGTTTTAACCCACAAAGACTCAAACATCCACCGTCTTCCAAAAACATCTAGTGATTTAAAAGGTTTAATAACTGTTGATCGATTAATCTCATCAATACGTGTAAATAATTAGTGTAAAATGCAGTTTGTTGTCTTTTCATGGTCCTTAAATGTGACCCACTCTGACGTTCAGAGGCTCTGTAGTTACCATGGAAACACCATCATCTTCTACATTAAGTCACCAGTAAAACCCATGGAGTTGGATTAATGACAGTGGATGAACACACTTGGTTTCTGTTCAGTTAATGATAGATTTTACTGAAAGTCTCTGTTTCTGATTAAATAACTTTTGGATTTATTCTGAGATTTTATAAATATCTAAATGATCAGTAGATTAAATATAGATGTATAAAATAAAGAGGATAATATTACAGTAAACAGTGATAAATCACAAAAGTCATAAAGGTCTTTATGGGTTCATTCATTCATTCATTCATTCATTCATTCATTCATATTACACCATTTAATTGCACATTACATATTTTACTATATTTACTTTTATCTTATTCTATCTTGGTGCATGCTTAGCATTTTTATTCTAATTTTATATTATATTATTTTTTTTTCTTTTTTTCTTTTTATTGATATACTATATGTTGAATGTTGCAGCGTTACACCGAGACAAATTCCTAGTTGTATACTACATGTGTACTATACGAACAATGGCAATAAAACTCTGTCTGATTCTGATTCTGATTCTAAAGTGAGGGTGAAGGGTGGGGGGTGTTTAGGTCATATGTCACAGTTTATGTTTCCATGTGAAAAAAAAAAGTAAAACTACATTATGACATTGTTTACATCTACAAACCAAGAAATATATAATTACACAAACAGCCGGGCAGTTCTTTAGAGAAATAAGTGCAATTTTAACAATAAAACATTTCAGGTCTCTTTTTTCAGGTGAAATATTTTTAAATAAAACTGTTAATTTCCTCTGCCAAGGAGGTTATATTTGTCTGTTAGTTAGCAAGATAATTCAGAAAGTTATGTACAGATCGTGATGAAATTTACAGGGCAGGTTGGTAATGGAGAGATCTGTGTGTGTGTGTGTGTGTGTGTGTGTGTGTGTGTGTGTGTGTGTGGGGGGAAGATAAGTCAAAAACTTTCTGATGGATTTTGATGAAATTTTCAGGATGTGTTGGGAGTGTCACAAGGAACAAATGATTAAATTTCTAAATTTTATATAGTGGTAAATAGAGAATAAATTTCAAAGTGATCCAGAATCCAGGATTTCTTCCAGATCATCACCAAAATCGAATAATTTGTTCCTTGTGACACTCCCAACATGTCATGAAATTTTCATCAAGATCCGTCCATAACCTTTTGAGTTATCTTGCTAACTAACAGACGGACAGACAGACAGACAAACTCCAGCAAAAACATAACCTTGGTGGACTTCTCTTCATTTGGAGGGGAGAAGTCTGCCCTTCTAGTTAAAAAAAAAAGTGTTTTGATTCAATTGACACACCAAAAAGTACAAATCGCTGTGCAAGAATCCCAACTGAAAAAAAAAAAAAAAGCACAAATATTCTTAACAGTTTGTTTGTTTGTACATTACAACTTACAGATCACAGTAGATCTACAAAGACACAAAACATTTAATAACATGTATCTAATATCAATATGTATTATGATATAAATCAAATTACAATTTTTTTGTGGAACTTAAATTATCCTTTACTCATAAGTTAGTTATAAAGACATTAGAGCAGTGGTTTCAAATGTATTTTCTTTCATGGGCCACATTACACCCAATTTAATCCAAAAAATTGTTCTTTTTGTTTTAGTGTAAAAATAACAAAATTATGAAAATATTTTTAATAAACTATTAAAAAAGAAGATGTAAAAAAATGCAATTTCTTCAGAAAAATAAGTGTCATTTAACCAATATTCTTGCCTCAGTGTATTATTTCTACATGTGCATTATGGATAAGATCTACAAAGACACTAAACATTTCATAACAGAAGTAGAAAATTACTGAAAATGTGCTGAGATTTTCTTTAGACATTTCAAGTTGTTCATATTTGTTTGGGTTTTTCACATTTTATTCTTACAGGATAGTTTGTATATGTAAATATTTTCCTAATTTAATGGGGAGTTTTGCTCTAAAACAAAGATAAGCATTTAAAGTATTCATTATTTGTAGTTTTTCATGCAATTATTTTACTGCAGATCAGGGGCCTCAAACTCATTTTCTTTAAAATACTAAAATAATAACATAATAACCTATAAATAATGAGAATTCCAAACATTTGTCTTTGTTTCAGTACAAACCCCCCCATTAAATTATGAAAATACACTTATAAAATACACTTTTATACACTATCCAAACAAGAAAGATGTGACTAACCTGAATACATTAAAGTTCTTAAGAAAAATAAGGGTGATTTTAACATTATGCCCCTACTTATTATTTCTACATGTGCATTATGGATTATATCTACAAAAGCACTAAACACAGAGCAACAGGCAGAAAATTATTAAAATTGTGCTTAATTTAAGGTTGTTCATATTACTTCAGGTTTTGCACGTTTTATTGTTACGAGATAGTTTATAAATGTAAATATTTTCATAATTTAATGTTATTTTTTATTACATATAAAAAGTTGAAGTTGTCATTATTTCTAGGCATTATGTCTTTTTTTTTTTCTTCAAATCAAAGTGAGAAGAAAATATGGAGTTGTTTGACTATTGTTTGACTGTAGATCATATTGGTCTGTATGTGGAGCCTGAACTAAAATGAATTGCACAGACTTGTCTGCAGAATTTTTCTACTTTGAGAGAGAGAGAGAGAGAGAGAGAGAGAGAGAGAGAGAGAGAGAGAGTGAGAGAGAGAGAGAGAGAGAGAGAGAGAGAGAGAGAGAGAGAGAGAGAGAGAGAGAGAGAGAGAGAGAGAGAGAGAGTAATGCATATGTTGTCGTACTTATGGACAAATCCCTCCTGCTGTTATGTATTAATCCTTGGTGTTTTTATCTCCTCCATGAATGTATGGGTTCTATTGAAACTGTATCAAGCATGTCTTGTGTTTTTCTTTCAAGGAAAAGTTATAGTATGAAATATATCATTATGATTTTATCACCCGGCTCTACATGTAATAAAAAAAAATTACAGGAAAATTAGAAGTTGTCATAATTCATCAGTTATTATGATCCAAGCCTCTTGATTATCACATTGGCCTGTATACCACACTTCCACTGAAATAAAAAGATTGTTATACCCTTGATTGTTAATATTTTCAGTGTTATTTTTGGAATTCACTAATTCATCCCACCATCACTGGCCATATTAGACCCTTGTATGTTTGACATCCCTTATTTAAAACATAGAGGATTAATTTAGTGGGAAATTAATAAGATGTAAGGCATCATGGACATGAAATAACACCCTTAAAATTTTACATAATCTTAAATGTTACCATGAAATAGTTGCATTTGAAAACTAGAAAAGATGCCAAGGTAGATACCCCCCCCAACCCCACCCTGATCACTCCCAAAATGAAATCAGTTCTTCCTGTTCACATTTCCAACATATCCTGAAAATGTTATCAAAATCCGTCCATAAGTTTTCAAGTTATCTTGAACACAGACAAAATGACAAACAAATAAACGTCTGCAAAAACATAACCTCCTTGGTGGAGGTAAACATGTGGCTACATCACACAAACACAAACCAATGTAAATAATGTTTTTGTGTTTATTGGTAAAAAGAAAAAATATCTCAACTAGAAATGCACCCAGAGAGCACCCACCCCCACCCCCACCCCCCATTGGCTGTTATCCACCAAAATACAATCATTTGTTCCTTGTGCCAACATCAACATTTCCTGAAATTTTAATCCAAATCCTTCCTCTCAATTTGGAGTTATCTTACTAACAGTCAGACAAAACAAACTCCAATGAAAACATAACCCATTTGTCGAAGCTAAGTAACATTTTGTCATTCTTTGACTCGTGTGGAACGGAACTCAGAAAGGAGCATGTGGGTTTGGAGAATGGAACAATACCGGGCGGAGTTCAAAGAGTTAAGAGTGGTTCTCAATGGCCACTTTATTAGGTACAACTGTCCAACTGCTCGTTAAGGGAAATTTAAAATTAACCAGTCACATGGCAGCAACTCAGTTATGTCATGTAGATGTGGTCAATATGATCTGCTGCAGTTCAAACCCAGCATTAGAATGAAGAACAATGTGCTGAGAATCTCTCTAGAATTTCTACCCTAAACTCATTCTCTTCTTGCGCTAGTGTCCCCTTCTGGCCTGTTCTATTCTATTCTATTCTATTCTATTGCATTCTATTGTACACTATCAAGTCATCCACAACTATGATGCTCAGTACCGTTTTTGTTTAATTATTTATTTATCGAATCTCTTTTTCTTTTGTGCTGTTTTGGTTTTCTTCTCTTTTTTATTTATTTATTTATTTTTATTGATGGACAGTTAATAGTTGGGAATAACACACCACCTTACAATCTTTAACTGCAATAGCACCACCTATTAATTTCTTTCCCTGTTCATCCTGTCTGTCCTGTCCAGTCTTTGTTTCCCCCACACATCACTGAGGTGTAGCACTGCCCTCCCTGGCTTATATAGTGAGTTCTAATAAAGGATGTCTGCTCAGCTTTCAGGGAGGACCGATGATGGTCACACACATGCACTAAATATTAAAATATTTGGCTGCAAGACTAAAAAATGCATTGATCTCAAACAATGTTGACACCCTCACTGTGGTGTTTAACAATGAGAACAAATGCAGAAAAACAAAAAAAGAAAAAGAAAGAAGAACAAAGATGATTTGGGGAAGAAAGGTGCCAGACGGGCTGCTCAGTATTTCAGAAACTGCTGATCTACTGGGATGTTCACACACTACCATCTCTAGGGTTTAAAGAGAATGGTCCAAAAAAGAGAAAATATCCAGTGAGCGTCAGTTCTGTGGGTGGTTGATGTCAGAGGTCAGAATGTCCAGACTGGTTGGAGCTGATAGAAAGTCAAATAACCACTGGTTACAACAGAAGAGCATCTGTGAAAACACAACAGGTGGAACCCTGCGGCAGATGGACTACAACAGCAGAAGAACACACCGGGTCACACTCCTGTCAACTAAGAACAGGAAACTGAGGCTACAATTCACACAGACTCACCAAAATTGGACAATAGAAGATTGAAAAAGCGTTGCCTGGTCTGATGAATCTGCATTTCTGCTGCGACATTGGGATGGTAGGGTTAGAATGAAAGCGTGGATCCATCCTGCCTTGTATGAACGGTTCAGGCTGGTGGTGTAATGGTGTGAGGGATATTTTCCTGGCAGTCTTTGGGCTTATGAACACAGTGTACCCATGTTATGATGGATACTTCCAGCAGGATGACGCACCAAGAGAATTAGCTGATTCATTCATGCTAATGCTATTACATGCTAATTCGCAGTTGTCATTTAAACACATCTAAAGCCTGTTTCCACAGAATATTTGGGCCTGACAATGTAGGGACCACACGTGCAGACCCTTATAATGTGATCCTGCTGGTTTGTTTGATATATTAATGTCTTTAAAGAGTTCACCAGGAACTTTTACTGATGAGACAATTAGCCGATTCATTCACTCTAATGCTATCGAGGTGATGGCCCATCTGAAGCTCTGAAGGTGACAGCAGTGAAATATCGTGGGATGATATTTCACGGGAGTTACGACACTCCAGCCTAGAACAACCGTCAATGGAGACGTTCAAATCGCAAATATGCTCTGTCGACATTTTATGAATGCCGCTATAGTTTGGCGAAAAACTGTAATGGAAACGTAGGGAGAGAGAGAGAGAGAGAGAGAGAGAGAGAGAGAGAGAGAGAGAGAGAGCGAGAGAGAGAGCATCTGTTTGTACTTGGATATTCAGAATGAGCAGACATAGGTATAAATCCTTTGTTATTCATATTAAATTTACACAAACATCTACCAGATATTGTCCTCATGCATCATCCATTGACTTCCCGTCTCGACATAATTTGCATTGGCTCCAGTGTCGACCACTGAACACTGCACTAATGCTGAACGCTGGCTATGAGCTGTTTGTTTACAATACATGTCCTTAAGTCTGACAAATGGTCACAAATCATAATTCTTTTATAAACCACACTAATCCTGGCTGAGTACAGAATAAAGGCTTTGGAAAATACTTCCCTGTGGATATTGTGCCTCTCCAGCCCGATGACTATAGAGACTCAAAAAGACACTCTCCTGTTAATGAACAATGCATTTGCTTTAAGCTGCACTGAAAAGAGAATCTGACACCATTTTAATTCAGTTTGAGCAGCACTAATCTCTAAATGTGATGTAAAATGTGATGCTGAGGGCGGGTAATACAGGGACAAACCACAGAGCATTTGCTAGTTGGTGAGTTTCTATTTAACTACACGTTTAGAATTAACATCTGTTTATTTTTTTTGACTTTTTTTTTAAACAAATTACCCCATAAAGATCCAAACACCCACGAGTGACTAAAACCCTTTACTGATCTATAATGTTTAATAGCTGTTGATCCACTAACCATGTAAATATATGTAAATCACTGGTGTAAAATATGCTTTGTCATTTTTCCCTGGTTTCAGATATGACTCATTTGGATGTTCAGAGGTTCTGTACTGAAGGTGAAAACACCGTCATCTATCAGTTGGATAATTGACAGTGGGTGAAAATACTTGGCTTATGTTCAGATAATGATATTTTTGATGATTTTCTTTTTTCTTCAGTTTTTTAATAGAAACTTCAACTTTAATCTGAGTGTTTCTGAATATTTACATCAGGGGTCTCAAACATGTGGGGATTTAATCACCACCAGATCACCACCCAAATCTAATTATTTGTTGATCTCCCCATTACCACCACATCCTGAAAAGTTCATTAAAATTCATCTATTAGTTTTTGAGTTATGTTGTACATGAACCAACGTGTGTGTGTGTGTGTGTGTGTGTGTGTGTGTGTGGGGGGGGGGGGGGTCCTAAATGACCACCAAAGTGTAATAAGTTCTTCCTGTGACACTCTCAACACATCCTGAAAGAAAATGTTGTTACAATCCATCCATAACTTCCTGAGCAATGATGCTGAAAGACAAACAATCAACCTCCAGTGAAAACATAAGGTGGAGGAAATAAAACTAATGAAATGTTCCCACATGTGTGTTACTGATGAAGAAAACTCAAGTCTTAAATGCTGGTTTGCTCAAGTTTCCAAGATGAGTTTGGGGTCAAAATGTGAAATTCTAAGAATGAAGAATAGAATAAGTTTTAGTCCAAAGGAATATTGGTCTCAGATCTACTAGATCTACTGTCATTATGATTATTATTATTGTGATTATCATCATGATGTCATCATGATATCATCATGATGTCATTATGATGTCATTATGATGTCATTATGATGTCATTATGATGTCATTATGATCCATGCACTTTACACCAGGGGTGTCAAACTTATTTTAGTTCAGTTCCACATTCAGCTCAATATGACTTGAAAAGGGTCAGACCAGTAAAATAACAGTGAAAAGAGTCAAATTACATTATCATAATATTTACATTATTATAATATTTACATGACAAACTGAGGCTGTCTACCTCGGCGGAGGTCTGCACTCTCAGGGTGCTTTTCTAGTTTTAACCATTTTCAGCCTCAGTCTATCACTTTGTCATTTCCAACTTTTGCGATCCTATGTATATGGCACACAGGCCGTGTCCTATGACCGGGTCTTACAGACCCACATTCCATAGTCCAGATTGACTCATCACCCCACCCCCAAGGATATCTTACTGTTTTCAGAATCGCAAATATAGTAAGTGACGGCATCATATGTATGGAAAGGCACAAGAGTTACACATATGCACAACAACTTATATTTCAATTGCAAATATACAAAACATTTAGTAACAGACAGAATATTTGTGAAGTTAGACTTATCTTCAAATATTTCCAGTGGTTCATATTTGTTCAGATATTTATTCAGGTTTTTGTAAAAGGATGGTTTGTTAATATATGTAATTATTTTTTTTTTTACATTAAAATCTACAGTTTTTATTATTTATGGGTAATTGTGATATTTTACTGGTCTGACTCAATTAAGATCTAATTATTCTGTATGTAGGACCTGAATTTAAATAATTTTCACACCGTTAATATCTTCATTGTTATTCATCCTACGGGCCAGATTTGGGCCACGGGCCTTATGTTTGACATCTATGCTTTACAGGTTTTTTCTAGTGGAATATTTATAAATCCATTGTATACATGCACATAAACATATATATATATATATATATATATATATATATATATATATATATATATAAAACATGAGACCAGCACTAAAATCATTTGTTTTTTGATTGAAGTTATTAAAGTTTGTAAGATTTAACACATTTACTATAATGTCTGAATGTCTAAAAAATTCTAGTGAAATCAGAAGTTGGGAGGTCAACGTTTATGTATGTCCTGGTACACCCTTAGTCTAGGATGTAACATAAAGTGTTGTTATTTTTGTCCACATATTTCCACCCAGAGGCCAACGTGCTGTTTTTCATTTCCCATCGTTATGGTCGGTTCTGCTGCCTGTCACTACTGGGTCAGCTGATCATTGGTACATGCTGACATGGACACAGTCAGAGTTATTTGTTGCTGAAGATGAGATAATTGTGTTAAAATGTTTAATCAAGTTAATAATGATGATTGATTAATCCAGATTAATGGGTTAATTTTGATAGCCCTAGGGTTTGGGTTTATTTTTATCAATTACCAGAAATACCAGGTGACCCCATTTGAATTCTAGACAGTCCCATGGTTGCAAAACACAGTGTTAAATAGAAAAAATAATCTACATTTTGTTTTGTTTTGTTTTTTTTCTTCCTCACTCATGTTTTATTTGGGGAAATAAAGCATCTCCATTGTAGAATATTTTAGTTTCAGGGCTTTTTTTGTTTTTTGTTTTTTTTTAATAAAAACACAAAATCTCTTGTCATCTGAACCTGCTTTATCCTCACTAGGGTAACAGGGGGGTTTAATCCAGTTACAATGGGTGAAGGTGGGGTACACTCTGTATGAGTCTCCAGTTCATCTCAGGGCTGAACATATATAAACGATCACTCTCACATTCACACCTATGGGTAATTTAGATTAACCAATTAACCTGTCAGTGCATGTGTTTGGATGGTGGGAGGAAACTGGAGTACCTGGAGAAAACTCACGCAGACACGGTTAGAACATGCAAACTCCACACAGAAAGGTCTGGTGTGGGAATTGAACCAAAGACCTTCTTGCTGTGAGGCATGAGTGCTAACCACTGCAATAAATACAAAATGTGTAAAAAAAACAAACAAACAAACATATTGGCCACAAAAGTACCTCTGGATATTTATGGCTTTAGACAAAAACAATGTGATTCATTGTTACTCCGCATCTTTCTTTTCTTTAATAACAATTTTATACAATGACTTCACACGATCCATCTAAAGTGATCCCTGTGGAAAACATTTCTGTCAAGTTAAAACTGAATAATAATGAAAAAAAAAAAAAAAGACAAAAAAAACCCCCCAATTCCAGCTCATCTTCCTTCTTGATGTGGAGCTACAGTGGTCATGTGAAAAAAGGGTAGCACATCATTACAGGCTGTTGGCTTAATCCTTTTACACTAGACTGCTCCAGACACTGCACGCATTCAGACTACGGGCAGATGAAAACGCCGGACCACCAATTTCATTAAACGCACAATAAAAAGAACATTGTTTCATGGAATTCTTGAGTTTTGAAATTGAAAGGGAGCACATTCCAAACACTTTACTTTAGGGACTTTTTTTAAAAATTATTATTATTATTATTATTATTATTATTATTTTGCATGGAGTTGGCATTCGGTGCGGAAACATGAAACGTCTTCTATTGTTTGAGCCTGAATTACAGAACATGGGAGAGGTACTGCAGCTCAGATAGCACTTGTTTATCTTAACGTGCCCTGAACACACACTGTCAGGAATGTCTCACCCCTCCTATTTGTTCAAAACAGATGCCGAGAAGAGTTGATACCAAGCATGAAATTTGCTTTAGTTGCTTTTATCATTTACTGTAGATAAAGTGTGTTGCCATGGCACTCAGGTGAGGCATCCCTCATCATCATCATCATCATCATCATCATCACCGTGCTTCTCAGGGTTTCTATTCCTGTCTGTCCGACCAGCATGGGCCTCTCTCATGTGTACAGTTCAACTTGGTTCTAATCTAATTGCTCGTCTCACTTCGAGCAATAGAGTCAATGTCTGTATCCGGCCAAGCTGTTATTGTGTTATTCTATTATGACCAGACAAGTATCATTCTAACCAGCATGTTTGTCATCCCACAAAGTCCCCTTTTCACAAAATAAGCTTTGGAGGACATGGGAATTCTATAATAAGTTTACTTTAATAATATGACATTAGCTTTAATGGTGCACAAAACATATATATACTAATAGATAGATACATACACTGTAAACCTGAATGTTCAGAATAATTAAATATATTCAGTTGTGAATACTCAAAAGTTTCAGAAATAGTACTATTAACACAAATGTATAAAGTTGCTGTAACAAGTACTTCCAACTAATATTATTTTTTATTAAGGGGAACTATTGTGGATATAAGTGAATATAACTTAAAAACAGAGATGAGGTAAAACTGAGTGAAATGAAGTCATTCAATGCTGAGAATAATATTGTACTGTTATTTCTATTGTTTCAAATAAGGATGATTGAAAAAAAATATACTTAACTGATGTAGTAGATGATGAATTACACTTTCAGAGTACTCCAAATAACCACCAATATCTATCACACCAAAAAAATTACAATCACAAAATAGTCATTTTATTCAGAGGCGGCTGTGGTTCAGGTGGTAGAGTGGGTCGTCCAATGACTGAAGGGTCAGAGGTTCATGTCCACATGTCCAAGTGTCTTTGGACAAAGACACTTGGTCTCCCAGAAGGACTGAAAGAACCTTAGAATATTAAGTTAATAAGTAATGTTTTAATTTAAGTATACTTTAATAACCATCTACATTTTAAGTTCTGGAAACTTGTATTTTTTTTAAGTTTCATCAAATGAGAATAATTGAGGCAATCGATTGTTTTGCATTTTTTTGAGTTCTGCTAACTTATTCAGGTTTACAGTGTAGATAGATAGATAGATAGATAGATAGATAGATAGATAGATAGATAGATAGATAGATAGATAGATAGATAGATAGATAGATAGATAGATAGATAGATAGATAGATAGATAGATAGATAGATAGATAGATAGATAGATAGATAGATAGATAGATAGATAGAATCAATTCACCATCATTCACCCATGCATGTATCACATTTAAATAAAAAAGCAGGCCTGGGCAGTCGGTGTGAAACATTAAAGTGTTGTTTTTCGTACCTGATTCTGTCCTCCTCACACTTCTTCAGCTTAGCGTCCCTCCTCATCACCGTCATGATGACCCCATGCTCCTCCTCGGTCAGGTGGCTCAGATCGATCATGGTTGGTTTTCCTCTCAGTGGGCAGGTGTGGAAATGCTCAGTTACAAGAAAAATACAAAACCAAACAAAAACACCAGCTGTGTCTTTCAGTATCAGGCAGATCATGTGGATTGAATTGAACTTTGTCTGTTTGCAGAGAAAAATGGAGCCAAAATGTTGCTTTTCCACCAAAAACACACCCTCCACTATCACATATCAGTTTTGTTTTTTTTTCTCTTTTTGGATGAGCTGCTGTTAAATTAGGTGACATGAATGAATGAAACTAAACAAGTTTCACACAAATAGCTTCTGATTGTAAATGTTTACACAAGAGGCGAGAGTTCACCTCAGGCTTTGGTCACAAATAAAGATAAGTGCACAAAAGAAAACCTTGAAAGTTGTTTTTAAGCCAAATTCCTGCATTTGTTGGACAAAAAGTAGGAGCTTTACAGTATTGAAATATTTAGATAAAAAAATCAAACATATATTCCAAGATGCAAAGGTATTAACATGAGTGAATAAACCATAAAACCATTATCAAGCTGCCATAAATTGTAGCGTGCAGCAAAACTGAATTGAAATTTGGCTTGATTTATGTCACATTTAAGTTTTTTTTTAAGCATTTCTCATTTTTTTTTTAAAAAATAGAAAAATCTAAATATGAAGCTTTAAACCCAAGTTTTAATGACTTTATATTGCTCAGACTTATACAACTCAATGCATCTTTTTGTTGACTTTGAAGAATGTGAGATGTTTCCTACCTTAAAGAAAACCTAAAACCTCCATCCAGCTGTGGCAGTATGAAACAAAATCAGCCCAGGGTGATAAGAGTCGGAGCTTCTTTGAGCTGGGCTGCAGGCGCTGCTGGACTCCTTGGACAGTAGGAGGAGGAAGAGGAGGAGGAGGAAGAGGAGGAGGGCGGACCAGTGTGAGGATGGGAAGGACCTGACACTTTACACTAACTTGCTTCCCAACCAGGCTCCACATTTAAAGAGTGTCCTCACCATGTTGTTCATTTATTCTTATTTAAGGTGTTCGCTGTGCTGGTGTAACAGGAAATACAGAGTTGAGTTTGTTAATGACAAGGCGTGTTGAGCCATCTGGGGTGTAGTAGCACGGACTGACCAGCAGGTGTCCTCAGCTCCCATAGGTTTATATCACTGTTTGACAAAAGGGTGTGAACAGGATCAAACAGTAATATAATAATATAATAAGTAATTTAAAAAAGGTGTTTCCTTTCTATTTCGCAGGATCAAATGTCTTTAAATTATTATGGTCTACATTTTTTACATTTTATTTTTATAAGAAAGTATCTGCCTCAGAGATTAAATGTGTAAAAACTTTTGGAAAACATATAAGTGTAGGTTGGCTGATTTATTTATTTTTATTAAGTGTGTGTGTGTGTGTGCACGTGTATTCCTATCTTTATGGGGACATTCATATGTTTACACAGTCACACCATGGGGACCTGTGACACTATGGGGACTAAAAATCAGGTCCCCACAAGGGTTAATAATATAAAGGTCCCCACTAGTAAAATAGAAATGATGTGACCCTATAAATACATTAATTAGTTGTTTTCTGGAAGCATGAGGGAAACAGGTGCAAAGTGAAACATGTATTTTTCAAAGATGTGTTTACTGTAAAATGATTTTTTTAAATTACTTTTTATTAAATTATTTATATATATTTAGTATTTAAATATATATGAAGAGTTCATTTGCAAAAACAGATTTGATATATTATTTATTCAATTTAGTGGATCTTACCAAATGAAATAAATAATATATCAAATAAATCAGTATTGTCTGTGGAATGTAGAGTAAAAAAATGTCATTTTGTGAAAAAAAAGAAAAATGGAGTTGTCTGTTTTTGCAAATGAACTCTTCATATATTATTTGTATTTATTTATTTCTAATTAAATGTTCATATTTTTTTTTATCTTTTTATTTCATTTTACCTAAAAAAAGATGTGTTTACACTCACTACTCAATGTCTACTTGATTACAAACTTTTCCTTATGAGACATGTAAATGTGTGTATTTTGAAAGTTTTCAAATGTTGTGAAGTGAGTTAATTATTGGTTTTTATTGTCCATAACATTCCTTTGCATTGACTGTGTATTAACCTGAATATACAACAAACCCCACCTAAGGTCAAGTACAAATTCAAAGTGACACCTTACCTTTAGGATGACATGACATAATATACTTTCAGTGTACATTAGTATTAACATTTCATGTGTCTTATTGTAATATTTACCTTGACAGAAATAACACAACTGTACTGTATAACTTTGTGGAAGCTGCTCTTTATTTGTAAAAGAAAGAAAAGACTTCAGTCATTGTCTGCTACACGTTCTAATTACATAAAGAACATATCTGCGGAGACAAACGCAGAGAATATCCTGAATCAAACTTAGGTAGAGTCAAATTTGATTGAATTGCTTTCATATTTCATACATCTTTCGCTTTTTGCACTCAAAGAACAGTCAGTTTTTATATACACAGAGCACCGATCAACAGTGCTCCTCAACTCCACCCTGGTCCTCTGGCTCTTTTATACAATTAATTTACATCAAATCTGTGACCCTTTCTTGATAGCACAGCGACAGCTAACCTGCAAGCAGACACATTCTGTCCTCTCACCCCCAACTGCAGTGTGGAAAGATGTGTGCAACATGAAGACAACTCTTTCACATTCAGAGTAAAGGCAGCCTTGAATACGGTCAGTGAGTCAATGGCATGCCAAGCTTAAAGCAAATGGAGCCCACCACCCAGTGAGATGCCTCCAATTTGTGGATGAAGTGTTGTTCAACTAGACAGAAAACTGTTCCATTGCAAAAACCCTAGGCACAGAATTGACTATATACTGTTAACTGACTCATACTCTAACCCCTGCACTGTAAGTACAACAGAGATTGTGAAATCTTTCATCTAGTAAAAAAATTTTCTTAACACAAAACTCGGAGAATATTTAGTGCTCTATCATTCCGCTTAATAGGTGTACTTTAATTATATAATAGCTATTTTTACTCTACCTCTCAATGATAGTCTGAGATCCTTGTTTAATGCTGAAGCACTCCCACAGGTGTTCAATGTACTGTAGATTTTACATAATTTTTTTCCCCCCAATCTTAAACCAATAATCATAAATAAATACAAACAACACACAAGGAATGTCTACTGTAAACACGGTAAAAAAGACATAAACTAAACAGGTGTAAACGTCATTAGCATCACTACTTAGTGACAGTTAAATAACTGTAGGGAATAGATGACTGATGATCGGATCAAGAAAGGGAAGGGCCGCGCTCTCGTTTTCCCTCTGCCCATGTCCACCTCCCCCTCCCGGCTGAACATCAAGACCTTACATCCAGCCACAGTTTTTCCAAATACATAACATCAAAGTTTCTCAGCACCCAAAACTATCTTTACAGATTACACTGTAAAATGGATAAGGAATCCTCTTAGGGGGGGTTAGACAGCAGCATCACTCGACGTCTCGGACAAGTTACAGAATAATGGATGTGAGCTATCGCCAAACGTCATTTGGACATGGTTACCATGGTTTCTGACAGTCGTTGCACCATTGTGTTCTTGACATGTCTGTATTTGGGTGTGTGTGAATGTTTCTCTGAAGAGTTAGGCTGCAACGAGGACAAAGCTTTGCTGCTAAGTGCTTCATCTTCTGAGAGACACTTCCTTCAAATTACATGAACTGCATCTGCAAGAGGGCCAACAGGCACAGTGAGAAAATGTAATACACATTTATAATAAACAGCATTTTAATACAGTAAACAGTTCATTGAGCTTGAGTAAAATGGCATGACGAAGCAGAAGAATTAAATATAAGCGTGAGTCATGAGCAATGGAAATCCTTCACAGCAAGCAAAAAAAAACTACCAAAACTAAATTCAAACAACGAAGACCAAGATGGGAAAAAAAAAAAATGCATACAGCGTTTAATCAAATGGAGAAAACACCAAGTATGCATATGGCAAGTGGTCATGAAGAAACAACAGGGCATTAGCAGTGGGTATGTGATGCATCAGGTGCATCTGCAAGCAAAGAGCATGCTGTACCTAAAGAGATGCTCTACAAGAAATCCTTGAGAGAGAGGTGTGCAAACGGGTCCTGTCCAGGGGCTCGGAGAGGACTCTGGCTGGAAGGACTAGAGGCTGCGGAGGGCTATTTCAGGAAGAAACACAGGAAGGAGGACCAGAGGAGAACTAAGAGTCAGCACAAACACCGGAGGAGGTATGAGATTAGTCTGAAGCAGCTGTGATGCATGAGAGAAGGGTTAATAAAAGGAACTGTTCGGGAGAAACAGGGAGTCATAACCAGGAAAGATGATTCACAGTTCACCCCTTTCTGCTCAGAGAGTGAAGGGTCCATTGTTCAAACTGTCATCATCACAGTATTCACACTTACAACAAAGCTTACACAGTGACTAACTATGGTACATACACACCACAGCACAATGGATATACCTGTTTACTCAACCTGATAATTATGTAAATAGTTACTGACATTGTGCAGCAGTCACTCAACTGTGCACCCACCTGAGCACTAGACACGGAGCCAAAGGGGTTGGGTGGCCGCATCACAGGTTGGGTGTACATCATAGTGGGTGGATTCATCATCCCCATGGAGCTCATTTGTGGAGGCTGCAGCATGACGCACAGAAATAAAACAAAGACATAAGAGTTACAGTTATACACCTATAGTTTCCCTGTAAAACCTCAGAAAAGTGACAAACCCGAAGGTTATATGAGAATCTATTGAGCAGAAACACTCGGCATTGCACTTAAGTCTTCACTACTTGTTTATTAAAAATGATGTTTTCATTTCCCACAATTTGCACAAGGTACTATTTACTTTCATTATTGTTGTCATTTTGGTTTCTGTGTCAAAGCCAATAGTTCGGCCTCTGTCTCAAAATGTCTATGTTGGTTGAGTCATCTGATTGGTAAGCTGTCACTAAACCTGCCTAGCGACAGTGCACAGACCCAATAAAAACACAGTTCACGCTGTTAATGTTTTTTTGCCAGCTCTTTAAAACAGCAGCAGTGAGCAAATGTCAATTTATGTCTTTCCTGAATGAACGTGAACAAAACCACATCACTGTAAAACATCTGTTTGATTAATAACATGTGCTTTGTCTCCATGACATGACAGAAAATAATGATTTTAGCAATTTACTTGTCAACGTGATATAATGAATTGTGTGCAGATAACGCATCACTATTAATTAACGTGTATATTGGCGTACATTGACACATGATCAAATGACGTTAAATAACACATGAGAGGATGAAAATGCGTACATATGGCATAACAAATGTCTTATGTACTGGCGTGATGTACAACACGATTTCATGAGATCAGCCTGTACTAATTATTTTGACACGGATGCTTGAACTACAACTTTCAGATGTTTTATTCTTTAGATTATATATAACAAATGTTGTTATGTGCTCATCATGGGCAACAAACTCCAAGAAGCCTGTGTATTTCACACATGCATGCTTTTGTTTTTATGGGCATCTGACGAACTACATAATAATCTGTGTAGCAGTACCTGTTACTATGAAAAAAATATTCTATTTTTTTATTTCTAAAACAAAAAATTGAGTGAAAACATACTTGTGCCTAACAAGGATGTTATTTTCATAAACAAACTAAACATTTTTGAAACAGAAAAACACATCCGGTCATACAGTATTTAACTAACTAAAAAAATGAAATGAAAATGCAAAACAAAAAACAAGTTTTTAATTCTAAATGATTGGTTCACACAGAACTTTGATCTATTTTTTCACTAAAAACATGTCATGTTAAAACATACTGTAAAGGAAGTGAGATGTAATTCAACGTATGTTTGTATCTGGCCTTCTCTCTCCTCCACAGCTCTTTTGGTGCGACTATAAACCTACTCATCCACTATTTTACGTCAAATTGAAAGCTACGTATGAACTATATTCGCTGTAATACTGACCATGCCATATCCCATCATGCCTGTGGGTGTGGTGGCAGGGAAGGCCATGATTGACGGTGGCTGCAGAGTCAAAAATAAACCGGTTGCAATTTATAACACCAACAACAGTAAGACACATTAGCCACAGGTATGTGACAGTAGAAGTTAACAGACAGCACAGCAATAGCACTGCCTATAATGAGCACTACAGTATAAGCTCTGTGTGGATCACCATGGAAACGGGGTTCCAGGTTGTGGTCGGCGCTGCTTTTGGCTGCCAGTTGGTGCCGCCGGTCATCCTCTTCTCCCCCGGCTGGCTCCAGTGAATGTCACTGCAGATTAAGACAGTTGATGTTAGCACCAGCTTGTAACTGCCCTGAAAGCAGAAAGCTGCGGCTGCTGGTGTGCTACAGAGCGACTCGGTCACGCCGCTCAGCTCAGTCATCACTTACTTTTTCATCGTGCCATTTCCAATACCGAGATCTGAAAGCAAAGCAGATAGCACAAAATCACCCTGTGCATTTATGTTTAAGTGCTTAAAGCAGCTCAGGTCACAATCTGGCGTAAAACTTACTGCCGACAAGGTTAGCCAGGGAGGAGTCAAGGTCGTCTGACACCAGCTTCTCTGGCAGCTGATTGGACGGCTGGTTGGAGCCAGCAAGAGTCGGTTTCAGGATGCCCCCAGTAATATCTAACAAGACACCGAATGTGAGCATGACTCACAAGAGATAATAATAAAAGCATCTGTGACTGTATGAATTTTAAAGTATTAGATGTACTGTGCAACACATACAAAATACAAAGCTTCTCTGATGGTTACAGCGGCAATCTGAATTTACACATTAAAATAGACAGTCGCTTATTTAGTTATGGTCAATTTCTGCTGGCAGGGTGAGATAATACAAACATTTCCACAAATTCTATGACAGGTCAAAATATGGCACAGTGCTGCTCAAGTAAATCATTCTCACATGGGAATTTTACTTGGGTATCACTGTGCCAAAGAACTTGGGATTTAATAATATGTTATAGGACTAGATAACATTTATTTATTTATTTGTTTATTGCTTATTAAAAAATAAAAATTGGAGTTCCATTTCCTATCAGCTGTGGTCAGGCACAAGGAGAAAATGACATTCTGCACTTTTGGGCTGCTGGCAACTACTGCAGTAAAAATAGGGCAGAGATGACAACAGTCTGCTCATAAGTACTAGCGATTTATAAGTTAGGGCCCACTGGTGCAGGTGTTTTATCTGTGAAAGTCTCAACACAGATAACGGACACAAACAACATACTTAGCATGCACCTAACATCATGACTTTGTAGCATGTCCTCAGCATCTCATCTATCATCCTACTGTCTGTTTATGAGGAAAATGCCACACGAGGTTCTGCTGTTTTGACCATCTGAGGACTGATTTCAGATATTATATTCTCTTAAATCATTCATAAATGACTTATGTTCTCAGCTGAACAACTTCTGTTCATTTCAGTGTGATACCAAATATGGACAACAGTTGTGCAAGTCGTGTGCAAACAGCCCGGTAGTTTCCTAAAAATATTAAAGAACAAGTTTTTTGAGTTGTAAATAGAATATCAAGAGTCAGGTGTTTCTGGAGGTGAAAATGGCTCACCTTCCCACCCATGTTGTGGTGTAAGACATCTGCTTTTATTAGCTAATTTGCTTGTCAGGTTACATCCTAAATAATGTATAAAACACTGAAGTGATAGAACATACGCAACAGAATTGGTCTTTTTGTCAGGGAGTTGTTTAGGTGTAAGAACATTTCAGGGCTTCAGCTCCTCAAGATATAAAAATAAGTAAAACACTTGTGTACAATGGAAATTGATACTGATTTTTAGATGGGCTTTAATTAAATGGTAAATCCAGGACAACAAATAAACTAAGTGTGTCTGACCCTCATATGGTTCTTCAGAAGTGTCTTATGATTCGATGTCTCACATCTAAACCTTGACATTGAATCTTTGATCAGCATCATTTCAGCCTCTTTCTGATGTTTCCAAATCATATACAGTCGTAGATGAAGTGAAAACACAGAACATGAGTGAAGTTACACTTTTCACAAAAATTAAGAATTGACATTTTGTGTGTGCAATTGTAATGCAAAGGACTCTCACCGTCAGAATTGAGGCTGTTGCTGCCTGAGGCTTTGGCTCCAAACACAGACTCAAAGTCCACTTGGAGTCCCCCTGCCGACTGCTGGGGTGGAGGCTGTGGCGATGAGTATCCTTTGGAAAGATAAAGAAAGAAAGATATCGCTCATGAAAACAGCGCACTAGTCAGATGTTTTGACTCATCACTGGTTACCTGAATGGCACTGCTTCTTCTACAGCTTGGAAACTATCATTTATCTACAGCTGAATGTGCCTGAGAGTGCCTTCAGTACTCTACCTCTGAATAGACCTGCTACAGTAGAGGGCTCAGTGGGAAAAGGAGCCTGGTGTGGGAGATGCTGGGCAATGGACACTGGACCACAGAAGGAGTCTGATACGCCACAGGAAGCAGGAAGTGCAAGACAAAAAGAGACAGGAAGAGACAGCAAGAGGGAGACCAAAAGAAAAAGGCATTTCAAGGCCAGATCAGAAAGAGCAAGGTGGGAAATGACAGCAATACAGACAGAAAGTAGACAGCTATCATGTATAACACTTCAGTTTAAGAGTTTTAGAGGGATAAAACTGTAGAAAAGGACAAAAGTGACCCAAAGGAAGGGTTTAAAATTAGTTTACGTCCATAGTCATACTATTAATATCAAAATAAGGGTCCATGGGTATTGAACAGGAGCCTATGTTTGCCAGAAACATAGGCGGAGATGGTGAGCCATCATAGTACCTGAGATGGAGTGCTCTATCCGCACTGTGCGTTTGTAATTGGCTGAAACTGTTGAGTTTGTGTCAATAAAGGGATTGTAACGATCTGGAGAATCAAAAATAGTGTTGGTAAAGGGAGAACAAAAGTATTTTAAATCAAAAAAGTCTATAACATATCACCAAACTGTTCATTATAAGAGAGAATGGAAGGTAACCATAAAACAAAAGAGTGGATGGCCTCTGTAGACTGTCATGGAGGATTTTGGCTGATGTGTGAGAACAAACTAAGCTGCTGCTCTTACTTTAAAAACAATGTAAATCAAGCTTGGTATGAGAATAGTATAGAAAGATAGAGGGAGAAACATAATAAATGCATTAGCACAGACATTTCATTAACATTCAAATTACAGCAGCACATTGAACATGCAGCTAGTCATGCTAACAAGTGACTACCAAGAAATGAGTGACAGGACTGTAGAGGAGAAACAAAATGAGTCATTACCACCAAACATTTCATGACCAGATGTCCTAGAGGAAAAGCTAACACCGTCTGAAGACACGACAGGTAAGTGAGTGGCATCGACAACGAGTTTTGAGAGGAAAGGGTTAAGGTTTGGCATGGAATCATCTCCAGCTTCAGCAGAAGTGAAAGGATCTACGCAGGCAGAGAAAAGACAGAAAGACAGAGAGTAGAGAGGAAGAGGTGGGCATCAGAGTCAGACAACAAAGAGAAGGAGAGCATGCAGAACAAGTCGCCGTAGTCCAGAAAACATAGAAAGACTGGTTGAAGGATACGGAGTGGGAAGCTTTTGTACCTGCCCACGCTGTTGCCACCGGTAACCCTGTGGAGCCCGACTGGACGGAGGGCTGGAAAGTGGACTGTAGGTCAAAGAGGTCACTCTCCATCTTCACTGCACTGTGAACAGAAAAGAAAAGATGTACAGAAGCATTTCATCAAAAACTGAAGTGAATGTATGTCAGCAAAAATAGCTGTTGTAATTATTTTAACAGATACTAAAATTGTTATGAGCTTCAGTCTGAGTGGGGATGCTCAGTATTGTATTTCAGAGCCACTGGGAGGTAAAAAAAAAAAAAACCCTGTGAGTTTTGCTCACTTTATCAAATAAAATAGCAACTTTGTTGGTCTACATCAGGGCTGTCAATGTAACTTCTGTTCAGGAGCCACATAAAGCCCAATTTGATCTCAATTGGACAGGATTAGTAAAATAATAGCATAATAACCTATATGTGATAACAAAATGTTCTATATCTTATAGTACAAAAATATTATCCCTCTGTTTTACTTATACATGTACATTACGACTTAAAAAAACAGTGGAGCTGCAGTACAAAATCATAAAATATTTTAATATCAGGCATAATATTGCTAAAATTGCACCTATTTTTTTCTTATTTTTAGTTTTTGTAAAGGGAGAATTTGTAAATGTAAACATTTCCATTATCTCATTTTATTTTAATCACACTAAAACAAAAAAGGAAACATTTGGGGTTTCATCATTTATAAGTTTTATAGATGTTTAGCTGTGAAGGCACTGAAAATATGGGAGGAAAAAAAGAATGTAATCTGTATCTTTTGTTCCAGTATCTCTCTCAGGCCACACACTACAGTAGATTAATGCAGTACCCATTTGAGCAGCTGGGTGTAGAGAAAAGGTCGATGGCTGGTGCTGTGCTGATAGTGCCCCCAGTGGTGGAGATCGGCGATGTATCGGTGGTGGCAAATGAGGGCCTCTTGGAAAGTTCCTTCAGCCTTTGTTCCTGAGTGAACATGCCAGCCCAATTACTACAAACAAGTGACACAAACTCTGCAAAGATGTCTGTCTGATGTATGTTGAGTGTTTGTTTTGAACAACAAAGCAACCTTCAGAGCTTTGAGTCGGGCTTGCTCCTCTTCGAGAGCTGCCTGCTTCTCTCGCTCATCCACTTTAGTAAAAGACATTCCCGTGCTTGCCAGTGATGAAACAGCGTTTGACAGAGTGCTGGCCCTGAAGGAGAGAAAAATTCAAATTGAAGCTCGGATGAAGCCATTCCAAATCTAATAACTCTTCGTGAAACAACAGACAAGACATGAGAACTGATCTGATCTGAAATTCAGGTGATGTACCTGCTTGCTGCGGTGGAGTCTTTGACCTTTTTGCCCTCTAAAGAGGCCAAGTGTTGTTCCAGAGCTTCAAGAAGGCTACTGGGAGCCTGTGGTGACAGAAGACAGTGTCAGCATGTTGTTGGTACACAGAAAATGAAATCTGCATGGACATGGGGACCATAAAGAACAGTGGTGGGTAACCAAGCTCAGACAGAAAACATTACACATCATAAAACTCCAGGTGTAAAAAGCCAATTTATTACTCAAATTGGGAGTTTTAATTTGGCTCCAAATATGGTACACATCAGTTTTGGAGTATTAGTTACCCACCACTGACCACTGAGCTCATTTTAGCCAAAAAAAAAAAGAAAAGCTACTTCAGATGAATGTAACATCTGTGTGGAATGACATACCACACCACAGCACATTCAACAACCTGGCCATTGTTGAACTGACTGTGTCTAAACACAATGGGCAGCCGTTTGACAGTACATGAGCTACAGTGGTTTAGGGGTGGGTGATCTGGTCAGAAGATCATATCATGATGGATTGAATCTTAATTATAATTCATTTGTTCACATCTGATATTCTGTGAGATACATTTAAAAATAAACTGTTATCTTTTAGTATCATCACTCTGTGGTCTGAAATAATAATAACTACACAAGGTTCATTTAACCAGAGCATAAGAAAAAGTAAGGGATAGCATGAGAAAGCTAAGAAATAACTTTTCGAGTCAAAAGAAAATAAAAGTAATAAAAAACTGGAAGCACTGTTGGTGTTTTCACCAGTGGACAGAGTGGAGTTTGATAATAAAACTGCAATGTTTGTTCTACATGGATGAGTTCGACTACTAATGATTACTTTTATTATTTACTTATTATCTGATGTTACTATATTTGCTAAGGTGAATTTTTGTTGCTTCACGATTCAGACTGAAGTGTAACACTTCTGATCTTGTTTGGATGTTTCCAAACAGATCTCTAGTGCAGTTCTTGGCAATATAAATGACAGAAAACAGATGTGATTTGAGGTTTTACTGTGGCTGCTTCCTATATAAAGAGAGAGCTAAGCTAACAGAGCTATAATCATGTTTGCTATTGGTTTCTACAAGTTAAAGACATTTTAAGACCTTTTAAACACTACTTAGACAACATTTCGCAGCTATACTAGCAAAAATGTGTGACTTCAGTCAATATTGTTCCATATGCTTACTTCCTTATGCTTACTTTTAGCTGATAAGCTACCATTTCATGTTGCCAAAGTGACCTTTCTCAGGGGGCGCACACATGACTGCACATGTGTTAAATGTTCTATAAATTAAGTGACCATTGGTTCCAAATATCAATATAAATTGTCTGGTTGGACTGGGTGGAACTGAGTCGACTAATGTTAAATTCTTTGACACATTTAAACACAATACAGGAAACAAGTTTATGGCAACATACCTTAAGATCTACCAAATCAAATTTAAGATATTTAAATCTTTTTTTTAAGGTATTAAGTGCAGATTTGGAAATTCAAGACTTACAAGTGTCATGACCTTTCCCCTAATTCCCATTATTTCCACCTGGCCCACACTGTGCAGCTGCAAGTCTTTTCTAATTAGCAAGCTATTTAAACTGTGAAGCTGACATTGGCTGGTGCAGGACCATTCAGAAGTGTCACTACCATTATCTGGACATGTTGTCACTTTCTGCTCTACATAACTCAGTCATTCATTCATCTCCGTAGGCTCTGGCTGATCTACCCTGGGTTTTATATGTTTTTAGTTGTTTTATTCACTTGTTCTTTTGTCATTTTGTTCCGTTTTTGTTATTAAATCTGTTCTCCCTTCAACACCACGCACCTGAGTCCTCTGTCTCCACTTCACCCCTCATGACAATACGAGTTTTTAAAACCCTGCGGCAAATGTGTGTAATGTAAACTATCACCTGACGCAACAAGGTTATTTGAGAATCATCAGCTGAGACGATAACTTGATGATACCGTGATACAGATATGTATAAACAATGAGCTTTACACTGTGTTCAGTGAGTGATAGAGTCTGTGGATATATAGTGTTATTTTTTGTGCTTTTGTGTTCTGGTAAATGACTTCCACTTACTGTTAAATAATTTGCAATATTAATACTATATAGAATAACTGTTGAATTGTCACTACTAGTCCATGTATAAAGAATATTTCTCTAATACGGTCGGCTGTGGCTCAGTTGGTAGAGCGGGTCGTCCAATGACTGAAGGGTTGGCGGTTTGGGTCCCGGTTCTGGCTGTCCACATGTCAAAGCGTCCTTGGGCAAGACACTGAACCCTGACTGTCTCCCAGTAGGACTGACAGAACCTTACAAACCTACTGGTGTATGAGTGTGTGTGTGAATGGGTGAATGTGAGGCTAATATAAAGCGCTTTGAGCACCATGAAGGTGGAAAAGAACTATATACTGTAAGTGCAGACCATTTACCATTTTAATAAGGGGGATAAAAACAACAAAATAAACAGTAGATAACACTGAATACCAGCCAAAAAGTCTGTAATTGGTGCATCCTTACTAATAATTAGTATCAGCCCTGAAAAAACTATCCATGACAAAAAAAATATTTCCACTATAGCTTATTATTTTTGTTTACTAGGATTTAATATTTATTTAGAAGTTATAATTTGTAACTTCAGAAAAAAAAGATCCAGTTATTGTTTTTTGTTGTAAAAGCTGATTTTAAAAATGACATACCAACATGCAGTTTCTAACCTTTAATTTGACATTTATCAACCATCTTCCATTTTTACATCTCTATTGGTTTGAGAACTAATTTACAAAGATAGTGTAAATGTATGCTATTATGTAAACTTCAGAACCAGGAGCAAGACAACCTCTATATGGTTCTGGACTTCTGTTAGATCAACCATGACATGAGCTCGACCTTTCCTCCACCCCTACACTGGTTTACACCTCAACATGATCAAAGTGAACAGGATTTACCACAGCCAGTGTTTTTTCCTTCAACTGTTTGTCACCATGATTTAGGAGACAGAGTCAGAGCAGAGGCATGCAAAAATGACAACACTGAGGCAAGTCACACACATATAAGAAGAGTGAAATGATAGTACTTACACAAACTGTGAACTAAAGTGGAAAGATAGGGGGGAAAATACAGAATATAAAGGTGGTGACAATCAGAGGGGAAATGCATTTCAGCTGTTGTTTGAGGGGGTGATATGTGTGTTCATTATGGGCCTAATAGCACAAACACGCATGTGCAATTAACAGTGAATAAGAAAGCTGCCATCGAACTGTCGCTGTGTGGGGAAAAACTGAGGGCAATTACAATAAATTAACACCTTTATTTACTGTAGGAAGAAGGAGAACAAGTCGGTACGCATACGTAGAAGAAATGAATGTAAGGAAGAGGAAGAAAGAGAAGGAGCGAGAAGAAAAGGAAGAAACAAGACAAGAGGTCTATGTCCTCTGGTGACATGCACTTAGAAAGAAAGCATGCGAAGTGTGTGAGTTTAAAGGTATCTGTGTGGTGTGTGCAAATGCATAATTTCATCGGACAAAAACGATGCTGATGAGAAAGAGCAGTTAGACATAAGAGAAAAAGACAAATACTGAGAACTAATATCCTGCTGTTTCACATCGCTATCAGGTGTCAATGCTTACTTGTGAAAGGTCAGGAATGTCTCCTCGGTCGATGCCCACTTGCTGTTAGGTAGGAAAAAAACAAAAGCTTGTGTGAAAAATGAAACACACCAATCAGTCCTGTAGAATATCAAATGTAGTGCTGGGATAAAACACTAGAGACCAACAGCCATATAATAAAGTCCATTCTGCCCCTCTATAGAAACAGAGCAATTATTTAAGAGCAGATTCTGCTATTTTCTGCTGAAATGTCACATTTATTAATCTCACCCAACATTGATTAGGAGAGAATATTGTACTGTGATCACTGTGTGTGTGTGTGTGTGTGTGTGTGTGTGTGTGTCCGCAGAGACATATCATGCTATAACTATAACTAACTATAACTCAATGAATACTCGAGATATCACCAGGAAATGACATGGGCATATACATATAGCTGATGCGCATGAGATACAATGATCCATTTTAGTAGAGGTCAAAGTTTAAGGTCGCATTTCGCCGAAAGGTCAAAATCACATTATTGGCTCTATTTCAAAAACAGGTTATCATAGAATTAGGCATTCATTCTCTGAATACTTGTTTCCTTTGTAATCGATACCAGTATCGGTGTGTTGCAAGACTACTGTGGTCAAATAATCAGGCTTCAGCTCAAAATTATACTCGGGTATCGCTGAATTAATCCGAATCAATTAACACTGAATCGAATTGATTGTGACTAATCAATTCAGAACACTATGAATCTGAATCAAATCAATTAAGGGAAATTGGACATGATGCCTAGCCCTAATCACATGTGCGTTAAAAAGAAGATAAACATTTAGTCACCTCTGCTACTTTGAGGAACTCTGATATCCGGGTCATTCGGGTGAGAAACTTCTTGTAAATATCCAGGCCCTCTTTACATTGAGTCTTCTTCATATCAAAGTATTTCTCTGTTTATAGGGGAAATTATTCATTATAGACACGGACTGAAAAATCTGCAAAAATTAACTGAAGACAAGGTTTTGGAAAGAAAGTGATCCTTGAAGGTCTTACCGAGCAGGTTGATGATGCCTTCATTATAAGCAGCGAAGAGTCTGATGGAGTCTTTGAAGAGGAGCATAAAGGCTGCATTGATGACTCCATTAGTCAGCTCATTGGCATTGACCTGGGGGAAAGCAATCAGTCCGGTTTGCACACATGCTTGACATCTATCTTACGGCCTCTCTCAGCAAAGCCTGTATCTTACTCTGGTGTTGGCATGCAGCAGCTCCAGTGCAATCTTACTATGGCAAGCGGCAAAGCTACAGGAGGCTTCACCTTAAACTCACATTGAAATCGAGGAGAGCATCCATCTGGTTCTGAATAATGGGGATAGTCTTGAGCAGCTTCTCTGTATTCATGGTCCTCATTACACCGTCCACTCTGCAGGGACACATGGGGAGACGGAGCAGAAGACAGCATTGAGGAGAAGGGGAAGATGGAGTAAAGGGAGAGACAGATAAGCAAGCTGGGCAGCTCGGAAAAATGATAAACTACCACCAATAGCCCATTTCTTTGACACTGAAATCTAAAAGCAGACTCTCCATTTTATCATACTTAAAAAGAGATGTTTCGTTTTATTATTAGATCATCACAGTTTTCTCTGAGTTTGTTGGAGACTTCAGGTCTTTACACACTGGAGGCACATTGTAAATGCCAAAAGTCGATTTTTAAAGAACAACAATGTAATTCTAGGGAAAGAAAGAAGCACTTTTTCACAATAAGGTTGATTTGTCTGAATTTTTTTAGATGAATAAAGGTATTAAATAAACTTTTGGGTGAGATGGATATCTTTTGACAATAACAATGATAGACCCGGACATGCTAACAATGACACACACAAGAAGCAGAACGATGTGTGCACCAGCATTAGTAAATAAATATTAGAATAGCCATGAGTCATAAAAATCAAGTCCAGTTAGGTTGTGTGTCTCTTTACCTGGACATTGGACATAAACACAAAGCAACAGAGGACACGCCCAAAGGTGAAGTGACATTACTGCCGCAAACTTGCATCACTATTGGTGTAAAAAGTGTTGATGTTAAATATTGTGGGAATTTTCCACTTTCGAGTTTATTCATCCAAACACCAGTATGTAAAAGTCTTCAGGTGCACCAGGGAACAGAATAAGAGTCCTTATGCAAGAATAATGTGGCATTTATTAATAAAAGTAATAAATTCCACAATTATAAGATGATTAACAGGTTGTTTCAAGGCTTAGGCACAGAACCAGTTATTTCACAAAATGACTAAAAACGCTGCAATTTCTAAACTATTATTTTACATGAAAAAAATACTACATAAGTCTATTTGGAAGTTTTTGATGGGTAACTAAGGGTTTAGTAAGGGATTATTATTCATAGAATTGGAGTTGTGTGTGGATTTATTAAAAAAACAGATTGGTTGTATGATTCTTTTGTAAATACTGCATATGATTATAATAATATGATTCTTTCTATAATACTAGGTTTAAACCTGTGCATAAAGACCCCTCTATTTGTCCAAATAATAACAAATCCATTGCAGCACTTAAGCCCCCCCCAAACCAATTTAAAGCCCTGCACTTTTACCACATTTGTGTACAAAACGTGGAAAAAATGAAAAAATAAGCGACATGATTAATCAAAAAAACTTGCTAAGCAATTCCACTGAAACCGCACTGTAACTGGGAGAAGTCAGTAAAGTGGTTTTAATGTTCTCTACGTTGATTTTCTAAGCCTTATAATGGTCAGAAAAACTGGCATTATGATATTATACAAACAAAATGCTTACCCTCGCTTAACTTTCGTGAAGTCAAAGGCAACCTGTCTGTACGAAACAGCTTTCTCGTTCAGGTATCGACTATACCTCCTAATAAACGTGGACATGTCATATCCTGAGGAAAACAAGGGCAGCAGCATTGTGAATAAACACCATTTGTTTAACTTGCTGTATAAACAAAAGGAAAATGTCTGTTACCTTGTAGCCCACTTTTGTCCAAAAAATTACTGAGGTTGAATAGTGTATTCCTGGAGGCCAAATACTGGACAAAACGCTGTGGGAGGAAAAAAAACACACGCATGTAGGTCAAGTATCTACTGTGGTTTATTTAACACAGGGTTAATCATAGCTCAAACATGCTCACCTCGTTACCATAGACCATGAGGTGGTGTGTAGTGATGAGCGACTTAAACACAACCACCCAGCTGGTGTTGGTGGTTCTTTCAAACAGCGAATCAGCCAGTTGAGGAATGTTCACGTTCATCTCGTTGGTGCAGTGGATCAAATCTAAAACATAAGCAAAAAAAATTCACGACGTCAGTGTAAGATCTGGCAGAATCTGACTAAATTAAACAGCTGTGATCCCAGGCAGTAATAACATATATATAACTCTATGATATGGACTCACACAAAATGTTTAACTGTTATCAGAGATAGAAGCATCAAGAGGACTATAAACACCTAGGCTGAAAACCACAGATTTCATCATATAATTTGTGTGAGTTAAGTAGGGATGCACCAATAAGCACTTATTTCCAGAGCAAGTATACCGTAAGTAATTACATTTAATTAATTGCTGATACAGAATATCAATATGAGTACTTAATACTATTACAGCTCTCAGTTACTTTTGACAATATGATTTATTTTCATCGCTATTAATCTGACAGCAACCAAGTGCTGCTGCTGACATTTAATGCATTGGAATGAGCATTTCTCACTCAATCCACCAGAGGGTGCTGCTCTTCAATAACCATACTTGCCAAATAACATGAAAATGAGTACATTTCTTTGAGAAGAAGAAGAAAATCCATAATAACAAACATGGAGATGTCAGAGAAGGTAATACTAATGTGGATGGTAATGTTAATATTGATGAGGGTAGTTGTCATATACATATCAGTAAGTTTTAACTAACTCTCACACAGTCACTGTTTAGAAGGAACTGCTCACTCTGAATGATACGACTTCTCTGCCTGGGTTCATTTATTTATTTATTTCTGGGTATGCATCCACTAGCTCCCGGAAAATAGACAGAATAACACCGGGAATGTACCCAGACAGAGGAAACGCTCCACACGTATCTGTCTGTGTCTTTAACATGACTTGCAGTCAGTGTTACTTTTGTCACTGTTTATTTACAAAAAAATCTCCACATTGCTGACATTACTCCGCTGGCGTGTACCTGCTGCAATATGAGGCAAATGTCAAGCTGGCATCAAGTGTCATATAGTGTGGTAATGGTGTGGTTGTAGAAGTACACACCCTCAGTATCAGACTAATATCAAAGACTGGTATCAGTGCATCCCTAGTGTTAAGACATGAGTTGTGGTTAAGACAGACAAGAAACATCTGGTTTTGTTCAACAGTTCAACGTCCCCTTGCACATGATCCACATCATCAAGACTAAAACATCTGATGCCTTGGCACATTTTACCTCAATATTTGTCAGTAAGGTTACAAAATATTAAAAGACAAGGTATTCAATACATTCTGGTCATGGTGAAGCTGCAGAGACATCTACATCTCTGAAGAGATCATGGAGACAGTTACGATGACATCACCTGTGTGAGTTCTGGGTGCGTCGACTTTCTGTTTATGTAGTTTCACAGTCTGGTATTTTAACAGTTTTACCACAAACTACAAATTCCTTAAGTTGTAAAGTTATCTTTTAAGATTAAAAACTTTATGCACTGATCAGCCATAACATTGTGAAAGGTAATGTCTGAATAAAGATGATTATTTTCTTACACTGGCACCATTTCAGTAGGTGGTGTACATTAGACAGCAAGTGACTATTTAATCCTTGATGCTGATAGGCTGAAAGCAGAATCTGAGAAACTTGTCAAGGGCAAGTTTGACACTGTCATGACCAAGTCAGATCTCCAGACTGCAGGTCATATTGAATGTTCTTCTAAGTGTGCTGTGGTTAGTACCCTACTAAAACAGTTTTAATGATCAGCAATTAAGTATTACATTTTGACTTTTTGAATATTATCAGTTCAACTGAATATCTGTGGGATGTACTGGACATACTAATGTGATCCATGAATGCCAGATGGAGTTAAAGGATGCACTGCTGATGTCTTGGTGTGAAATACCACAGCACATGCTGTCCAGATGTTTGGATGTAGGACTGGTGGTAATGATACTATGTTCCCACATATGTGTGGTTGGACTGATATGCTGGCATCCCTTCTTGGACCACTTTTGGTGGTTTTTAAGCAAGTCAGACTAGGATCATCTAACATGACCTGCAGTCTGGACATAAACTACCCAAGCATGTGATCATCTCAATTTGACCCAAGCCTCTCAGATCCTTACCTTTGCCCATTTTGCTACTTGCAATAAATTAAATTATGGTCTAAATGCTCACTTGCTGCCTAATATACACCACACACTGGAGGGTGCTAATGTATGTAGATAATCATCACCATTATTGCTTCATCTGTCAGTAGTCACATTATTATGGCTAACACGTGCATGTGTCTGTGATGGCATAATTCAAAGATTTAAAAATAATTTGTCAAACTTGTCTTTTTACCATAATAGATTTTTTTTCTACGATAAAATCCCACAGGGCACAACCAAAGGGGCGGGGCTTATACTCTATTGTAATCATGCTTCAGTCATTGTGCAGCACTAGAAATGACCTGAATTGCAGTGTAGGACTCTAGTCATGTAGGACACAGCATTACAGTGTGATCTTAAACCATCTTAATTTCTGAACTGACAGTTTGTTTCTGACATACTGCCTTAAGTTGAGCTGGTAGCCAAACAAACAAACACCTGCTGCAGAGACACAAAAAGTAAAGCTACAACAGATGCCCAAAATTCTGTTTTTAGGTTAGAGCCAAAACCGGCTGCTATGACTCATCCTCATGTCCTCCACAGCAGGTCACATATGTGCAACGTGTTTAATCTAAGAACTTGTAACGGGGTATTGACAAATCCCAAAACATGCAGTGACATGTGTTGAACCTCATCTCTGCTTCAAAATGTTTTACAGACACAAGGTCACTGAATTAATTACAACCCACAACACAACTTATTACATTAAAACCACTTCTATCTAAGAGAAACACCTTCTGCTGTGCTGGTAATAAAAACGTTTGTACAAAATACCTGAGATGTAACTATATGATTACCCAGACTGCTCTCAAACACTACAGAAAAACTTGAGCTAAATGACTCGATGAAATCAGAACATTTATGGTGAAGATCAATATGCTGCTCGGCTCAGAAGATGCTAACCACACACGTCCTGCCCCACTTCCTCCTTGCTGTTCATATGTTCATCCTACATCCATGTGCTAGTTGAACGACAGCGTGTGAGCCCAGTGGTGCTAATGACCCTGCCATTCACAGCTGTGATCAGACTGATGGGGTAATTGGGCCTCCCTTTCTGTCCTATATTTGACTTTTTCAAAAGGCGGGGGACTCTAAGTAGGACAGGATAACCTTCCAGAGAAGCAGCAGTTAGCATGGGTGGCTGAACTGCCCGAAGACGACGAAGATGACAGAGATGAGATGAGCAGAGGCAAGAAGGAGGAGGAGGAGAAATGTGGGGGAGGACGATGCTCTAACAGCACTGTCACGTTAAAATCTGACTGTTAAATATTTACTAATGGGCAATGTGCTATATCCAGAAAAATGTAGAATGTTACTGCACTGTATGTAACACATGCTTCTGATTTCTACTGTTAAAATATTACTATTAAAAATGTCTTGATTAATAGGCAATATTAAAATCTATTCATTTAATTGTGATTTTGCTTTCTGAACATTGTGAAATCATGATTATTCTGATAGAGACCTATGACTTTGAACAAGTTACTATGGCTCATCATTTAAATAAAGGAAGAGTATTATCATTTGGTTCATATTGCCACAAAACAATGTACATATGTGTATGTATGTATGTATGTATGTATATATATATATATATGTTTTGAGTTGATACATTACTTTTGATTAATATTAAAAAAAAGTTGTAACTGTTGCTGAAGCTTTCTGTATATTAGTCTGGATTTAGCATGTCTTTCATTTGGAAGGTCTTAATTGCTTGTTAAATATGCTCATATGCCTGTCAGTTGGATTAATGTTGAAACATCAATTTCCTAATGCTGTCCTGTGCTAATCATATATTTTTCACACAGTGACACAGTTTTCTCTCAACTTCTGAAAATAGTCTTTTGTTTCAAACATTCCTTGTTTCTCTCTCAATGAAATTTCTTGTTTAAATTTTTAATAGAAAATCAGCCTTTTCATAAATAATATCTTAAGTACTATGAATAATTGTTTCAGACCAGGGCATAGAGATAACACGGTCCATCTAAACACTGACCTGCTGTTGCTCGTCTCCACCTCATCAGCCTACTTTAAGTACAGCGTGTTAGTACTTTCTATCCATATGCAGGCTGACCAACACAAGTCACATTGGACTCCTGGCTGAACTAGGATGTGCCAAGAGAGTGCCTCACTCTGCCAACTTCCACTCATCTCACCTCAGGGGAGTAAGACTGAGCTGCACAACAGGTGTCAAACCTGCAACTCTACTGCCAAGCCAAACACTCACAGAAAACTCACGCACAGACAGACGGTTATAATGGGCCTGGAGCCTGAAATGTAATACAGTTACAGAATGCACTTCCTCTCAGACTGTTACTACATTCTTATTATGATCCACAGCTTCATAAAACCACTTTCATCACTGCTATCATGCATTTACAAGCACAGATCGATATGCAGAAAAACTCCAAATGCATAGGAGTGAATCAGAGTGTGTTCTTGTACAGCTTTGTTCATCAAGTACTAGAGGAGATACTCATCCTCCACCCTCCTGGTGCCTGAAATAAGAGCTTTTGAGCATCACAAACCTCATCCACAAACCTACACTGACTTATGTCCTTACGGTGTCACTTCACTAGGTCTGAAGCATCCCATGACCCCAACTATGAGCATGGATCATGTTTCTGAATGTGATGAAACAGACACTTGTGCTGCTGCAGGTGCATCAAGATGGGAGAAGAAACTCGAATAGAAGCATTCCTGTTGACAAATATGTGGATGTAAAATCTGGGCCTGTCTCATTGTCAATAATCTACCTCTACAGTATGTCTGTGTAAACACCACCATAGATCCATCAGACTCTTTAATGTGTACAGTATATGCACTGATTTGTTGCTATGTAGGCTATTCACTGATGCTAACAGTCAATGGGTAAGCTAACACAGGCTTTGCGGATTGAACAAAACCACAGCTAGCTATAACCAAAACTGCAATTAAATATTATTTAAAACTCTGCTACATCCTCAACAGCCTCTTAACCAAGACCTGTCCTCTATTTTACAGTATATAATCTGTTTAGCATATAGTTATAGACAGTTAGCATGTAGCTTGTCCTGAGGCTTTGCGGCCTGGTAGCTCCATCATCGCCATAACTCACACACTTTCAGCGGCGTTTTCTGTGAGAGCTTGCCGTGATTTCACACATGTACCGGTTGTTAAATACTCACAATCCAAGTGTTTCTTTTTGGGGCCCATTACTTCGTGCGTGGTGGCCTTGCATACTGTTTTGGACACGGCGGATCCCGTTACACTGTGCTGGGCTGCGGTGATCCGGTCCGTAATGCTCTGCCCCGACATCTTCGCTCACTGGATGCAACAAAGACTTAAAAAATTTACGCTTCGGTATGTTCGTAGTGGAGATCTTAAAAAAATAAAACAAACCATCCACCTCCCCCGCAACCTTGTCAGACCCCCCGTCTTTTCCCCACCTTGATGGAAATAATAATAATAAAAAATAAATCAGAACTAGGCTATGGCAGGCGCGGACCGTTGGAGGGCGGAAAACGGAGAAGCGGAATTTGGCAATAACAACAACAAGAACACATCAAAAATATCCAGTTAAGTCTGTTCTGGTCTGGATCGGTCAGATTTCGGGGATGCGGTGTCTGTAGGGTCCACTGGCTGCCGCTGACTCATCTGACCCAGCTGTCTGTCTCGCTCTCATCCCGGATCCCTGCTTCTTCCTCCTGCCTGGTGCCTCCGCCGCTCCGCCAGTCGTCGCAGCCGCCGCCGCCGCTTCTGCCGCTACCGTAGCCGCCGCCGCCGCTCCTCCTCCTCTCTTCTCTTCTCCTCACCTCCTCCTCCTCCTGCGCCGTTGCCGCTCGGCTTTAAAGCGCAATGAAAGAAAAACCCACAGCGGGGAAATGGCGGGTCTGTTCTCACCGCTCTGCTTGCGTGGGGATGGAGCTGAGCACCGCAGACCCGGAATCGGACGCGGCAGCGCCCAGTGCCCATAAGATGCTCTGAGGTGCAGGTGTGACAAAACTGACCGCAGACCAGCTGGAGGAAAAAGTCAGTGACAGGGATGCAGAGGCCTGGCGTGAGGATGGAAGCAGCACTGATGGATGGATGGATGCATGGATGGATGGATGAGAAAAAAATTCCAAATCTGACCATGTACATTTATCTCCTTTCTAGTCAAAATATCTCTTAAATTAGTCATAATCACCTGAAGAGTAACTTCAGTGAGGTTTAAAAACTTATTCTTAGAAAATCGATCTTGAAAATGTTATTCCAAGAAATCATACCGGTACATATATATATGTATATATTTGCTTGAATGAAGAAAAAAAAAAATTCAAGCAACAAAAAGCCAATGAAACAAATGAAAATTATCTTGACAAGAAATGAAAAACTACACTTGCTATGACAAGAAGCATCACAAACAGCTAACATCTGAAATGTGTTGAATGAAACATTGTTTAAAACATCAGAAAGGGAATGCAATACATTTTTAATTTGTCTGACCAAAAGGGAGGTTACACTAAAGACTACTACTTTGATTTATAGAAGCTGTTTTTCCCCAGAAACTTCTGCTTTTACTCTTGTACATAATTCAAATCAAGATCCGATCTTGATATAGACTGAAAAAATGCACATACTGTATGTCGTCATTAAAATTTAGCAACCTAAAAACGTAATTGTTGTAAATGAAAATGAATCACTGACATTAATACTATTTTTCACCCCATTGTTGCAGCTTTCTGCCCTGTTCTGTAAAATTAACCATACAAACAGCTGTAATTTAACACTGGATGCAGCTTATGCCAGCAGTTTCAACTGAACCAAACAAGTCCATCCAGAAATAAAAAAGTTTGCACATGTTTCTGTGGTGTGTTACAACATATAGAGCACAGGGGGGCAGCACAGCTCTATAATAATCTTATGAATTCTACTTTTATGCTCAATGAGTTGGTATCCACCTAAAATACTTCATGCAAATAGAATGTTAGTTTTGGACCCAAAAAAATGTGATTAATTTATATTTTGATGAAAATCGTGCCCTTCGATTTATTTCTCAAGGTAGCTTCTACCACGCACAGCCTCTGTTTTGTTGTTCATTAGTTTTGCAAACTTTTGTATTTCATGTAGTTGAATTTATCTTGTCAATAAAAAAATTTGTAGAACATCTTGTCCTTGTTCTTTCACCACAAATGCAAATGTGTTATGTTGACTGAAGTGCTTTTGTTTATAAATGAACAAAAACAGAAATGGTCCTTTAGTTTTTTCTCCTTGAGTCCAGACCATATTTATGTGGAAAAACAAGGTGTCAAAATAACTTCTACTTTCCTTGAATAGTAATATCATTGATAAAAGTAATGGTATTGAAAAGAAATGTTGTTCTTCAGGACTCAGTGACATAACTAAAAAAGTTGCAGTTGTGTTTTCCCTCACACCTGGGATTTTTCATGAAAGACAAGTCAAACAAAAGACACAGAGACAAGCATCTGCTGACAGATTTTCACTTTCATTCAATTCTTTTTAAGTTTTTTTGCAAGGTTTTACCAGAAAAGCTAAAAGTTTTTCTAAATAGCCTTCATCAAGGACAGTGCTTTACTGACACCTTATTAGAAACAGTCTAGATTTCTCACTTTTTCCTATTTTTGTGCCAGACTTCATTTAAACTATATTACAAACACCAGTGAGGATTAAATCTCACTACGGCCTTTGATGAGGGTTTCACTTTCCTGCTTGTGTTAAAACTAGAGTTTCATATTACAGCCACACTCTCACAGGTTTTGTGATGCAGCCCAGATTGTATGATTCAGATGTCTGTTTGTTGAGTCTGGATGTTTCAGGTTAATCAGATAGAGACAACTCTATCAGGCAGATCTAAGAGAGGCGGTTGGTTTGGAGCTATTAAAGTCTGCTGGGCACAATGGTTTGTGTAGGAAACATTTACAAAGCTCAGGATATGTTGTTAAGATGAAGAGAAGAGAAAAACTTCCTGCAAACAATAATCAGGTGTGAAGAAAATTACATAAAATACAATGAGCATGGTAATATGTGACAAGAATTAGTTGGGAATATGTGGGAAAAAAAACATTAGACTTTAGTAATTTAACAGGCTCATGTCTCCAGTTTAACCTTACTTTAAAAGAAAGTAATGTGACTGAAATACAAGTAAAAGAAATAGAACAAATAGCTTTACATTGGCTAAATAGGTCATGTACTGGGTGGGATATGTAAAATAAGCTACATGGTAATGAGTTCACTATATGTATTCATTTCATGTGCATGTCGCCATCTGATCCTGTTTGCTCTGAATGGCACTTGTCCGCTTTTAAGAGCTTCATATTTGATTTCAGCTCGGCCCCTACCTCATCAGAATGTCAGGTGAGCAGCAGTGAATAGCAAACACCCGCAGCCAGCTGTGTTTCCCAGGGCTGCGCGGGCTCAGCAGGAGCCTGCATGGCTACAGTCCAGATCTGAATGCAACACGTGAGTCAACATTGCAGGGTGATTCAAAACAGCGTGACGTACATTAGATGTATTTGATGAGGGTATGTGTATCATAAGCGAGAAAGGAACAATAATCCGTATAATATTCCAAAAGATTTGCTTGTTTAGTAAATGAATTCAATATTAGTCAATGATGACTTGAATTTCAGGAAACCAGATCATTCCATGTCTGTTTTTAGTTATTAAATGTACAATAATCTACCAAAAACAAAAAGAAAATGTCCTGTTTTATGCAATGTCAAAGGTTTGTTGTATGTTGTACATAACAAGAACCACCAAAAAAGAATTCCTCACCTGGGTTTAAACCATTAAATAAGTAACTACTACAGTGGTTACAATATTCAAGATTATATAACTCTATAACCCCTAATTTCTACACACAAACAGATAGATAGATAGATAGATAGATAGATAGATAGATAGATAGATAGATAGATAGATAGATAGATAGATAGATAGATAGATAGATAGATAGA